>CM052318.1:7509696-7604164 GCA_028455605.1 Lasioglossum malachurum
CAAGAAGCGTTTGAACCGCCCCTGAGACGGGGTGCGAAGTGATCGTCGACAGTGTTCACTGTGTAAAACGTGTACGTGACCGAACGTGAACGGTGCTTGAGAAGTCGTCGAGAACGTCAGGCAAAGTGCGCGCGGAATCGTGACGAGTGCGAACTCGAAAGTGAAAAGTGTCGGGAGCATCGTCTTTCGCGACATCCGCCACGGAGCAGTTGGTATTTAAGTACGCATTATCCCATCGCCTTTATATAAACTTGTCGAGAGTCGCGGACACAACAAGGCAGCATCGCCTAACTCCGCAGGAGGCTCCGAACGTACTGCTGCGCCACGCGCTTACCCAAGGATGTATTATCGTTTCGTGACTTAAAAATTCACGCAAAAGCAGAGAATCGAATAGCAATGACTGGGGGGAAGTTCCGTGTCCCTTTGACCGACTGATCTTGTCAAAGGTCTTCTTCTCTTGTACATTTGTATTGATTTAGTCGCGTTGGGATTCGCGAACCTGAATGAATCGCCGCGTTCTACTTAACGGACCCCGTGTCTCGTTTCCGCGTAATTCTCTTGAGTTTTTTTCGACGGTCAAAATTCGCAAATGGCGACCTACATATTAACATTCAAATTCTCGTCGGTAACCGCGTGCGACAGCCACTTTCGAGGCAATTACGTGTTTTTGCCCGGAGGTCTTCCGATGTCGGCATGTAACGACACGTTTTCTTTTTCTTCATTCGCGGCAATGCAGATGGGAATTCAGTCATCATGGTCGGGTTCGGGGATTCTTGGCGAGTGCTTCTACCGCACAATGGGTCGGGAGTAACGTCACGTACTCTCGGGATACTTGATTGCTTTTTTTCGTTGGTCTCCTTTGTTATCTCACCTCGTATGACCGTACAGAGATACAATGTTTTATGAAACTGCTTCGTCCACCGAAATACATATCTCCTTTTCGTTTCAAATGTTTTCTACTAAGATCTCATCTGTTTCTCCAAGAAAGGAAAAAGGCGGGATAAATCTTCTTATTACGTTTCGTATTATTACGAAAGTTGCAGCTGAAATGTTATGAAATCGGTTCTTAATCGTTATCAGCTGTTCTTGGCGACAAGAGAATGTCCTGCGGAAGTGTTTATAAGGTTATGTTTGAGGATACGTATCGCAGATACTCAAATATCTTTTTGAGGTCACTTTCTTCAAAGGTCGTCGAACACATTTTTACTTTTCCTTCGATTTCGAAGTCACTATAATTCATTTATTTCTCTCTCTAAGAAATTCTTAGTATGAATCTTCTAATTTCCATAAAATTGAATATAACTAATCTTAGAATTTTGTTCTAATACCAAAATTTCGATGTCTAACTTGCGTAGATTAGTATTTACTTTCTTTTTTACGTGTTGACCTGCAGAGTATGTGTATATCCTTCGTATTCAAATATGTTGACATGTTTTTGTCAACGTTAACCAAGGTTAGGGTTGCGAAGATAAGAATGTGCCCAAGTATATTTAAACCGATACAAAGCAAAAGTGACCGAAGAGCTAACGGATTATATCTGCATGGATTGCAAAATTTTTAAACTATTTTATTGAGCTTTCCTTTTCTCTCTCTTGATTTTAATTCGTTAGCGGGAAAAGGCTGTTCAAGATTTGTTTATAATTCGCTCGCCCGATTGTTCTATTAATACACTCGAGTGACTTAGAAGTATCACCAAAAAAAGACTACTCGAATGATCGAGCTGGTTGAAATACTCGAGTACTCGTGCTTAGCTCAGCTCGCTTTTTAGCTGAGTAGTCAGCTCTCAATTAGACACGCTCGTAAGTGAAGTCAGTTTAACTGATTCTCAAACTCATTGTCAGCAATAACGATCTAAAAAAATGTAATTTCTATTTAGTAAATCGGAGCAATTCATTAGATAAAACAAAAACTACCAAATTAAGATTTAAGAATACATACTTTCTTTCGAGAATGAATGTTAAAGCCTGCACGTATAAATTTCATTTCTTATAAAACCGATAATTTTATACTTTACATTAAAACCGTGAGCATTTTAACGAAATTGGATTGCTGACCTAATTAACAGAACAACTACCAGGCGTGTCAAAATGACCCATTTTTAATTACTGAAAATGTGAAGACACGTTCTTAAAAGATATTATTCATTTAATTTACAATTTCTAATAATTGCATACGATCTTCTCAATCAAGTACATTATGTATAATATTAGAAATCATTATTAAATTACATTCCAGTACTTTTGCACTAATTCTCGACAAATTGTTTCTAAATACCCTATTTTAACTAAATCTCTCTCTCTTGTTACTTTCCACTCCAAATGTTTACCTCCAGTTTAACGCGTTGCCTGGCCAGTAGCAGCACGAATCGTTTGCCCAACTTATGCAACCATATTGGCCCAAATGAATCTTGCCGCTTGCAGCCAGTTAGTGTACGACTCGACCGGCAAGAATCATCGACGACGCATCGCGTGCAATCCCTGGAACGTGCGTAAACAAACATAACCCGGATGTGTTTTTCTACAACTTGCCCCGACCATTTAATAATTGCGAAAAAAATTGAATGCGATACGAGAGCGTGTCTGGCATAACTGTTGATACGAAAATAGAAAAGATAACAATGTTGCTCTTGGTCTAAGAACAGGTCAGTGATGTTTATACTATATCTGTCGATCCGAGCTGTGTTTACTATTTCCCGGCGATTTAGCGTTCCCGCTAATTTTGCGGTCGTGTTCCTTTCAGTTACGTTGACAGTCGTCGCGTGGTACTGCGTCCCACGGAAATGTCGAAAGAATTATCGAACGGGATGAAATTAGAGTCAGATTAAAGGGGTAACTTGCCTTCCCGACTCGGCTAATGGTCCTCCCACGACAAATTTTCGCCCGGAATAAAGATGCGACGAGCACGCGCAATCATTAATGTTTCGCGTTTAACGTGATATTTTTTTCTTTTTAATTTAATTAGTGTTTCGTTGGGGGAATTATTTAACTCAAAATCATTTTTAAGAGTCGCATCAGATCTGTTGATTTGATCAAGTTTATATTTCTGCGGGTAAACTAGTATGTATTAACAAGCTAGAAAATCGGTTTGGAACGTGCCCAGGATATTAATAACCCTGAAAAATAACAGGCTTTTTGGAATTGGCAGAACGTCAGAGTCCAATTAATTCACTTGATCAGTCGAATCAAATATTTATGCAATACCGAAGCCGACGTTGCTAATAGATTGCTAATTGGGAGACATTGTACCGATTAAATTGTATTACATACATCTTCGTTAGCTACAGTAGCAATCCGGATATTGCGAGGCGAAGTAACATCTACCAGGATTCATTCTATTAAACAATAATCACAGCGCTCCTTCGCATAACGTGGTTTCAATTATGCGCGGATATTTATTTTGAACAGTTTCGACGTACATTTTAGAAGGTCAATAAGAAGGTTACTATTTGTGTTGATCCTCTTCCGTTTAGGTAATAAATGGTATACATATACACATAGATTTATTTACACTATACATACATATAAAAGAGAATATTTTTCTTTTTTCTCAAAGTGGTCTGTTCGACAGTCGCAGCAATACATATAAATAAATCACGGGTCGTGAAAGTGATCGGTTGCTATCACAATGTACGCGTTCTTATATTTCGCAATACATACAGTCAACTTCGCGAGGAAGTTCGCAAATGTTTCCATGAAAAGGTTCGCCTCGAAAACTCCGACCTATTCTATTCGCGCCGATAAGGGAAACTTTAATAAACGAAACTGATGAATCGTTTTAATATGCGACGGAATTGATTTATGCACGTAGTTGCATAATGTGTTCTCCATTTGCTTGGGAACTTTCTATATTAAGGTTGATACTAAGTCAACGATATTTTATTGTGTGCTCTGGTAAAAAGAAAAGTTTCCGTAAGAAAAGATCTTGATCATCCAATATCTATGGTGCATCCGGTGCAGCAGTTTTTCGCTATGTCGTCGTCATTGTTAGCGTTATTACTCGGATAACGAACGCGTTGAACTAAATAATCGAAAGCCATCATAGCGGATATTGAAAAAGATGTCTACGTCTGAATGGAGCCGCGAAACAGGGGCGTGGGCTGGCTGTCTCACAACAGCATCCGTAGATAACACTCGCGAGAGGGTAGACAGGGGTGAAGTGTTCCTGAATGAGTGCCTGTGTAAATGTAGAGCGAGTCGGCCAATAGACGTCGCAATCCTCGATTGTGCCAACTCTTGAGATCCTTACAGTAGCAGTCCAAGGACAGGACAAGGTCGCCGGGCTTTCCTTTTAACACTAGGTTTACGGGACTCGTCAAAATGACGGGACTTTAAAATTGTAAAGATGCTTCTCTGACGAATTATTTAGCAAATTTATTTCTTTGGGTATACCGAGTATTTCACCTAACTTGACCACCTTAAATATCTTTGTTGTTTTTAAAGATACGTCAAATGTCTACCTAAATGTTCACCTAATGGTGAAATACCCGGTATATTATTTGAATCTTGTTATGTTTATAAAATAATGCGGAACAGTTATTTCTAAAGCTCCGTAAATCTAGTGTTAAACAGAGAACCCTTTCTCAATGTTTTCATTCGCACCGTGCGTTATGGCAACCGAGTTGGCTGTCGAGGACGAGAGTCGTAACCGCATTATGAAATACGAGCGAGAATCACAGGGATTAAATTGTGGAATTCACGGTGCAGAAGATAGTTTTGATGCAGAGAATTTGGTCGTTCTCGAGGGAGGAGGAGTAGGGACGAATTTTTACTTTAAGACTAGACCTAGTGCAACCTTAAGCATTTTTTAACGATTATTGAAAGTGTAGTAGTTAATTAAATATCCTTAATTGCAGTCGCAAACACGCATACATACATTCCCGCTTATAAGTCTTAGAACAGTTCTGGATTTTAGAAATAGGTATAGATTATGAACCTTTAACTGTATTAACTACATAATATAAATATCCTCATATGTATACGATAATGATCCAAAACACGCGTCAAAAATATGTAAAAACTTTATAGAAAAAAATTTACAATACACTAAATTTACGTAAGATATGTTCACCTCTAGATAAATGTGAAACATCTTTTTAATGCCACTGATAACATCAGCAAGATTCGATAAAAAATGGCCGTGGTTGTGATGGATTCTATTGTTTTGTGACGGAAACTATATGTTATCGGTAGATAGATGACTGAAAATTTAGAATTGTATGCGTTAATTTTTAGAGTAATTCCAAGCTTTAGATAGCGAAAAAGTGATTGAACTGTGTTGCTGCGAGTTATAAGTACTATTAATACAGTGACACTTTTGTAAACTTCATTTTCAGTATTCATTCAGTCGAGAAGCGATAACTCCCTAGAATAGTAAAATTCGCGCGATAGTAAAATGATCGAACTTGTGAGAAAATTTAGAGTTGATATTCTACAAATAAAAGAAACTTCAGCTGAAATGAGAATTCTTAATGGAAATGAGGTCCTTTCACCATACTTTTTCGCGCGACCACACGATAGAATTGTATTAATCCCGCATAAAAGTCGCTTTATTACGCGAGTTAATAAAATATCACCAGCAGATTCAGTTTTCAATGCTTTCGCTGTCAAAGCTTGGCCCATATACAATACCAAAAGGCATACCAAATCGAGGAGAAATAAATTGTGTATGATTTATTGAAACGTCGACCTGTACCACTTTTTATAACATCGCAATTGTTGTACTCTCGTATGCATTAGGAATCAATTTATTGATTGAGGCAGTCGAGAAGAGTTGTAAAAATAACATTTCAACTTCGCATTCGCGTAGAATATCCAGTTTACCGATTGACGCTGACGCCTTCTTTAAAAGCAATTATTCCACTTTGTTGTTCCAGTAAATGAGCCCATACATATTTATACATATGTACGAGTATATCTTAAACTGTGTTGCCAAATTATACTAATTCTACACGTATGGCCAGTCATCCATAATTCTTTCATGTTACTTAAAAGAGGAATACTAAAAATAATACTCTGTCGCATGTGTGTTAGTATTTGAAGTCTCAAACTACATGCATAGTTTATTAAAATTATAGTTTTGCTGGTTGTCTTATTTCCTGTTGTAAAGACAAGAAAATTTGCACTTCATTACCATTTGTTCCCTTAACGAATAGCGAGCTTCACCAACTCCTGTGGAACTGCTTAGACAAATATAAATTGGCGTAAACTCACGCGGTCCATCAGCAATACAAAGTTTCTGTTCAAAGGTAGCAAACTCGAAGAGCAATCTAGCCAGCTAGATTGCACATAAAGCAGAGTTTCCGCGGATCTACATAGATAGCAAAGCCGTTACCATTGCTCCTACCTTCTCTTAACACGTCGTCGAACAGCTGTTGCATTGGTCAAAAAATAAAATTTAAATAATTAATAAAAAATACTGCTGTCGTTTCTTCGAATATAAACAGGAATCTTCTCAGAAATATTTCTAATGATTCCGTTATGAAACTTTTAACAACATATTTGTGATACTGCTTGGAATTACACCATTACGATACAATTTGGATCATATTTACTTGATTAATTCACGATATAGTAGAAACTCGATTATCCCCCGTACTAATCAGTAGAATGAACACTAATGCCTGTTTGAATAATAGAACAATTACCTAGTTACCATGCCAGATTCAATCTTTACTGATTTGTAAAACGTGTCGTATATATAGCTCGCTTTTAGATTGAACTGTTTACATTCGGATACCATCGGTTCGGATAATCGAGGTTCTATGGAATCGTGCATTACACAGACAGATACACATCTGACGATGTAATGTTTGGTCCAGTTCTAATCTGGAAACTGTCACATACATGTTGGTCAAAGTTCTATAAAAAAGTGATTAAAAACAACAAATATGGATTAGTATCGTCTGGGTTAAGTCCTCTAATATTTTAAACGGAAGATATTACATCTATCAGGTTGAAAATCGAATGAAGCTTATTTTTCTTCGCTGTTAGGCAGCAGCTGCGTGATGCCCGAACACATGTGCGGCGCACGGTGCAGTAAGACGTAAACAAGAAAAATTAAAAACATATGACGTGTAATTTTCTAATAATAATTGTGACAATCATTGCTCGCTGACCTACCTTATTCCCCTCTATAGCCTGTAGTAGTTGAGATAAGTTTTTGAGAATTATGTTGTTCATCTCCTTCACATCTATCGAGGTATTACTGTACTGTGGATAGCAATTGCTCTATTCTCCCCTACAGCCTGTAATGGAGACAAGTTTTTCGCAATTATGTTGGTCATCTCTTCGACATGTATCGAGGTATTACTGTACTGTGGATAGCAATTGTTTATTCACCCCTACAGCCTGTAGTAGTGGAGACAAGTTTTCCGCAATTATCGTGGACATCTCCTTCTCATGTATCGAGGTATTACTGTGGATAGCAAAGCCCCTACGAAAAAGTAACGAACGCAGAGACATCAGCGCAAGCTGTTACGATTGTTTGCACAACAAGGGAGGGTGCCCACGATCCTAGATATGTAGGTCGTCGGAGTGCACGCCATTCAAGCGTGCGGCGACAGCCTCGGCTGGTTCTGGAAGTGCATCGTGCGGTGCAGCCGGGTCTTCGCCGGCCTTGAGGAACCGGTTTCATGATCCGTGCGTTGATCGTACCGATGCTCGAAACCGGAAACCGTGTTTCGGGTAGAAGGCGAAAACGTTGAAACGCTTGTTTATACTATACTCTCCCCGTGGTATATGTATAATAAAATTGCGGTGTGTCCTCGCACTTCGTTCAGTTTGATTGCCGAGCTCCGCGGCACTTGGCCCCACCCGTTGTTCGGAGCATTGTTTGCTATTGATGCGCCATTAACAGGCTCGACGGTCGGTCTCCGCCGACTGTTTTGTCTGCGGAGTTGTAAACAACAGTTCCCCGATCACGTGGCGACCGAGAAACGTGATGATCGAGTAGCAGACACACGTCGCGCGGTGACACGAGACGATCTGACGGCGATCGAAAGTCGAGTCTCGTAACATTGTAAATTAAAATACCAATGCGATGCTAACTTTTTTATTTTCAATTTTATTCTTGTACAACATTTTTCAAGATATTTCGCACAATTTTTTTTATTAACACGAGACGTTCAGAAATCTCCAGGAAAAATTAAATCGGTATTGAGAATTACGATCAGTAAGTAATTCTTGTAGGTTTTTTGTGAACACTCCGTTTTTCCAGACCTCGTCCCGAATTTTTTAAAACAGTGAAATTTTTAATTTCTCAAATTTTTTTCAAGTTATTCCACAAACTTGCGAAAAATAAACAAATTGCACAATGTCGCTTCAAACAAAAGCCTCGTGCGAACCGTTTTACACAGCAATTTTCTATTTTGAGAAACTGTGTGGTTTATGATCGAGTGGGACATGTTTTTGCGCGGCCGTTTCGCATATAGGATACGATTCGTTGCGGTTATGGCTGGTAATAGCGGCGAAGCTTTCGGAATCTTGTTAGCCGGTCTATCTCATTAAGTAGATCCCGAGTCTTTTTACCAAACACGTATAGATTCCGTTCGCTTCTGTCAGCCTAAATCGAATTACAATTTGTCGAGAGGAATTGCACCTGCGGTCTTTAATCCACGCTGCTCAAGGTCCTCGACGACGTAATACCCTCTTGTCGTGGCGGCGTTGGCGTGTTATGCTGCGTTTACAATCGCGAATATACATATACAATTCGTACGAATTTTGCTCACGAGTTTCGAAGCTGGTGTTACAGTTGCAATGCTGGCCCCAGGTCCAGTATGTATATGCTTTTGTGTGTCCAGCCGACAGTAAAAATGGGGTCAAGTTTCATAACAGGTGCCTGGACTTGGTGACCGCTTTCGTGAACCCATTTATGCCGCTAAATTTCCTCTTAGGTATTTTTCTTATTTTCTCTCGCCGTAACGTTCGAATTCCTCGAAATCGAAATAACGCGTCCCATTCGAAGTTTCGCACGCGATTATTTATTAAATTTGTTTTTGGAAAATATTTCAACTATAATTTAATCTGTTTCGAGGGCAACATCTTATGGTGGTCACACGTCTTCTGTAGATGGACGTGGTTCCAGTTAAGCCAGCGGTTTCCCAATTTTTATGCTACGTCTCCCACAAAAAAATTTTTTTTCCGTGTCCTCCCTAACTTTTAATAGATATAATAATATATACACGTTTTAAATAATAATAATTGTATTACAAAAATTTTGGCGCCTCCCCTGGCAACAGAAACCGCTGAGTTAAGCTAAATTTTGGACGACACTAAATGTCCTTGGCAGCGCGGTGTTAACGATTTAAGTCCGTAAACAACGCCGTTGTATTGTGTATTTATAATTTTCCATATTTAGAATATATTGTTAATTATGTAATGCGCTTCAAGCGACGGGGTGTAAGAGCTTTTAAATTCAAATTGTAAACTTGCTTTGGTCTCGCCACTCGACGCGTTCGGTAGTCAATGAAAAATTTATGCAAATTTTGATTTCCGTTGGCAGATTTGCAGAAACACTGTCATTAAATAGAATTTTATTCTGTTGGTGTATGTGTGATTTTGGAGATATCGAGATAACGTAACGTCGCGTACACGTGCTAAGTGTCGCCCTCTAACCTTTCGAGTTTCGAAAACTTGTAGAAACAACAGATCCCCTCCGCCCACGCACATAACTTCGTTGTGACCTATCCGAAGAAGTAGGTCATTCTTACTTTTCATTTAAAATTTTAATTATCCGCTGGATCGATAAAAATTTAATGTAAACAGCACTTGACTATAAAAACGTGGAAACGCATGAAACAAATACGAATAGAAAATGTTCGAACGTAGTTGCCGGTTGTCTTTACTGCAATGCCACTGCAGTTTACTGTAGTCGATACTGTACTGTGCGTATGTAGTCAGATGTAAAGGTGCGGAACGATTGAAAAATGTTTACTGATTGTTCTCGATGAGGACAACTTCGCATACGAAGCGCACATCATCAGGCGTTTGTTTTTATGTCATATTTCCACTACCTTGAAAAAGCTATCCGAAAATCATAATTGCAAATTAGCGTATTGTGTTATGTTCATTGTTACGCAATATGTTCCTTAATCTTAATATATAGACCTCTAAAATGGTAGACATTGGCATTGCTCACGTCCCTTTCGGGAAGTAAAAAAAATGTGCACACAATATCGTTTGCTGTTCTTTAGGTATTTTATTAAAAAGAAAATATTGAAATTTTTCAAGGGAAAAGAAAATGTATATTTTTTGTATGGCTACATTTATTTTAATGCTTAAATATCGATTACCAGACTGTGGACGTTTATGCAATTTTCAATTTTTGTAGGCAAATTTTAAGAAAGTGGAATCATGTAAAATGTTATTTTCAGTTGTATGTGTAGTGGTCTTTCTAGATTTGAAATAAATAAAAATCGTACTAAATATTTTCCAGCATTTTTTGAAGCTATAATAAGTACATAAAGATCCGCAGTCTATTGATTACAAACGAATCAAATTTTATTTCATCTAAAATGAAACGCATAACATTCATATTTGTTGGACTTTGTTAAAAGCCTCCATCACGAGACTGGTTCATCAAAGTACGGCAAGGGGTTAATGCGAGAAGTAGCACGAAAAAATAGGGTTTGAATTTACGGACTCGATAACTTCCCTGATAAGTTCTGAGAAAAAATGGAAATGTGAATCACTGCATATGCAACCCGCATGTTACGCAAAATTCCCGAGCGTGATCCTGAATACTATAGTGGCGACCCCGGTACCCTAAAGGTCAACAGCTTCGTTTCGAGATTGCTTAAACCGTTCTCGAAATAAATCGATTTCTATTCGGTGTCGGTTTCTTCAAAATTTTCGAGCGTGGATTTGCATAAATCTCGGCAGATAACAATATTATGCGTTATGGAATTAGCTCGCGGAGCTTTCAATGTCAACTGGTTAAATTCTAATGCTATATCGGGTATTGCGCGATGATATCGCCACGGTGACCCAGTTTATCAGCATTTACATACACGAGATCCTCCGATACGAAGATAGGTCAGTCCTGTGGTATATCGTGTGGCGAGAATGCCTCAGTCACGTCTTCCGAAAAGGGGAGGCTTGCCGTCCAGTCGTATACGAGGATGGAACACAGTTATCGTATTAGTCGATTTTTCCTTCGGTGGTCTCGTGCGGTCTTGCGTATTGAAGTGCATGTCAGGGTTGTGACGTAACACCGAGGACCCGGTTACGTCGACCAGTATCAACGACCTGTATACTTTCGTTCGGCGTCGATATTTCCTCGTTCGTTTTTCACTTTACCGGCAGCTTTCATTCCGAGGCAGTCGACTGCGAATTTTATTATGCGCCTACTTCCCTAGGAGAAGCGAAACGATACAAAAAGAATTTCAGGGAGCGAACCTCCAATCACCACACAATCTTTTATCACTAGACAGCGGATATTTATGCAAAATAAACATTTTCTACCCGAATTGCAACAACCAGGAGTGAAATAGAAACTTATTTTTTCTCTTAATATGTTTAATTGGTTGACAATAATGTAATAGTATATTTAAATGTTTCCAATTTGTTTACTGTTTCAAATTGCACCTACCCATTTTTAGTACATATATTTAAATGTTTCCAATTCGTTCACTGGTTCAAATTGCATCTATCCATTTTTTTCATAAATGCATAAAATCCGCTGTCTATTTATCACCTGGGATTAGGGTTGCCATCTATAAAATCGCGAATCTAGGACGAACGGCATAAAAACCCTTACTTTTTAAATTACATATGGTACCATAAAGACATTATACCATAAAGAAAATTTTAAAAAGTTATTAAAGTGAAAACATTGCATTTGTTTCAAATAACTGCAAAATATAAATGGTGAAAGAAGCATTTTTTTCAAATTACATTTTTAGTAGATACTCTTATGTTTTCACAATAAGCTCCTACAGACTCATTCTCTCATCGGTTCGTTAGTTCGAGTCTTACAATTTAATGAAAAAAGGGTGACACCTTTTTTTACACGTCTGTAAAATCAACAATTTTGCAAAAGCCTTTAATTAAATATACTTTGTATCGGATTTATGGTGAAATATTCATATGAGCCGAGTACTGCACACACAATTTCCTCAGAAATATATGCCAGATACAAATTCATAAACAAAGTATGAATATTCATCTGTGATAAACGTATATGAAAGCAGAAAAAGTGAAGAGTCCTCATCGACATAAAGTATTCAGTCGGTTCGATAATACTTCTCGAAGGTTATGGATGTAGGTAATCGTTAAACGTAAATTTGCTTTCTTTATCTTCTCTTATTATCGGTACACTTGTAATGACGCAGAGGTCGTTAGAATTTTAAAATAAAAAACATGTATATTTACTGTATTAATTCAGAGTGCACGTAATCATGAAACGATTAATTAAATGATGCCCTGAAAGCTTGACATTCATGTGTTCAATAGCAGACACGTTTCTCAAAATTATCGTCGATCTCTGCCGGAAGCCTACTTTCCCTGTCAATTAATATGTACACAAACGAGCATAACTGATTCAACACACTTTAAATCAGAATAACTTTTTTTATGAATAGACTAAACGACTTCAATTTCTCTGTAAGAAGAATTAGTTTAGTAAATGACGTGTAAAAAATATTTTGAAAAAATGCATTTGGTCGGAATTTCGAAAAAAAAAATAGTTAAAATTGCTAAAAAAGCAATTCCGAGCAAATGCATTTTTTCAAAATATTTTTTAGACGTCATTTGCTAGACTAATTCTTCTAGCCTTACAGAGAAATTGAAGTCGTTTGGTCCATTCATAAAAAAGTTATTCTGATTTAAAGTGTGTTGAATCAATTATGCTCGTCAGTGTAGGTGTAGCCACCAGGCGTGTTCCATATGCAATACGTTGAATCGCAGGCAAAAGACACACAGGATTACCACCTAAAAATAATCGATAATTCCATAATAGGTGGACGCGAACACAAAGTCGGATCAACGTGCAGAAGGTCGGTATCGTTTTCCTGTTTATCCGCACGTCGACGCTGGTTTATGTAATCGCTACTCATGCGTTTATCGGGTTCGGTAATACATATTCCATGCGAGCGTCCATAACAATATACGCGTAATTAGAACCTCGGGTCGTGTCACGCACTGTGTCTTCATAAATCGTAGCTAAAGAAACGATGGTGTGGTGTGACTATTAGGTGATTGCATATGAGATTTACATTTGCCCTAGAGCAGAGGTTCTTAAACTGGGGTCCGCGAAACAATTTTGACATTAACTTTACATTCCCCAATGTTTAGTGAGACACTCTGCATGAGGCTTTTGGAAGAGAAATTTCCTCTCAAAGAGCATATTAACCGTTAGCACTCGCGTAGTAACTCAGAGTCACGACTAAAAATTGCTGTACCGTTATTCACAGTATTGTTTAACCAATTCCTAACCATTTAAGTATTGCAATGAGGTATTATAACAATTATTCCGTATCCATAAAATGAAAACAATCATAGACAAAGGGTTAAAAGCGTTCTTTCTGAATGAACTTCATTTTCGGAATCCACTTTTTTAATGATGGTTTCATCTTTAAATCGTTTGTGTGTTTTACAAAATCATTGAAAACTCAATAAGTAGGCAATAAACGCTTAATTACAATATTATTGTCGATCGTTTCGCTGGTTTCTTCGATAATTTGATACCGCCGCGTTATGACACTTAATGGATAATTAACATTTCCCGTGGTGTGCGCGCACGAGCTACTAAATACTTTATAAAGCCATCCGATATTGTTGGCGCATAATTCGAAAGTAAAGTTTTATATTTACATTGTAACTTTCGTGACCGTATATAGTAATAACGTAGACAGCTAATGAAAGTTGGTGAGGCCACAATGATCTCATTGTCGAAATCAATTTTCCTACAATAATAATTAGATTCGCACTAATTAAGACGAAGGCGAAATTAATTACTTGCACACATTTGTACCGCAGACATAATAGTGTACATATATCGTACGAGGTACACGTGAATGATTCTATTTGTGCGTTAATTCGCTTGTTTGTTAATGCAAAGCAGCACGTGCGCTGCTCTGAGTACAGGCATACTTAACTCCTCCGTTCTTTCCCGTTTGCTCAACTAGCTCATTTGCGTTTTCATTAATAAACTGTTAAGGACTCTCGTTGTGGACCGTTCAATTGCGAGACATTCGCTGCATTACACGACCTCTTAAAATAGAGCCATGTCGACGTCGAGACATAAACAAACGCAAAAAATGAGACGATCGCAAGGTATTTTCAATCGGTGAAAAACATGTGTGTTTTTCGAAACGGAGAAACCAAGATCCTAGAATATGGTAATTAAGAACGAATACGACCCGTGCATATTTAATCAGTGAACGAGTGCAATCGAGGCGGCAATTGATCACCGTGACGTTGAAAGTGCAAAGAACATCTCTATTTATATTCAAATGTCTTGTTGAAAATGCATTTGTTAATGGAATATTTGCCCTTTCAGAAATAAACTAATATGACGAATTCAAATCATTTCATCCGATTGACTAAATTTTATTGATATAGGCATCCGATATTGCATTTTACTGATTCTACAAGAATTCTACAAGATTCTACATAATTCACTGACGGATAATCACGAACTCTTGAATTTTCATATTTCGAGTTTCTGGCAGGTATTCGGGGCTGCGACGTCACTGTGCGCTGCGTGTCGATCGCGTAAATTCTGATAACGAGCCAGGTAAAGAGTGTACAGTTACATCGTCGCGTCGTAACTTGACAAACTCACGTATTTATAGTCCCTTTGAACTTTCTTTGTTTCTCGGTGTATTGCTTCTATCGCGGAACACGTGGCCGTACTTCCTGGGGAGAATGTCGGGAATTATTACGTCGTTCAGAAAATCCATTTCAAACTCGACAGCAATTAAATGGTTAAAATGAAGTTTGCATTTGTTGCTTCTGCATTGAAATTGCAGATAGTACTAACAGAAACTCTGCCACAGTCAAACGACGGGTGTTTCTGGCTTTTTATTATACAATCATTGAAATTATAATGATGCTTTCACTGGAAACGATTATATATTTTGTATAAAACCACAGAATATCTATACTAAAATCTATGATGTCACACACACACATGTTTATAAGGCGACACATGCTAGATATTTTTAGAGCTCGGTAGGTTTAGTGTTACGTAATAAGATTTGAACACGTGGAATTGCAAGTACAGTAAAGTCGCGATATTTGTCAGCGACCGCGTACGCGATAGTTGTCAGGTGCCTACCCACTCCAACGCTGCAGGGCGGCTATGATTGCGATTTTACTGTACACTACTTACTGTGCAAAACAAAGAAGCACCCGGTATAATTATAAGATAAAATCAAAACTTACTGTGTTCTCATTTGATTTTTTACGCATTTCTATTAATATGGCCGAGGGTGGTTCTTTTTTTTGCACAGTAGTGTATGTCAGACATAAAAATATAATAATTTCGCAATGAATAAACATTGTCCACTATTTGAATGCATGGTCGATGGTTCGTTCATTACAGCGAACTGAATAATGAACAAACTATTGCTCGTGTTATTATTGCTATATAAGAAACACCAATTAAGTCCCAATACGCTTCATGATTGGATTCACTTAAACATCGTTCGAGGGTCATATTGTTTAACACGGTTAAATTCGTTTCAACTTCATGCCTAACAGTTATCGCAGAAAATGATGGATGTTAATTAAAAAGTCCGTGCTCTAACTACATCAGTGCTTTATTATGATTCTAAATTCTATACATATATTAAATTCTATGTATGAAATTTCATATATTAAATTCTTCAATTTTTTATTTCATAGCAGAAGCTGTTTTAGCAATGTTTTCAGTCGCGTATATTTGATTCTAAATAGTAGGCGACGCTCTAAAAATAACCTGTTTTCTAAATCTGCTTCGAATGTCCGGTGAAATCATTGGCGATGGGTTTTTCGATCGTGTTCGATGCCAAATATCTTTGGAATTGCGTCAAAACGAGAAATTTCTTCGCGCGTGAAAGTAACAGTCGGGGAGTATGCTTTTGTAGTGAACGGAATAAGTGAATAGCCGAGAAGGACAGCAGCACAGGTGATTCAATTTTAAATCCTGTACACAAGAAACACAAAATTTAATCCCCATACGTTCCTCA
The DNA here is from genome assembly GCA_028455605.1 of Lasioglossum malachurum. Classification (NCBI taxonomy): domain Eukaryota; kingdom Metazoa; phylum Arthropoda; class Insecta; order Hymenoptera; family Halictidae; genus Lasioglossum; species Lasioglossum malachurum. The sequence goes on from CM052318.1 coordinate 7,525,865, forward strand.
GAAATAGAATAAGAAATGAAAGAATAGGAAAACAAATGTATTGAATTATGTATGAACAAAAGATGTGTTCATTTTTCCACAAAGAGCGTATCAGAACTAGTCCGCCGTTTGCGAATAACGTGGTTTTTTACTTCTATAAATAATGTGTGCAAAGTCTTCTGTGCAGTCTTTGGAAATCCTCCAGGATGATAGTGTTTCGACTTGCGAGGCAAGTTTATTACACGGGAAATAATTACGGAGCGCAGAGACGCTGCATTGAACGTTCAATCAGCGTGAAATTGTTTCACTGGTTTTAAACGAGTTTCATTTTAGAAACGGCGTGATCAATATCGTTAACAGCTCGGTGGATTTCATTGCGGGTTGTTTATCGTAATCGTCCTGAGAGATTCGTTCTCCGTGCAGCTTCATTTTCGTAAACGCCGGATTGGAAATCATTTCCGTTACAAAAGACGTGCGTGAGCGGACGAACAATCACTGTCGCCGACGTCAGAGCGAATTCAGCCATTGTTGTGCATCGTGAAACAAGTGATTAGTTAATAGTACGTTCGTCGAGAACCTCGTTTCAGAATTTTCGCAATTTGGCTTGTATTATACTTTCTTCGGAGCGATGGGAAACAAAATCGTTAACTTACTAAACATTATAAATAGGTAGGAAAAAGTGTAAAAATTGATTGTTCACAATGAGAATCGAGAATTTAACATATTTTTTGATAGTGATCGTTAATATATTCGAAGAGGCATTCGTTCATACCTCGAAGCGACTTAAATAACAATGGAAATATTCTGCACTGTTGATAGAAACGCATAACCAACAATTTCAAAGTACAAGTAAGGCTAAAATATTATTCAAGGTGACATTGAACGTGAAAACAATATTTAACTATCGACGAACTATAATGAATTGATAATCATCGAAACAAGCGAAACAACTCGTGTGTTGATATCCGCAGGTTAGGTAAAACAAGAATGCACACTCATTTTTTAATTTATTTTATCATCGAAGATAATAAGGATAATTTACTTACTACCACATTTTAATCAGCTCCAAAGCTCGAGTTTCTTAGCCCCCCAGTGGAGGGGATATTCCTTTTTTAAGGTGAAGTAAAACCGAATTTCTTGATTCAAACGATGAACTTTAATCAATAAAATATTTTCTTGTTTTATTCTTTTTGACAAAAGATCATTGAACAAACGAGAAAATATCTTATTCATTAAAATTCAGTCCTTGAATAAAAAAGGGTTCTATTTCACCTTAAAATACTGAAATTACTTTCTTGCCAAGTCAATATAGTTCGTAATTTCCTACAACAGGAGAAAATTTATATCTATTGTATGCCTACATGTTCTTGAATAACTATACATTAACGAAACCAAAATAGAATTTCATCTCGGTTTAAAGAAAATTGATAACATACATATTTATTACACTCTGTTCAGAATCTTCATCACGAGTCTGACAGAATATTGTAGGGCAAAGGGTTAACTACGTCATCCAGCAAAAATTGCACAACTTGCGCAAAATTTTGGAATCGACTTTTTGCGACCTCTCGGTCCAAATACCTAACTGCGTGCTGTTCAGAGAATCGCGATTTGAAATTTTATCGTGTTCAAGAGGCGTGTAGTGAACTAAATAGAAGAAGGGACAACCCTTCCGCCGATCGCAGAGTCGAATCTTGTTTTGTGGCGTAGTTGCAGAGTTTCTTGCGTTAGCCCCGCAACCAATTCAGCCCTCGGTATCCCCGAACAAAGGAGGGAAAAAGAAGGAGACCTATAATAATGCCTTTGAGCGTGCACTTCTCGAGAATGGGGGGACAGTCAATCGATACGACCCAGTTTCTCGCCCGCCACCCCGAAATTTGCCACACCGACGACCCCGTTGTCAAAATCGGTACATTTCCAAGTGTGTATCGTCGGAAGGTCAATGCCGTGAATTCAGCTTCCCGATAAAACTGCAGTCAGGAATCGAACGAGAAGTATAAAGTTAATTTAAAACTTTTCCAACTATTACATCGTTCTTCGTTTCAAGAACGATTTCTTCGAAGGCCCCTTTCATTGCGAACTATCGACACTTCCATTTACTTCCTATCAGCATCGTATCGCGGCAATATCTTCTCTGTTGCCTTTCTTCCTCGACAAATAGTCGATAATGTGAATTTTCAAATACGTTCAATATCGATCGTCACTGTTCGAAATTTTCTTCATTCTCTGAATTTCTCGCAATTCTTCGTTCTTCCGTGTCCTTTATCGAAATGTTCTCATCTCGATTCACACTAAGAATGTATAATCGATACATTAGGTAAGGCAGTGGGTTAAATATTCACTTTTTATCGGTCGAAGAAATCGTTTATCATTCGAATTAAGTGATACATAATCAGATAACCAGCAAGATCGAAGGAATTAACCAGACGTGCAACATGTGGAAAACACTCATTAGCCAGTCGCGAAAGAACTTTGTTCCGTGACGTCAGCGCACGCTCGGGAAAGACTTTCGCGAAAATTGAAATGTACATTTATACCGTATCGCGTCCGTCGTACTGCCCGTCTGACCTTTCGCCGATCGATTTTCAACGTGAAATCTTTCGACAGTTACGATGCAGCATTGTTAGGAATTGAATAGGGATATAGCGTAGAAGACCGGCCCGGCTCGTCGAGTCGTTCTCGCAGAAACAACTAAATAATTGACGGCACTGACTACTTCCTCTAATCTCGCAATCAACTGCGTGTGCTAAACGTGTTCTCGTGAATTCTAATTTAACCCTCGACTGACTATGTGCTCGGCAGTTCAATTCCGCGGTTAATCGCGCGTCTCTTGATCCTTCCGTCGAATGCATAACGATTTCATTCCTCGCAATTCTCGTGAGTTCTCTGGACAGCTCGGAAACAGAAAATTCTTTCGACGTGGTCGTTCGAATATTCCATCGCCATGTTCGCAATTAATTTTGTAAATTTTACAGATGAAACAAATATTATTTTAAGATTCCCCAGTTATATAATTTATCTTCAAATTCTTGGATGCCTATGTTCGAAACGTCTTCCAAGAAAATTTATTGTTCTAGATGTCATTCTTGGTATTACGATTCCAACGAATCTAAGTCACCTTCGGTTTTAGAACGTGCAGTAGAGTCTTGATCCATGTCGGATCCTTGGGTCCGTGCACCGACATAGATCGTGTAGGCGCTGACCGTAGAAATGGACAGGGGTATTCCGTGAAGGGAGTTACGAACTTACTAAGATCGTACAGCTCCGTCCGACTTCGATCAAGATTTCACTCCACTGCAGCGGTTTCCAACCGTTATGCTATTATGCCTCCCTAAAAAAAGTTTTTTTTTCCGTGCCTCCCTATATTTTAATCGATATAATAATATAGGCACGTTTTAACTTAAAACGGAAAATACTGAAAACTACAATGAACAGAATAATAACAAGGTTTTGATATAGCAATACGAACATGCATATTTATTTTTATATTAAATTACTAATTAAACTACATCTAATGCATCAAATATTAATGCGAGTATTGTTGTTGTTCATTGGCACAAAGTTTATCATATCTTGTGTGGGGGCAATGTGGAGAGTGCCACTCGTAACTCTTTTTCGACCCTTAACCTGGTTCGATATTTGGTTTTCATTGCAGCCCGCTTCGCATAAATAATACGTTACAAACGGTAGAAGCACCTGCATTGCTTTGCAATACAAAGATTCATACTCTCCACTAAGATTCACCAAAAATTGAATTATGATTTCATTTTGAAACTTTTGTTTCAGTGAGCTGTCGCATGATAATTCTAGCAATTTTTCTTTTTCGATGGTTGTTAGCTCAAATTCGTCTTCTTCATTTTCGATACATGGATTCCGTATCCACAAAACCTTTGAGAAATCAAGGTCTTTGAAATAATTTGAAAAGTGCAGCACTAAACCATCCAAGTGTTGAATAAAAAGATTTTTGCTTGCTTCAATATTGGCTGCGTCCCAGAAATCTTTTAAAAGTGAAAACATATCCAACTCATTCTTTTGTAAACTTGATTTCCATAACTCTAGCTTTTTAATGAATTGTAGATATTATGGTATATGAACATTAATTTTTTATTAAAAATTTTGGCGCCTCCCCTGGCAATAGCACGCGCCTCCCCGGTTGGAAACCGCTGCTCTACTGTCTTTTTGCGAGCAATCGTTTTCGAGTTGGCGAGCTCGAAACAAAACATTTGAACCAGTCGTCGATAAACTTCGTCTTGTGAAGAAGTTTCGCGAGAGGGTCATTAAGAATTTTAACGATCTGCTTTAATTGATTGAAGTTGAAGGGGTAGACTCGTTCCCAGAATTGCAAGGGTGCGGGATGCGCCTTCTCATTTCTCGATAATGCAAAGATGGGGCTTTTCAGTAGTCGATAGCGCTAAATAAAAGATCACTCTAGGCCGCAGTAGCCCTCGAAAGTCCCATTTTTACGTTTACGAGGCGTAATTAGCATTATTCGGAAGAATAAAGCTGCGCATGTAGCTTTTTTCATAAAGCGGCGACGGCTACATGCTTCCGAATTATGCAAATTACGCCTCGTAAACGTAAAAATAAGACTTTTGAAAAACCCCAGCTTTGAGGAGAAACGAGTCTACCCTTTTAATAGCTTTTATGGTGAAGACGGAAGTGATATGTGTTATTGATACGAGAACACTTTGTGTTAGGAACTAACGTAAGTTCGGAAGAAAATTTTTTAAGTAGGCACTGGTTGTTTATAGAGAACTTACATAAAAACCAAACCAATTATACATTCTTCATCTACATAAGCTTAAAAATTTATTAACTACATTAAAAATAAACGAATGCTTCTGGGACTGACTTTATATGCATAAATTTACATTAAGGTCAAATGACATACAATATGGCAGTACAATGCTAATGGAATGAACGGAAATTAATAGCAATTAATTTGCATACTCAATTACTGAAATTATTCGATGAATTTTTCATTGCTGATATACCATCAAATTGAACTCGGCCTTTGATTTGCAATCAAGCATCGGTCCAATGTCACTGCGAATCTTATCACATTCTCTAAAATATATCGATCATCAATTTTCAAAGATACGTTTAGAAAACTCCACTTCGCAAGATAAGCTTGCAGAGTTGCTTTTATCCGGGCAAGATGTCAGAAGAGTGTTGGGAACAATCTCTAAAATCGTCGTGTCGTGTGCTGAAGACATAGTTCTCGAACGAGAAGACGATTATTTTCATTCATAAATTCGGAAGGAGTTCGGACATTCTTGGCTAAAGAGTCATCAATCAATGGCATTACTAATTTTGTAATCTCGCCAGATGCGCACGAACAGTCCCGTCTATTTCCCGAAGTTCGTGTTTACAAATGTCTTCGTTGCTCTTCTTGCCAAAAATCGATTCCACGTATATTCGCTTGCGCGAAAATTTCATTCCGTTTGCACAGAAAACAATCTTGCAGCTGATTATGCAGCGGCTGAAAGTTTCTATTAGGTCGTGGCATGTGAAATGTCCCGTTCATAACAGTAACTTTAAACGAACATGACGAGTTTTTCGATTATAGTACAAATTTGAATTTTGTGGTTCACCTTTCTCATTTATTAGATTGCCATGTATATTTTTGAGGTTTTGATGTATATTTTCATAAAGGACAATCACGTCGAATGATATTGAAGTAAAATAAAAGGATGGAAAGGACTCGAAAGATTTATACCTTCGTAATAGTATTTCTCGATTGAAACACTTCATAAAATATGCATTCTCAAATTGATCATTTCATATTCAAATGCAACGGGCTAATAACATTGCGAGTACACCGTGTGCACACATCGTGGGAGAATAAAATATATGTGCACCAGAGTTTGAAAACTGTTTACCTTTTCGCTGTGCTTTCGTTACACGGCATGTTTACACTTTACAGTGGAGGAATGACGAATGAACGACTCTCACCTCGTTGTAGTTATATTCTATGTAAAGAAAAATTATTCGATTCTTCGTTCGTACCTTTATTAGCTTTCAAGCTCCTCTGAAATTCTAAAGATCATTTCTTAGTTGCATAATTTCGATAATTTCCAACTATTTCTGATTATAGTTGTTTACCAACGTTGAAACTTCTCTATGAAAGGAAGAACACTTTTATAATCAGTAAGACGGGGTCATAAACTTAGATAACAACTCGTTATGAAGAAAACTATTAATAGAGTTCAGATAGGTGAACCGGTTGGCAGAACATAGCAATCGACGATGTACGAACACCATTTTCTCTCACGGTAGAATCACTCTTTTCGATTGACACTATACAATAGTTTCGGCGATCCAGCTTGGGTCCTGCGTCATACAAGCCAGCAGTAAGAGTTCGGAGCCTCGCCTAAATTTAGGAACCGCGACAATCTCGATTTTCGCCGCTGCAACTTATTTACGGGGCAGATTAATCCTACTATTTTTGCGGGGATCCAACAGCAGCCGTGTATACAAGCTGTTTCATAAATGCATCGCAATGCTCGAGGCGGTAAATCTACTGACTACTGACTTGAAAAAACTGTTTGAACTATTCAAAGTGCACACCTTGTACCTCAACACAAACTACTGTACGTCTAAGTAGACACGTATAAAAAACTATTCCGTATGCAACTGAAATGAATAATGTGTACGATACCTGCAAAAAACGATACAAAGTGGATTTAATACCATTCGGTATTTTCCAGTGGCGCACAGGAAAAATTAACTAACAATGTTGTACTTTTTGAAGAGCATATGAAAATTAATATTAATTAATTTCAAAAATACAATTTCATTCAACCCCTTTCTCGAGTCAGACTTGTGATGAAGATTCTTATCAGAGTCTAAGAAATGTATATGTAATTAATAAACTGCGGATCTTCATGCAAAATAAAAAATGTTTGCATTGATTGCAAGACACAGAACCCAAATAGAACATTTTTCAACACTGATGTTCTTAAATTTTTTTGCACGTACCCATTTTTATCATAAATGCATAAAATCCGCAGTCTAGTAATTAATGTACTTTAAACTGAAATGAAATCCTGTTTTGTTGTAGTTGACATTCAGCGTTTGAAGAAAACATATGCATACAATAAACATAAACTTTCTTTTTTCTCCTACGAAATTCTGAACAATGAAGAATTTCTAATCGCTACAACCACAAATTAAATAGTAGTGCAAGGGGTTAAAATGTTCCTTACGAACTTTCTCTTGCTAGTTATAATTACCGAGTTAATTTCGTTCGAACAATTATTTCGTCGGTTTGCCGGGAACGTGTGAGAAGACGAAGTGTTGATATGCATTTGTGAAACACCCTGTATATTCTCGAGCGGTAACGAGTGCTCGCGTCCACGTTCAAGCAGCGTAATTGGTTTCGCGTAATCAATGTCGTCAAACGGCTCTCGACACGGAAACTCTCGCTCGAGTACGTTAGGTGCGTTTCAATACCGTCTCATCATGTTTTTCGCAGTTCGGCAGACAGCGTCCGCCCTCTAGCGTCTTCCACGTCGACGAGCAACGAGATCTCGTCCCGAGGACCTAAAATCGCAGAGGTAAACGAGATCGAATCTGAAGACTGAATGCGGAATCTCTGCTCGGGGAATTGTCCAAGAGTCTAAACCATAACTATAGTATAGATTTAGAAGATCACTGTCTTGTCATCGTTGACCGAGATGCATGGAATCACACACCTGTTATCCCATGGATCCCACAATGGATCCCACAACGGCGACGCGAGGGCCAACCACCAGGAGTCGAAAAGCTCGTCGACCACGGACGCCAGGCACCAGGATAGCAAGTTCCTTCACGAGCTGCTGAACCAGAAGCACATCCAGAAACGGGTGTCCCGCGGTTCCGTCAGCTCGACGTACTCTTATGGTTCCTCCACGTCCTACGGTTCCTCTCACGGCTCGAACTCCTCGAATCACAGCTCGCTGTTCCACCATCCGGTGCAGGGCCACCCTGTGTACCACACGATCCACGGTATCGGCCATCACCATCACTCCAGCCACCATCATTATCACCCTCTTCAGCATATGCATCAGATGCACCACAGTAGCAATGGAAGGGCGTCTCCCACGTCGCCGAGCCCCACCGGCGAGGAAGAGAAACGCCACCATCACCATCATCACAGTATTCAGGAGATGATCAAACATTTCGGGAGACGGCTGGGACACATGAGGAGGCAGAGCGAGTGCCAAGACTCGGTCCCGCGAAAAAAGGACGAACAGGACTTCCGGAACAGGAGTCAGAGTCTGGACGGGGGAGCCAGGATTCCCAGCTTGAGGGATGCCGACTGCGAAACTACTTACAGGATCTACGAAAGCATACTCAGGCAAGGTAACCGAAATGACGATCGTCCTCCGATGGGTGCATCGGAGACCGGTTTAAAGGATCGAATAGAGAGAATTTTAGTGAAAGGAAATTAAAATTATTGACAAGGAGGATTCCTGCCTAATTTCGATGACCTTGAAATATTTTGTCAAGGTCGCAGCGTTCTGAACAAGCTTTACCATCCCAGGGAAAGCTTCTCGTCGCTCTCGTTGAACAAAGGCTTTGTTAAGAATGTTGCTCAAAACGTTGACCTTGACCATATATTTCAAGAGCGTCCGGAACGTTCAGAAGCATCTCTTTGTAAACAATTATGTACTGAATATTTGATTAGAAACAATTTTTTGTAGGCACCTCGCGGCAGTATATTCAATTTACAGAACGTATAATCCAATCCATAATTTCAACTACGTTTAACACGCAGCAACTTCTTTACTAAATACAGTGCCGGTTAAACATTACTTACGCGGCTTTCAACGTGCTCGTATAGTATTTTCCCCACTGGAAACGTTTATTGCATCACTTAAATATTACGCAAATTATTATTTATATCTCCCCTGACGGTAATTACCGGTCATTTAATAGCTTTTGGAAATATATGTGTAATCGTGAATCAACAAGAAAAGACAATTTAAGCTCCTTGATAAAACACAGCCGTTTTGAGACCTGTAAATATGGTAGGTGTTTAGTACGCAAGTGTTCAAATTAATTAAAATGGACGTTTATTTCAAAAGTGTGTAACTCGTTTAAACAAAATAGCTTGAGTATGTTATTCCAAGTAGAAAATATTGTACTCGCACATACAGTCAGTCACAAAAATATTGAGACAAAATTGCAATAGATCGGAATTGTAGAAAAATGACTAAAAGTTGCAAAACACGTTTTGTAGATCTGTGTCAATTAAACATATTCTGAAAATTTCGTCAAAATCAGTCGACGTTGCAATGAGCTACAAACGTTTAAAGATGGCAGAAATTGCAGCTTTCACGATTTTCGGTCTCTAACTGCAATAAATCTAAGGATTCTTACATCTTTCAATGCCTGTCAGTTTCTCCCGCATCAACCGATTTCGATTACAAAATGTACTTTTTAAATTTTCAATATAGGCCCACATAAAAAAGTTGAAAATGAAGCTTTTAGTATTTTTTTATACAATTCCGATCTATTGCAATTTTTGAAAACATTTCTTTTCACATCCTGTAGGAAACTAATTGCGTTTGCTTTCAAAAAAGTTCAAATCGCATGGTCGAATATTAAAAAAGTTATCGTTTTTAAGAGTGTCTCAATATTTTTGTGACCGACTGTACTTCACAATTTGGGAATTACTTCCAAAATTTGATATCAGAATCCGGACTTGTCAGTTTAGTCACAGAATAGTTCGTTTGTTTACATATGTACGGTTCAAGTATTGTACAAAAGGTTGTGTTTTTAAAGCTTCTGTTTACGCGATAATATCAGCTGCATCTGTTTATTACGACACGCGGAACGATTGTTGGCAGATTCCGTGTGCTAACTTTTCGACTGCATACGATTACGCAATTTGTTTTCGCAACGATCCACTGCACCTATTCTCTCGGCATTTTGATGTGCCAAATTAAATAATTTTGCTCTCCCGTGTTAGATACGCCGTTGACGCAGATGTTTAGATAGCAGGTGTATATCCAATACCGGAAAATGGTTATTAATGTTACTTAATTAAACATTAACGTACATTGTTGGAACATACTAAGCGGGCATGATGCAACTATACAGTTAATCTCGTAGATGTAAATAGGGGTTGCAGGCATTCAATATCGTTCACACCCAGGATCCTTTATAAACATTCAGAGAAGTCGTAAAACAGTTGCAAACAATTTTTATCTTCTACAAGATAAACTACATAAATATTTCGCTCCTAATTATTCCAACTTTCTCTAAATCGTCTAAATTTAACCGCGAACCTACCACCGCCGGTGAAATGGCCGGTTTTAGATTTTTTCGGTATAATAATAAAGGTATTTCCATGGGAATTGATTGAACACATTTTTTTATCCCAGTATATATTACATAAATAATCTTGTTGTTTTTATAATACAATACACATCAGTCACTTTTGATGGTCGGTAGGTTTAGTGTTAATTTTCACACTGTCTGTGTGTTGTTTATATAAAAAATTGTTTAATTATACATTCAATAAGTCTCGAGGAAATTATTCACGAATGTATTTCGAGTAAAGAAACTGCCTTGGGGTGCACCAGTTTTTAACAACAGAAAGTGCTTCGTAAAATTAATAAACGTCGATGCCGTAGGCTTCGCGATGCACGTTGCATGCTGCACGTTGCACGCTTGCAACCGCGGCTACACCGTTCGTCGACGCAGTTCTCTCGAATCCCATTTGAGACTTTACGACCCAAGGTCGGCGTTGAACTCGACGCCTAAAATAACTCGGCCCGTCGAGTGACAACAATTAATATTTTCTATGAATTCGTGACGCCGGCCGGGTTCACTCGAATATTAATCTACCGTACGAGTGCAAAGAAAATAGTAACCATCAAGTCAGGGCATAGTCCAGTCAACAAGGTGTACGTCATAGTTGGAGGTCAATAGAAAATATTAATCATCTTCCATTTGTTTAGCTACATGAAAATATACTTTGCTACTTCATTAACGCTAGAACTATCGAGTAACACATATAACTAATATATATTGCTTTGTAATAATCATAAGATATCCATTCAAACCTTTATACCATTTTTATTCTAACAGGTGCATAAAGTGGTGGGGATATTCGTTTTTCTTAGATCCTACGGTTTCCGTTTTCTTAGATCAAGGCTTTATAGTAATGACGAGATTGCATTTATTCAGATTTCGTGCAATTTCAATGTCAATATGTGCTTCGATAAAAATGTTCACTAATAATTTTCCGATGAAAACATTTATATGATTTCAGTCTTTCAAAATCTTTTACGGAAAATGAAACAATTCGTACAAGACTGTGAAATCGATTGCAGAAGTCGACAATGGTTTTCGGAACTTTTCGAAGAGGCGCTTCGCTAAAAATTAATATTATTAAAAAGTTGATAAAGAAAGTTGCACTTCTGGGTTTTGCTAGAACTTACTAGTTTTTCCCCGGAGCAGACACGATCCTGTAGCTCGTTAAGATTTCTGTTCATTCTCTTGGCTGCATCGATAAGGATAATTGCTCCGCCTCGTAGCGATACTTCGCCGGCGCAAGCGCTGTTATTTTCTGAAGAATGTCGGAGCTCGTTGTCGAGGTACAAACGATTAGGAGTTGTCGCGTGTTATTGGACTCGTGGGATCTTTTTAACCAATGCCACAGTTGATCGCGATCGAAGAGCACGTTATGACTGAATCTTTCTATGCGATCAGACTTGCCCCAGGTAAACAATTGCTATATCAACATACTACTAGGAAATATCGATTGCCCCGTACGAATCCAGATTAAAGCATCACCTGAATTTATTGTTGGCTAGCGGAAACATTGATCACGTCACTCGAGAGTCCAGTCAATTATTATTTTACATAGTTACAAACAAGCACTATTATTAACTATAGTTAACATATTATTTAAATTATTATAGTATACAAGTATTACTGAATTTTTTGTAATGCAATTTACTACGATTTTATTTGCGTCGCTCGCGCGAGTCCAGGCAATTATTATTCCAAATAGTTCCAAACAAAAAACGAGCACTATTATATTTTCTGGCATAAAAGTTTCACCGTGGTTAACATATTATTAAAATTATTATAGTATACAAGTATCACTGAGAATGTTTTATGCAATTTACCATGATTTGATTTATTACTCAAGATAGATTGGATACAAAAAATATTATTATTACTACAATTATTAGGAACGCTAAATTGAGAGCGATGCAATCTATATTTCCGGTGTTATTTAATATTATGTTAAGTAATTTTTCATTGAACGATAAGGGTAGTGGAGAATGTAATTCGAAGGGAGTATGGTTTGCCAGTGAACGATACTGTTTTGGATTCGGGTGATTAGTACAGGATGTTGAAGGAGAGCAAAGTGTATCTAGTAGACGTTACATAGTTCAGTATAATAATTTGTTACGGTTCAAGTTGCAATGTTTACGTTACATAATATGTAGCTCGTATAAGGTTCCTTCGATACGGTAACCTTCGTGACAGTAATTAAGCAATTAACGGATTGCTGCATTTAGTCATTCGTATCGTAGCAGGATACATAAACTGTCTACGACGAAGTAAATTTCTATGAAAGATTCAACGAAGAAGTTGTGTATGCTTTCCTCCTACTCGTAGCGAATTAGCCTAACGATGAATTCACCGATTCATCATGAATTACTCCCTTCAGAATAATTCTGAACAAGTTGATTACAAAATAAATGGTCCATTGCCCACCGTTGGATAAGATAAAAAGTGGATAAAGTTCGATATTTTGTTTACTCTCCCCTTAATCTAACGAACCTCTCAATAAAAAAACACAAGATTCTGTTTATCGCACATATATTTTAATGAATTTATTAATAAAGCCTTGAATTTAAAGAAACATCCATCGTTTAATAATCTCAAGATACTTCTCTCTCTCTCTCTCTCTCTCTCTCTCTCTCTCTCTCTCTCTCTCTCGAATGTTTACACGAAGCCAGATTTTTTTGTAGACGATTGCACAGAATTCAGAATTGAAAAACAGCTGCGCTCGATTATCGCGTCGAGTCTATTCCATCAACTATCTACTGAATTTCTTCCAACAGTTTGTTAATTCTCTGGATGTCCATTTTTTGCTCGCTAATATATTAATTTGTAGTCTTAAAATGAGAATTTGTGCGGATGTGTTAAATACAAAAAGCTTCTAATACTAAATCTACCACTGTCGGTCAAATAACCGGTCTTAGATTTCTAATTTTATAATTATTGAAACAATGACGTTGCTTACATGGAAATTGATTCGATAAATTTATTTATCCAAGCACGTATTGCAATGAAAATTGCACAAAATCTAAATAAATAGAGCCTTTATCAGATGAAACATTTTAATCGCTTTCAGTTCTCCGTGGGTTTTGTGTTAGTAATCTATACATTTTGATTGACTACATAAGGGTTAACCCTTTGGACTCCTTTATCGAGTGTGACTCGACAGTAGAGAGAGAGAGAGAAATGTAAATAAAATGGGTTTTTATATGTATTTGGTTCTTCCTTTATTTACTTGTCTTATTTTTTAGTTAAAAATAAATATAGGTTCCACAAATATAAATTACAACAAAGTTTGAGAGTCTCTTGCAATCAATTCAAACATTTTTTATTTTGCATAAAGATCCGCAGACAGATTAGTAAACAAAATTGTTTAAAATAAGTATCAGTCAAGGAACTGCCCTCTGAAGTAAATTTCAAATAAAACACTTACAATATTAGAGAATATTAGAGAGTTGGAAACAAAATTGGAAAATAATTCGTAGTGCAAAGGGTTAAGACAGATCTCGACAAGTTCGAAAATATTTTCGAAGGAATGGTCTCCGCGTATTAGATCGAACATATAGCTCGGAATAATACAAGCAACGTAATAAAGGGGAGAACCCCAACTCTGGAAATTATAGGGTGAAAGAAGATCAGGCAAAACAGGGTCACAGGACCTAAGAAATGGAAGGTAGATTAAAATGTGTTTCACACTATTGTGATAATTAGACTGGATTTTTATGCATTTATGGCATATGCAGATTCGTGAACTGCAAAAGAAATATTAAGATGAACTGCATCCTTATTCTATTTTCGTAATGAGGAACTTTTTAGTGGACGAAGAATATAATTCTACTATTTCGTAAATCAACGCTCGAATTTACTTACTCGCGACGACCGAGTTTCGAAGGCTACGCCCCCTCGACCCGGCCGCGCGTCTCGCTCCCCGTGGCGGCCCTAGTTCTCCTAGGCGCCACAAATAGCGAGTATGGACCGCTCCTGAGGAGCTCCAAACTATGATCACCACGGCGAGCGAGACGCGCGGTTGTCGAGGGGGCGTATCCTTCGAAACTCGGCCGTCGCGAGTAAGTAAATCCGAGCGTTGACTTAAATAATGTACGAAAATGATAATTTGTTTAAAGATCGGCAGTCTAGTGATAATGCAGTTTTGATTAAAGTCTGCGGTTTACAAGGAACGGATACGTGTTAAAAATGTTGCGTTCAGATAACCATTTTTGTTTTCGTTCTGTTCACACTTTGGCTGTCTTGTTTTCAGCAATTTGACGTCTCGCGTCCTAAAAAATTTCAATCAGATTCGGTCGTCTGTGTATTATTTATCGTGCAAGATATTCGTATCTACGGGGCTCGTCGTTGACGAAAACGCGTTGTCGGTGTGGCCGTCGACGGACAGTGATAACGTCGGCGGGAATGCAGCAGTGAAATAAATACCGACGATAAGCTGGAGTATCGCGTTAACATTTCGAGCTGAGAAAGCGAGAGTTTTATATGTAAAACGTGAGCCGGTGACCTTCGTCGTTAGAAAAACACATCGTCCTTCTATTTTGCGCCTCGCCAACCACTTTTGTGGTTCGTAATTTATATTGATGTTTTCCGGGCGACGCATCGACGACGACGTCTCGTTGCGTTTCCTCCCTCGTCATGTTTGTTTACTTCGTAAATGACCTTCAAGATCCCTCGATTTGTAGCCCATGAATTTTTGTTACGCGGCCATATTAACCCTCAGCAGTCGAGTGGTGACTCAGAGTCACCACGAAAAATTGCTGTACCATTATTCGCAATATTGTTTACATTATTAAATATTTTGTTATCTAATCAATTATACTACACATTTCAGTATTGAATGAGATAGTATATCAATTCCATATTCGTAAAATGAAAGATATCATGTACAATGAAATTATTCTAAGCCGGAAGAAATGTTTAATTATTTTTTTTCAAGTTAAGTTGAAAGTTTCAACTTATTCAATTATACAATTCAAGTTTCACTTTTCTATGTTTTGGGTTTGGTGAGTTTAGTGTTAACACTAAACTGTAAACCTACCACGACGGGTCAAATGAACCACTTTAGATTTTTTATTTGCCAATTATTGAAATTGTAAAGGTGTTTTCATGGGAATTTATTGAATATATTTGTTTACTCTAGTATACATTGTAGTAAAAATCGCACAAAATATAAATTAAACTTAATCTTGTTATTTTTATAATACTATACACATCACAGTCTCTTTCGATGGTCGGATGATTTAGTGTTAAAGATATACTACACCACCAAGATAAAAAAAAGTGCACGTGCATCCATGTCCAGTGCAACGTTATCTGAAGGTACTATCAGCAGACCTCAGAAATGCATTCTTGCTAATGAAAGTCATATTAATATGTAATCAGAGCATACTAGCAGACATAACACATATGTTTTTTGTGAGTCATTGTATTACATATGAGTTACTCGCGTTACATTGTATACAGTACAAAGTATTCGTACACCTTTTACAACAGCTTCATTTTTTTTTGAGACGTTATACGGATTAGTTTACTAGCTACTATTAGATTAAAACTAGTAAAGATTGTAAGAATCTGCGATTTAAATGCATCGGAAACTCTAAGTTCAAAGATTTTTATATCTCACATATGTACATAACTCACTTAGATATATAAAATACATGTTTTAAATTTTCATTTTGCAGGCACAGATAAAAAATTTTTAAATCTGAGCCTCTACTTTTTCCTTCGCAGTTGCGATCAATAACAAAAAACAATTTACACATTAGCTAGTGAACTAATCCTTCTAGGATCTCAAAAAAAAACTCAAATTGTTGGGTCGAATTTTGAAAAAGTTATTCGTTTTTAAAAGGTGTAGGAATACTTTTTGTACACCCACTCCCCAAAAATAATGTAAATATAAAATATTGTCATAGGTTGTATATGCCGATGTTTTGATCACATACTTCGCGTACACATGTTTGTTTTAAATGTCTGCGGTCCGCAGGCTATATACATATAATTACGTGCGTTACGGGAATAGAATGAACAGCTGTTATGGTCATTAGTACAGCTTGTAGGAAAACCGCTGTTTTAATCTACAATTGGAATATTCTGAAGCTAAAGAAAAGTAGGAATGGAGGATTTAAAGCACATTTCTGGCATTTATTGCCAGAGTAGTAACATAGAAACATAAAGTAACATCCATAAATTTATTTAATGTATGCGTGATTGCTGCGAATCAGAGTTGGCCAAAAATTTTATATAAATAAAAATTCCGAATAAACTGGGTTTATTCCACACTATATTCGAAACTTTTATTTAAATCAATGTTTTATTTATCAAATGTGTGATTCACACGCTATAAATATTTATACAGGTCGAACATCTACTGAAACGCGTAATCGATGTCTGGGAGGAGAGACTGGCCAGTCCGAACGATAGTATTGAATTTTGATATTGTAAAATCGAAGTAACGTTCTATTAATGTTCGTACCTGTTCCATTCGATATTTGAAAGGAAGTTATAGTGGATGCGTGGGAGGAATCTTGTCTGTGTATTGTAGCTTGGGAATGAACTTGACAACAATAGCGTGGGTGAAGCTACAATATGAATTCCGCTGTAGAAACGCCGTCGCGTCGGTGTCGTCGAACAATCGTTACCGCCTATGAAATAACATGATTCAATTTTCCGCTTGTTTCGGAAAACAGACGGATATGGAGTAGGTCAATCGCGGTTGCGATCGGAAACGAATTCCGATTTCGTGTCACTTTCGGCGAACGCCCGACTGTTTTACGGGGGAGGAGGAAAGGTTTATTTTGCAGAACACGTACATTCCGGGGTGCGAGCACGTTCCGCGTGCGATGCCAAAGGATCAAAATTCCGACGCTGTTATCGCATACCTCTGGAGTCCTGTTGAACGTGTAAAGTGTCGGTTGGAAATAAATATTCAGCGGAATTCAATATTTCCTCTTTGAACAATTGGCACAACACTGCCTGTCATTTATCAGAAATATGGCTAACAGATAGATAAATCTGATTTTATTTCAGAGCACGCTTAATCGATTGATTCGTTGAGCTATAAATAACCGGGACAATTTTTGTTCGAATAAACAGTTATTCGTAGCTCAAATGTCAGGTTTGTTTGACCCTTGAGTTTCACATCGAATTTGTCCCATCACCAGAACTATCGATCACTAAACTAGATTAATATACAAGTCTTGATCTAAGAAAACTCCTCGGGTCCGTACTGTTTCTTAGATCCTGTGATTCTACTAGTAGTATGTAGTATTTATTTATTTCGGCCTCGCGGCCGAGAAATTGGACTTGGTTTACAATTCTTCTATGTCACCCATCCCCCCATCCAATCTATCCATCCATCCATCCATAAGGATCATCTATCCTAATATTTTACATCTAATATTGCCTCTCCCTCTCTCCTTTGGATTATTTCTTTCCTTTTTTACCACGCTTACATTAATCTGCCGTGTTGTTGTATGCATCAAATCTTGTAATCGAATTTTAAACCTCTTCCCATAGTCCAATCTTGCTGAAATTTTGTATACACACTTGTTTTCGATACATAAAACAAACTTTTTAAATACCACGCTTATAATAAAGTGCACTAAAAAGGAGAAAATATTTTTTCCTGGTTCTCCATAGAATACCGAATCCAGGGGAAAAATATTATTAATCATTTAACTGAATTTATGGAGAACCAGGAAAAACATTATTTTCTCCTTTTTAGTGCATTTTAATATAAGCGTGGTATATCTAAAAAGTTTTCTAAAATATTTTCTCGATACTCCTGAGCCAGTCTACTGCTTCTCCCACTCTTTTATCTTGTACTATCTTTCCTATATGTACTTATATTTATTCTTTCTATATACACCTTCGCAGTCTTCTGCCAGATGCTTTAGTTCCCCCAGGTGTTTCTCGCATATCATGCACATGTCTCTCTTCCTCCTTTCTCCAATATTTATTCCCTTCTTCCATATTTCCACATCTTACTCTCGCCATCAGGCTCTGACTGTCCTGTGATTCTATTTCGTTATGTTTCTTAGATCAAGGCTTTACTGTATATTACTTGGTAATAATTACGAGATTGCGTTTATTCAAATTTCATGCAATGTTTATGTCAATATGTGCTTCGATAAAACAAGTTTCGAAGAAGAAGTCTTGTAGATACCAGACTGCGGATTTTAATGCAAAATGAAAACAGTCTGCGTTAATTGCAAGAATCAGAAGCCACATAAAAATTTCTTCCTTTTCTCAATCACACAAATCAGTTGAAAATAATATATTGACGTACATCAATTCTTTTTATCTTTACACTGTTTTAAATGTCACCTACTCATTTTTGTCATAAATGCATAAAATCCGCAGTCTAGTAATAACCGTAAAAAGAAAAATATAGTATACTTGTAAAAGCTTTTACGAAGAGAATGCAACGCTTCACGTTATTCGGAAACCCATGAAGTTTCCTTGTTATCATGTTTTCAGTCGACTCGAAAGATAAACATTGTCGTATCTGTTCGATCGCGATTGACGCGGAGCTGCGTTATTACATAAGGAAAGCGAAGAAAAATGGACAAATATTGTCTCACGTGCGTGGAATCGTGTTTTCGTTCTGTCTTCTCGCCACACAAATGATTCGGTAAAGTTTCGTTGGTGTGATATTTTTTCCCGATTCCCCACGTATCGGATCGCACACCGTTTTTTATTTTATCTCTGTCAACGAGTTTTCTGTTACAAACGTGCGTGCTCGGAGGCTGGGTCCCATTGTGTTTCACGGATTCGGTTTATGGTTCTATTGCGCAATGATAAGCGTTTGTCACCGCGCACAAGTTCGTTGCGTAAGGGAAAAAAGGGCGAAGGATACTTCTGTTTCGTTGTGGCCGATCCCCTTGCGTGCGAAAAACCCAAGGAAAAAGCGTGAGTCAGACGCGAACTCGGGACACGTTCGAACGTGGACGCAATTGAAATGTAAATAACGAGTCACGTTTTACGTAACCCCACAGAAGATTGTGCACGTCTGCTCATAAATTGTGTTAAATTGTAACGAGTTAAGGTCACCGCTGTAACTCCGTTTGGCTTAATCCTAACGATTGCGGCCGAACTGCGCGCGTACGTACGTGTTCGCCACGCAGAAACAAAAAGAATCCATTGGCTCGACCTCTCGACCAATCGCGATTCAAATCGAACGGCTTCCCGATATTTTTGGCTGTCGCGAACTCGATATAATCTACAGCCCCCTCAATTTCACAAATACTTTGCATCGTGAGAACCAGTTCGACGAGAATGGACCGGATAAATTGGGAAAATTTTTCGCAATCGTTAACAACGGCTGTGTACAAAATTAGTATATTATTTTATCATTATCATAATAATACAATTAATTATTAATTACACTGCGGATCGCCTTCTCTTAAATACCATTTTTTTTACATCTTTATCATTTTTTTTAATTCATCAAATAGTTTCGATGAATCGGAAATAACATTTTAAAATTGTTCTGATATTTTTATGAATCAAACGTAGGCAGGTAGGCAAAGTTTCGTTGTATGCAAAAACTTTTCTGCTATGTAGTAAGTTGCGGTTCGTAGTGGTGTGCTTTTTGCGTCATGATTTTGATCAATCCGACTTCTGCAGAGCTAATTTCTCTTCAGCTTTTCTGTTCGTGCTTTGATCGCGATTCATCAGACACTCGGTTCCGGGTCTTAATCTACTTGCAATTTCAGTTTAACGAAGATAATGGATGAATTACAGGAGCGATCAGGAGGAGTTCTCTGGATCCTGGTGCAAGAAGGTTCTCCCTGGGCACTCCCGCGATACCTCATCGAGCCTCCGACGCCTGTCTAGATCCTGTTCACGCTGCCATACTCTTCAGGGACGCGAGAGGGGTAAGTCAAGCTGTTACTCAAACTTTAATTAGTTCCGAAGCGATTTCCAGTGCCATTGATGTTGACGACCCTTTGATGAATATCCTGGGGGAATATCTTTATTTTCACTGCTAATTTTATAACGCCTCCGTTGATCGTTCCCAGATCTCTCGGATTCAGGGCCACGTTGTTTGTGTTACGACTCTTCTGGAACGTTACTCTTTATACAGGGTGTTTCCTACTTTTTCGGCAAGATAAAAAAATGTTATATGAAGTTTATTTATTACAATATTATAGGCAAATATTGAATGTAGCCCGAATAGGTGCGGAACAGCAGATTTAAAACAAGAAACATCTCGTATGTAAATACAGGCAAAGTAAACACAATCGACCTTCCGTATTATTCAGCTTTAAATCTGCTGTTCCGCACCTATTCAGGCTACATTCAATATTTGCCTATAATATTGTAATGAAGCGTTTACTTTGTTAGCGGTAGCGTTAACTTCATGTAACATCTTTTTCGTATTTTTACTTGTAGATCATGCTCCTACAATCTTGCCGGAAAAGTAGGAAACACCCTGTATATCATCGAAACTAGAACTTCAAACATCTTCGATTGTTAGAAAAGAGAACGAGACGAGTAGCTGAAATTCGATTGTTAAAGTTATGTACAAGAAACATTTTCACTTGGCTGCTGTTTCTGGCGATCGACGTAGGAAACTTTTATTTTGCAGACAGTTTCGCAGTTCAGCAATCGTGTATGTGGTTACGTCACAATAAGATAACGTAACTCAGTTTTGAAAGAATGAACTTAAGCCAGCACAGCTTAGTTGTCGGATACGGATCTACTATCAATTTCTATCTTAAGGATACCAAAGCAACAAATTCACGTGTTAAAAGCTTGACTAAAGCACGAGGTGTGTTCAGAACATAACGGGAATTTTCATTTTTCGGACAAAAATTTTATTGATTCGTCTACGTAAATGTTATTCCTTTCAAAATAGTCTCTATTAGATATTACACACTTATGGCAGCGCGCGCGCTTCTTCCAATTCATGAAACAGTTCTGGAACTCGATCTGCGGGACAGCTTTTAGCTCTTTCAGCGATACGATTTTTAACACTAAACCTATCGAGCCTTATTGATGTATTGAAAAATACCTCATTCCATTTAAAAAAATGAAGTTGACCTTCATATGTCATCTACGCGTCCACCTACAAAAGAGCTACTAACATCAGATTAAAAAATCACGAACTAGCAGTGAAGTGTGAATTGTTTCGCCACGAACAATCAGTGATCGTACGAAAACACATGTAACCTTCTCGCAAGCTAACAGTAGACTAAACATCGAGAGATCGAGGAAATCGAGGGAAATACAGTTTACCCCCTCTCTGATGACCAGATTAATACGTGTGCAGTCTACGGTCTTAGTGGGGATGTTGGAGTATGCTCATAGTGCTGGAATGGGATAGTGGAAGGAGAAAAGGAGGAGAGGAAAAATCGACCAGTTTGGCGACACTGCAACCAATGTACAGGCACTTTTCAGACATGTTTACCAACATGACAAAAAATAAACAGCTTGAATCAGACTAATACAACTCGCAAAATTAAAAAATTCCTGTTACTTTTAGAACACACCTCGTATGTTGAGAAAATAGACAATCGGTAGATAGTGGTCTGCGGATGTTTGAGCAATTAAAAACCTTTATGAGCCACTTTGCAGAGGCTAGAACCAAGCAGGATTATCCATTAAGGCTCCTATCGGATTTCAGTCACACAAAATCCGCAGTCTGGTGATTATATGTAGCTGTATGATGACGTCCAGAAATTACTACTAAATAACGTCGTTTATTCGATCGAGCGGGTCAGCGACCGAACGCGGAGGCAACAGAGATTTCGGGTTGGAAATTCGGATGCAACATTATGAAATCTACCCGTCAGGACTTATATTGATCGAATAGCTTGTATACTGAAGGTTGACATTAAATAAGGAGTTCAACTCGGAGAGAGGGTCTTTTTCACTTCTTTCTTCGTGAACTGAAGTTCTTGGTGCGACCAATTTTTATAAATTATTGCGTAGTTCAGCCGAGTTACTGCGTTGCACTTATGTGTACAAGACCCGTCCCATTATCTGCGTTGCACATTCGCGATGCATTATTGTTTCCTCTGGAGCACCCTTAGATCGGTAACGAGACGAGTGTAACGATACAACGTAAGTCGCAGTACCCATCAGTTTATTCGCCTCGGCACGTAGTCCTCCGAACGATTTACTACATATGCATAGTCTGTAAATATCGATTCCGTTGAAAAGCGAGACGGACAATCTGGGTCACGATGAAAGCTCGGAATGTAAAGAAGGCAAGTTCACGGAGAGATCTCTATAAGAGTGGAGACTCCCTTTTTCTATAGTTGTTTCTATCGTTTCGTGAGAACTAGGTCGGGGTCACTCTTTCTCTCGGCGCATCTCGTCCTATACAGCCCATTGACAAAGGCTTGCGCTGATAAGGCGCATTTTAATTACCTTTCTCTCGCCAATTATACGGACCGAAAGGGTTCGCCGTACCGACAGTCGGTAAACTCGCCGCCGTCGATAAAACAAGCTTTCTATATTATCAATGAAGGGTTACGTTGAGAACAACCAACCGTCGATATTGTGAAATTTCTTACGTATGATAAGTCAGAAATTTATAATATCATTTGAGTCTCTCCCCGAAGCGGGCATTGCAAATTTTGTTTAACTTTCTGGCATTTTTATAATGAATATTAGGCAGCTTTATAATGAATATTAGGCAGCTTTATAATGAATATTTAGCTTTTATAATGAATAGTAGGCAACGATTGAATATGAAATTTATTCTAGCCCTTACTGAATGGTTTTCTAAAACATTAATTTGTAAACATAGTGTTATTTATTTTTTCATTATTTTGCGTTTCATTGATATTTGGTAACACAGTTCCGATTACAATTTTACCAAAAATTCTTATTCCGCAGTTCCCACTAATTTGTCCGTACAGAATCTCATTTTTTCAGAGTTTCAGTCATTTCTGAAAATCCTCGAATTTATTTCTGTCAGCTTGCAATCGTGAGAAACACGTGCGTCAATTTACGCAACCTGCACGTGTTCGTAGAGCAGATCTGGTAGTGACAGGAGTGTAACATCCACTTTAATCTGGTGCAGATTGAAGAACGAATATGGTTTGACACATTTTGGAAGAATACATTGGAAGATAACATTCTTTTCCTTCTGCGTATGTTTACCGGACCATGCATGCTGATGTCCTATGCCAAATTCACAATCGCAAATATTTAATTATTTCCATATTTCTGAAGTGTCGAATAGTGTTTCATTCGTTTTTATCTCGTCACACGGAGAAATATCCGATAAAAAGTAGCTCAACAAAAAGATGTCAGGCCCTCGGGCTTGTTATCTCCGACGAATGAATGGATTAATTGTGTCAGTCAGTCTCGCGCGAACCAAAAAAACGAAATTACATTGGAGTGTCTACGAGCAATAATCTCGTGACAAGGCAGATGGCCTTTAGTCGCGTTCCCATGGTACATTGCAGAATGCAGCGATGTTATTTTTTATCAGTTGCAGTCGTTCATCTGCGGTTGTTCGAGCGATAAGAACTGATAAGCTTGCAAATATATGTTTTTCGCGTATAGACGTGAGTAGGAGGAACCGACAATGAAAGATGGAATTAAAAAGATGGAGATGGAAAATCGATTCCAGAGTGTAAAACGACAATTTTTGTTTGTTGATGTCTTTCGATTTACTCTTATAATATTTTTTTAATATGTCGCTAATTTTATAATATAAAAAGTACTTTATTATAGTCTGACTGTATAACTATTGTTTTCGGTGGATAATAAATAGACCACGTAATAAATAATAGACTTCAAAAAATGCTATTATATAATATAAAATTCCACAGAATTTGGTACGATTTTTATTTATTTCAGATTTACAAAGAAAAAAATAAAATTTTATTTGTTTCCACTCTCTGAGAATTTGCCTAGAAAAATTGTAAATTGCATGAACATTCGCAGTTTAGCGAATGTCTGCAGACTCTCTAATGTCTGCTAACTTGTCTGCAGAAACAAGTTCAATGTCCGTCGCGAATGGATAAATCAAAGTGGAACACGTGTACACTTCATATTTTGCACTAATATTTTTTCTTCAACTTGTTGCGTGTAAGTACACGTCACTGTCTGTTACACGATCGCACCGCTGTGGATTCTTGACGAAGATCCAAGAATGCAATTTCGCCGACCATAAAATCCTCATTCACCATTCTACTCTGAAACCATCTAAGAATTTTCCCCGAGTCGCGCTCTATGCTTTCTTCTCGAGAGAAATCGCAAGAACATTCCGTACGTCATACCTGGACTGAAATATCAGTATTTGAAATACTCAAGTATATCATATTATATTTTATTTTGTAATTATTTATTTCATTATATTTATTTCATAATCATTATTTCTATGCATTACATGAAATATTACTTCAAATAACATATTAGTTTATAACTTTATAATGATTTCATATAATTGGAAATGATTCTCCAAAATTCTATCGGGTGACTATCAGGTTTGAGTCTCTGGTTTATACTGCCACCCTTTGTTACATATCACATTGAGGATTATTGCTTTCGACAAACACCAAATAAAAAAATATTGAATATTTTTATTTTCAAATAACAGTGTACTGGAAACAAAGGCGTGGAACAAATGATTTAGTTATTTCTGGTTTATACTGACGCCGTTTGTTGCATATTATATTCAGGATTATTTGTTTCGGAAACTCCAATTTAAAAAATATAGAAATCGCTAATATTGCATAAATGTTTTTACTTTCAAGTGGCAGTACGCGAAATAACGGCGCGGAATAAATGATTTCAAATAGTGATTTCCAGACTGCGGATGTTTATGTATTTACGGTGAAATTGACTGGTTGAAATATGAAGCAGTGAAAAATATAAAAAATCGAAGAACATTCTCATGTTGTTTTCAAGGTAAAAAGACTATTAAGGGGTGAAATGAATCGATGCAGAGTATTTTTATTTTGCACAAAGATCCGCTGTCTAGAGAGTGATTTCTTATCTTCATTTCGAATAAAATTTGCCCGGGTCTGGTCACGAGGAAAGTGTTTCCGCTAATTGCCGACGTGATTCGAGACTGTAATTCTCTTGTCTTTCTTCTTGAATGTGCCTTGTACTCGTAAAATCATGCAAAGCTCGAGGTACCGACGAACGTGACTCATTGTCGGTCTCGATCGATTCATGGAACGTTCGCCGGTCTCGTAGCTTTATCTGTTGCGCGCGTCGCGTATTCCGTGGGTTGTACAATTCTCGTGATAAAACCTGTTCCGGCGACGTTCCTTTCAGACATTTAGCCAGCCTCGGCTACGAAACGGGCGAGAGGATATCGCGAGGTAACGTTATGTAAACGCGAGCGAACGAGCGTTACTCCGCGGCCGGGAGAGACAGACCAGCCCGAGCGTAAAATGCAGGTGATTGTTCGCACTTCAATCACTGAACGCGGAGACAGGCAGAAACGCAGCCCGCCGGTGCTTAGATAATCAATATTCGATCGTGCACGAGAATCGGCCTTTGAACGGGCTGAGCCAATCTATGCAACGACCCGCGATAAAATGTAAATGGTAATTGTCTCTTATCTCGCGCGTGGAAAACATCAATTTCTTTCAAATTTCCTGGTTGTGTTCACCACACAGAGAGAACCGACATTTTCTCATCATCGTTATTCGTATTTCTAAACGTTTATCATTTAGATTATTTTGTTATCGTTCCGGGGTTATTGGTTTATTATCGCACATATTCCTCTATCTTTGGTTTTATTAAACAACTTCAAGTAATCAAGTGTGGGACAATTGTGTACAATGCATCAAGATCCGCAGTCTACTTATCGCGTAGCATCAATTAAATCATTAAATACAGTTCAAATTATATTGTGTTTAGTGTAATTTGAATCAGAAAAGTGCCACGAATAAGTTGGTGGAAGTCCCATAAAAAATAATGAAAAATAAGGTAGTTTTGTAATTGAATTAGTTCACACCGATATTTTCAGCGACAATATTTCACCAACTCGATATTTGACCGACAGTAATTTTGTCCGACAACGATTTTAGTCGACAACAGTATTATCTGATAGTAACATCGTTTCTAAAGATAGTGCTGACATTGTTATCTTTAACTATTCTGAACTGACACTATAAGAAGTTAGATACAATCGGTTAATTTGAAATAAAGAAGTCCTGTCACTGAATTAGTATTGTCTCACCAATACGCCGTTATCCGTGTTTCGTTTACTCACTGTCCTTTTCTACATTTAATGTAGTTTTAATTATGGTAATTGAAAACGGAATCGTAAGTGGAGGGGTGAAAACGTTTGCCTCTCAAGTTACGCTTAAAACGAATGCTAATTGTTTGTCGTCCTTTACATTGCCTTGCGAAGAACGTGTTTGTTAAGCCTGGAAAAAACCACCCCTAATGTTCTCCACTTCAGCCAGTCAATTGTATGACCGTAAACCGTCGCTTTTGCCAAGTGTGGGTTAAAAGGATAATCAAATATCAACAAGGCGCAAAACATGCTAATTGTTCACCGACCTTCACATCGTATCACGAGGAACATGTTTACCAATCCTGACCAGGAAAACCACCCCCAACGTTCTCCAGCTCTCTTCCACTCGATTTTATGACTGCGACGTCTTGCTATCACGAAGTATGGATTAAGAAGGCAACACACAAGTAGAACACAGAAGTTCCGTTTAAATAAATGCTAAGCGTTCGTCATCGTTCGTCAATTATTTCTCAATGACTACCATTTTCAATCGTACACATTAATCAATCAATCTTGGTTAAAATTTTAATCGATTAATGCCCAACTGTGCCACAAGGTGATTCAGAGCAGCGTCTTTTGCAATCCCGTCAGCCCTTTCACTGTGGCAGTTTTCTCCCAGATAAATCCCTTCCGCCGGTATATCGGACCGCTGTGGGTTGATTAAAAAGGCGACAGAAGAATCGGGCGGATTCTCGAGCGAAGACTCGTGTGGCACACGTGGCTCACCCAAGGAAAAATCGAAACGGAACAGAACTCCCGTAAAATTGCATCAGCAGCGGGGTGGTCTTGGTTGAGTGTGCGTGCGTGTCGGTGCGCGTACACCCGATGCGCCGTGAATTCCGCACAACGTGTCGCCGCGAGTCCCGCCGGCTCGCAAGCGGATCCAGTTCGCTACTGGCGACCGTGCTGGTGTCGTCCCCGATCATCGTGGAAGTAGTTTCCGCGTCGAAACACCACCGAAGCTCGCCGTTTCATCGTCCGCGAGCATCCTCTCTCGTGACCACCCTCGTACATCCTCTGTTTTCGAACCGCTGGTTACCGCGTATCGATTCAATGTGCCCGGGGGGATCGGTTCAAAATTTTCATTCCCCCTCCGCGTCACCGTCTTTCTGTTTCTCTTTGACCCGGCTAGACACAAATATTCTGCCAGAGAAACCCGCGTGTCCACGATGTGACCGCTAATTCGTACAGTGATTTAGGTCAGTGCAGTTCAAGGTGAAACACGTTCGGCCAAGTGCAGGAACCAGTTTCCGCCCGAGTTTCCACGCGACGACGTTGCAACTTCGTCCACGGGAAAGGTTCGACAGGTGACGTCGCACGTCCGAGAAGTCTTCGGCGACCCGCCGTTTTGACAGTGCATTGGCTCCATCGGGGAGGCTGTTGTGCGACGTAATTCCGGTCGATAGTCGATCGGGGTCGTCCATTTTTCCGTGATTTCGGGGTATCTGTCCGGTCCCGACACTAGTTGTCGGTGTGATCTATAGTTGGCTGCTAGCGGCGATTCTAGTGAAAAGCTTAGCCTAGGCGACAGTTGACGGTATACGTAGTGACTTGGCAACGGTCGGTGTCATCTTTATGGGGTACAGCTTGTGTCCAGTATACAGCTAACACTGACGGGAGATAAATAAATACTGTGTGGTAGCAGTAAGTTCAAATTAGAAGCTCCGAGCCTAATTCTGTCCTCGTAACGGTCATCGACTAGGTACACTGATCGACTTTACAATATTTATGGTTTGTAACAGGAAATAAATACTGTTTGGTAGCAGCAAATTTAAATGAGAAGCTCAGAGCCTAATTCTGTCCTTGTAACGCTTATCGACTTAACAATATTTATGGTCTGTAACGGAAAATAAATGCTGTTTGGTAGCAGCAAATTTAAATGGGAAGCTCAGAGCCTAATTCTGTCCTTGTAACGCTTATCGACTTAACAATATTTATGGTTTGTAACGGTTGGTGTAGGAGCTGGTATCAGAAATAAGTACAGTTCGTTAGCTGTAAATCTTAATGCAAAGCTTCAAGGCTAGTCCGGACTCGGTGACAACTGTCATTTACATACGCCGAGTAACTTGGCAAGTGTGATGTCATCTTTAGGGGATACGGCGGCTTATCTGTGGAAACATGTGGCCAACAGTGTTGCGCGTCGAAAACAAATTCAATCCGGTAGCAATGAATCCTAATAAGAGGCTTGAACGGCTCGGGTCTGTTCATCGACCCATGTGTCGCCGTTAGCGGGTGTTTACTCTCCTTTTTTTGCGTCTTTCGCACATTAAGATCGCTCTGTTCTCGGAATGGCTCGCATTCAGAGAGTTGGGCAACAATTTTATTTAAATAAAAATTTCGAATAAAGTGGGTTTTTTCCACATGTGGGTTTTAAACCTAGTTTATTCGAAAGTTTTATTTAAATAAAATTACTCCCCAACTCTGCTCACATTCTACCAAATATGCTCCGCTTCAACAGTGCTCGAACAGGCTCGTGAAATATCCAGTTGGTGTCTTTCGGTAAAATGACACCTGTGCGAGCGGCTGTTCGTTGGAATTCTTATTTTTCCAATCGGAAAATCTATTCAACGTTTCTGATGGTAACTGGGTGTCTTGATCAATCAGTTTTATTTAGGGAAAATTATGTTTGTTTAACCCTTAACACTCGAGTGGTGACTCAGAGTTACTACTAAAAATTGCTGTACCATTATTCAAAGGATTGTTTACATTATTAATAGACTGCGGATCTTTATGCGAAATAAAAGTATTCTGCATTGATTGTGGCAGGCAGGAATAAAATAAAACTTGATTTCATCCCTTAATGTCTTTGTTACGTTGAAACCAACATTACAATATTTTCTTAAATTTTTCTAATCTATTACTGCTTTATATTTCACCCAACTAATTTCTTCATAAATGCATACAGATCCGCAGTCTAATTATTAAATACGTTGGTGTCTAATCAATTACAATTTGATGTATCATATCAATTTCATATTCGTATAAAGAAAAATTAAAATTATAACTATTCTAGGTCGGAAGAAATATGTTTAATTTTGCCAAGGATTCAAGTTAATGTTATGTATCGAAGATTCCATATGCAACGACTTAACATGTTCGCTACCACCATCACAAATACGTGACATCCATAATCTGACAGTTTACTTAAAAACAGTAAAATTAATTTTATGCACTTCGTCGTTTAAAGTCGTAGTAGAATGCATAATTTTCAAAGAATCCGCGTGACATCCTTCGGCTAAAGTATTTTAATAATTCAAAATTGGTTACGTTGCATTTAATAAAACTTTCGAACAAGGAAGGTAAGCAACGAAACAAATGCTGGTAGCGAACGTCCGAGGTGGACGGTTATCCGAAATCAGTTTCGAAGTTAGAGCCACTAAGTTCACCCAAATCATGGGAACAATTTCGCACGTGCATTTCTATTTCTATAGTCACCGGCGGCGAGTGTACCATTTGATTTCATCGAATTGGGCAGACGCCGGCGGAAGAAGTTGGAACGCGGTTTCCGATAAAAGTTTCTGTGTCCCCGCAAAAATGCCACTAGACTGGGTCACGCATCCGGCGATTGTAGCTCGGCTTCGGCTAGACTCGAAGGTTTATAGGAGCACGCGACACACCGATAAGATGACGACAACACGGAGAACCGTGGCGTAGGTCAGTGTAGAATCGAATTTGCAGTAGGGCAGGGAGGAACGGCCGTTTCTCAAGACGCGGTGCTTGTTCCAGACCTTGCCCGGGCTTCGTCCCCAGTGGGCACCGACGACGAACACTTGTTGCTAGAGCCGCGTTCAACCGACCACTCTATTCCCCCCTGACTGACATTGCTCTTCGTTGGAATTATTGCGCCCGTGGGACTACCGCTCCCTTGTATACTGAAATACCGAATCCGCCTTCTGTGTCCTCCCTGAAAGCTTTACGACACGTTTGTCACTGCCATTTACCATTAGATTTCGCATTTCTATACTAGATCAAAATCTTCTGCGTGGAAGCAGAAAATCATTTTTTTCTTTGATAGGTAAATGTTCAACGGGAGCCATCTTCAACTTTGATAATCCTTTAACGCTAGCTTTACGGAGCTCTAAAAATTACTATTTTACAGTTTTTACTTAACAACTTAGTTATTCTTTTTGTTTTTGAATCATTTTCCTCATGGATGCATCTTTATTATCTCAATAGTCATAAATAGATAGCGGATCTTTTTACAAAATAAAATTTTCTACCTGCGTTACGACCAGAGTTGGGCAAAAATTTTTGTCACGATAACCTTGAATGAGAGAGAACATAATATAACAGAATTTTTTAATTTTTCTAACGCTTTTGCTGCGTGTTTTAAGTTACACCTACTAATTTTTGCCATAAATTAGAGATATTAGGAACGTAAAAGTATAGTTAAAAGAAAAGTATAGTTTCGTGAAGGTTTTGTCGTCGGTTGCAATTTGTTAAAAAGTTATGAACACAAATATTTCGTTGAAACATTTCTCTTTTCTGTTGTCGAGTATGTAGCTGCCATTGTATTGAACAGCTACATATATCTAATCTTTCATAAAGATTAAATGAATTTAAAATAAATAAATTCTAAAATCGATGAGTTGGGGTGGTTGTGTGTGAATCGAACGTCGCAATTTTCGGTGTACCGAAAATGGTACAATCAAAAACACGGTTTCAGCAATGCAAATGTTTCTTTTTATCATTGAAATTGATACTTTCTGTTTTGTATCGTTCTGTACATATTCGACTCGCCATAAAATCTTTCTCAACGTTCTCTGCAGACTGATTTTGTTGCTACGTGTTTCAAAACAGAGAACTTTTTAACTATATGTAGCTCCAAGTGTCAAACTTTAAATTTGGTGACACTTTTCGGTAACTCTTGAAACTAAGAGATATCGGGATGAAATTAGCACTATAATTCATTAATTATTAGACCTTACCTTGCGAGGTTTAATATGTTTCAAAGGTTAAAAATAATATAACAGTATTTTTAAATTCTTCTAATGTTTTTACTGTTGTAAATTACACTTGTTCAATTTTGTCATGAATGCATAAAATCCGCTGTCTATATATGTAACTTAAAAGGTAGTTAAAAGTGTCCGGCTTTCAGAAGGAAAAGACCTCGCGATTTTATAGTCGGCAACCCTCGCTGGGATAAGTGTCTCACGCGATTCCCGATACTTACAAAATTTTGCGTCGACGCCCGCGTTAATTGATTCCGCGCGCCCGTCTTCGCGTCGATGACGGTGTTTACTCTGGCCGGTTTATAAACATTTTCCCCCGCGGGTGTATATTTAGATTGTCAGTGGTGATTCTGTCGCAAGAACCATGGCGTCATCGAATAGTAGTGTTCCAATATTTGGCACATAGCAGACGCTCGTGCGGAGACATAAATTTCGCTATTATAAGAATGTCCGGCGACCAAAACACGGTCTGGAATTCTGCGCACGAAATAAAGCGACACTAGCGGTCAGCGCATCGTCGGGCGAGAGCGGATGTTTATGTAAATCACCGTGTTTGCTAACTGTTTCTCGAAAATAGGCGTCGAACAGAATTTCGTTTGGTAAATTTGCTCGTTGAACCTCGGTTTTGAGATAAAATAGCTTCACAATTTGTGTCCAGTGTTTTTTGCCTCTCCAAAACTTCAAAATTCAAAATATTAGCGATTTTAGATAATCATGTGTGCCCAAAATTGTGATAGTGATCGAAGTAAAAATTAAAAAAAAAAAAAAATGAGTTTATCAAGTGAGACCAATTATTCCAAGGACTCATTACTAGACAGCGGATTTTATGCATTTATGAAAAAAATGAGTAGGTGTAATATGAAGCAGTAAAAACATTAGAAGAATTTTAAAATAATGTTAAATTTTTTCTAACCTATTAAACATATTAACAAAGAAAGTAAATATCTATGTATTTCACTTCAGTTTGTTGCAATTCAGGTAGAACATTTTTATTTACATTACACGTTCATAGCATATGAAATAACAAGTATGAATTTAATATATTATATACATTAACTGGTGTACTTTCACATTTAATGAATTTCTAAACATTATTTGATAATGATGCACAATGATCTGGCAAAATAGTCGTTCGAATTAAAGTTGAAATAAAATTAGAAATAAAATTTTTACCCAATATTCTTCGAATAATATACTAGTTTCTTCGTAGGCCTGTAGATTTGGACATACGAGCGTCAGGGATCGAGCAAATGAAAAAATTCTTGGTTTCGTTATCATGAAATCGGAATGGCACGTCAATGATCTGGAGTTGTCACGTTCGCCAGTAATGACTCCTGTGTCATTTATACGACCGCTGTACACGGATGGAATGTTTTGCGTGGGCGTCCCATTTAAATGAGACCAGACATCTCCCGAGCCGCGCGTCTGTTTCAAGCATTAGACAACGGAGAGAAGATTATTTCTTCGTCGCGAGTCTCGTTTCTTCAGCTTCCTTTTTTCTTGAAGAAACGTGCGCGAACTTTTCGCCATCTTCGCGACGAAGCTCTCTCGCTCAATCAGAGTATAATTCGATGCTGGAAGCACCTTCTTCAGTTTAATTAATCGTTAACAAATTACTCGATGAATTCATTAAAATACTTCGACTTCGCTGCACCCAGATGTAACTGCAGTAGGTACAGGAAATATTACTGAGGAGTTAGAATTTCTTAAGAATAATGATGCGATAAATGTTCGACCTAAGAAACGGGAACTGCACGATTTAAGAAAAACGAATATCCCCCTCTACTGCGGGGACAAGAAGCTTGTACCAAAGCAATTACAAAACTTGTTTATTTTTGATGGGACTTTCGTCAAGTTATTTGTAACATTTTTCTGATTAAAATGATACTAAAGATGATTTAATTATTACCACGTTTATATTAACTTGCCGTGTTGTTGTTGTATGCGTCAGATAATCGAATTTTAAATCTCTTCCCATAGTCCAATCTTGCTGAAATTTTGTATACACACTTGCTTCCGATGACAATATTTGCCGCCATACTCATGGGATTAAAAATAACTAACCTAACCTATATAACCTAACCTCTTCCAAGATCTTGGTTGAAGTGGTAATTAAAATCGATTATAAGATATGTAAAGATTAAATAGTAGAAAATATAAAAAATATATAAAAAAACTTTTTAAAAACCACGCTTATATTAAAATGCACTAAAAAGGAGAAAATAATTTTTTTTCCTGGTTCTCTCCATAAAATACCGAATCGAGTTAAATGATTAATAATATTTTTCCCCAAAATTGTAAGCCATTAGTTCAAAATTTCTTCTGTTATAAAATTAGTGTCGGAATCGATAGAAAAATTTAATATAAATATATAAACAAAATCAAACATGACGTTAGTGACTATAAAAATAAAAGTGTGGAGCGCTAAACTATATTAAGTTAATCTTCGTGGGCGCTCCACGCTTTTATTTTTATAGTCACTAACGTCATGATTTTGTTTAAATTTATAATAAATTTTTCTATCAATTCCGACACTAATTTTATAACAGAAGAAATTTTGAACTAATTGCTTAAAATTTTGGGGAGAAATATTATTAATCATTTAACTGAATTCGATATTTTATGAAGAGAGAGAACCAGGAAAAAAATTAATTTTAATATTAATATAAGCGTGGTTTTTAAAAAGTTTTTTTATATATTTTATTTATAGCGCGAGGTCACAAAAGAATAGTTGAACTTATGCACGTCCACGAAATGCATTGCTGTGGAAATCTCACTGATTCGAGCGCACGAAAGTGTGCGTTTGTGTAAACATTCACAGTCTATTGATTGAAAACGGGATATTATAAGAGACAGTGTTATTGCGCTATTTCGAACTGTTCTTCCGTGAAGCTGTGTTTCTCCAATTTTATCACGGCTCTGTGCTTTACGAGGCCTCGTTTCCATTTCGTTGATTTCTCAGAGAGTCGGTGAAGGGCTCGGATTCAATGCTTTGTCGTTGTATGCCGCGTTATAATGGGTTTCTCGGTCGATCGAAGGGAGTAGATTTCGTGCGACCGTTCATTTGGCATTCGCGGTACCTTTGTTGACTTCGAGCCTTAAAAAGAGACAAAGCAGTCGATCCTAAAAATAATATACTAGCTTCTGGCGTGTATTCAACCGCGACCGACTATCGAGCGCCGAACACGAGCCGATAAAATAGTTGTCGATTACTAGAAATATCATCGGCGTTTCTATTTGTGCGATCTGAAAACTCCTGGCAGATCGAACGCCCACCTTTAACAACTGAAACTGTTAATTAAAAAGTCATAACTAGACTGCAGATTTGTATGTAAAATAAAAATTTCACAAGAGACAGGAACAAAATATCGAATGTGCACCATTGTTTCCAAGTGTTACATTCCTCAGGATAAGTGAATCGCTGGCAGCCTTAATTTTTCAACATTTCGGTTTGATGTCGATTGGACGCACTCGCTGCGCCGTCTATATTTCATTCCCGAAGCAATAACTCTATTAATAGTTGGATTATTTTGGTTGGCACGCGACGCCGAAACTACACATCAAATTTAAACGTTCGGGGAATAATTCATTGACCATTAACGTGACGCGTTGACCATGGACTTGGCATGCTGTCGGATCATTCGAACTGACTTTTCAGAAAGAAAACAAAAATACAGAATCTCGTTTTTGTTCGATTTTTCTAATCAATAGCAGCTGTGTCAGCGAATAACTGACAGAATCGAACGACCAGAACGAATACTATAAATAGAATTTTATTCGACATGCTAAAGTTCAAGGAATGTTTTATTCATAGCGAAAGCATGGTTAAAATTCAGCACATGGATTTCCCATATAAAATTCTCATACATACCGCGCGTTCCAACCCATTCTCTATGGCATCACCCTAAGGGGTTAAGATCCATTAGCGCTCGGTGTCCCATTTTAGTGATACTCTTTCGTTTCAACGTTGACGCTATTATTTGTACGGCGGAAAATATTTCCCACATAATGCTTGCGCCTTCTGATATTCTAGTTTATTCTTTAATTTTATCACTTTCTCGTTTTTTAATACAGTAACTCCCACTAATATTCGGACACTCTTAAAAACACCATGACTTTTTTAATATTGGACTATGCGATTTGAGCTATTTTGGGAAGCTAGAGCAATTAATTTACTACAGGATGTGAAAAGAAATTTTTTAAAAAATTTAATTTGGTCGGGATTGTAGAGAAAATACTAAAAGTTGCATTTTATAACTTTTATGCGGACCTATATTGTAAAAAATACGTTTAGTAGATCTGTGTCAATTATATGCACTGTAAAAGTTTCATAGAAATCGGTCGATGCAGAAAAAAACGTCAGGCATTGAAATATGTAAGAATCCTCAGAATTACTGCAGTTGGTGGCCGAAAATCGTGAAAAACTGCAATTCTTTATCATCTTTAAACGTTTGTAGCTCGTTACAACGTCGACCGATTTTGATGTAATTTTCAGAATATGTTTAATTGATACAGATCTACGAAACGTGCTCTCTAAATTTTCCATATAAGCCTATTGTGCTTGCCTATTGTTGTCATAAATGCATAAAATCCACAGTCTATTTATCACCAATCTCTGTGGAAAAAGAATTAGTTAGAAGATACAAATTTTTTCCGTAAAGCATCGAGCACTATGCAACGTGTCAAACTTGAAGGACTCATTGACGAAGAACGCGAGCGCAAGCTGGATACGAACAGCAAGACGGATCGAGTGCGCCGCGATAAAACAGAATCTTGTGTAGGCAGTAGATTCGACGTTAGAAAACGTCCGAGGAAATTTTCCGAACACTTTGGAAAGTTACCAGGCGGTGGGAAAGCGGCGCGTTGAAGTATATGTCCAACGGCCCGGCTCTGATGCTTGGCGCCTACCTCATCCTATCCCGCGTTCGTTTATTGTGCTTGTTACGTGGTCGCTCGTATGGCTATCCGCGGCATTACTATTCTTGGCACGGATCGAATCAGCCGGTCGTGTGCGTGCCACTTCGTCGATGTATGCGTCCGCACAGGTTGAAAAAAGAGGGACGCACGTAGAAAGAAAACGAGAGATGCGATGTGATTCACGGAAACCACCGCGTTTCTTCTGTTGTTGTCACTTGTCCAGCTTTTCGTCGTTTCATTGTTGTCTGTCGTTCCCACCCCCTACCCCTATCGTGTCACGGATTGTCTGCATATGCGAAATCGTACAAATTGGCAGCAATTTGTTAAGAAGATGCCTCGCCATTACTCATCCCGAGAGTTTATTCTCGGCGATTTCGGCAATCCTCCTATATGCAACTGCACTTGCCTTCCAACAAATATGTGTGTTATATGAAACAGTGTCGTGCGGGTCGGAACGTGCGAGAACTTCCCAGGTACAACGTGTGTAAAAATTGGGGGTGAAAGTTAGGGGTGTGCGGGGTCTCGAAATTTCGTCACAGAAAGTTCGTCCGATCCATAAATACTGTGTGTGACTCCAGCTAATACAGTGTTCCCGCGATTGATGTGACATTCGGGTATGCGGATGATGTGACTTTTTATCCCCACTACTAGGGGGTTCCCCCTTGGGCGGTCGATCGCGCTACAAAGAAATTAAGATATTAGGGTGTTTAAATTGGGGTTTTATGATACTCGATGTATATCGTTCTCAGGTATTGAATGGCATTAGTACAATTCAACAATTGCCCGCTTAGCAGTAAAGACCATTTCTGGCAGTATCATGAATAACCCACGTCGTCATCTACATTGGTCTACATGCAAATGGGTGCCATAGTGTTCCGACGAACGGTTATAGGCCGCATTTGCTCCTTCAGTGCAAGCTTCTGACTTTGCATCGTATAGAAGGAACGCGCGAGCAACGGCCAGCTGTTAACACGTTGCTCGACACCTTCGTCGCGAGCGAAATCACCGCTTGTCTACTCAGCGTTTGCTTGTTTCGTTGTTAGGAGACCGCGAAAAACGACGCAGACTTTCTAATTTTCTCGGATCACCTGTGACCCTTCGACGGCCGAGTTACCCACGTGACTCCTTGTTCAACCACTACACTAAGTCTTAATGAAAATCAAAAGCTTGCTACTTTTCTACRCTGTCGAGAACAATAAAGAGTTTCTAGCAACACCGTAACGATCGATAACGTTGTATGTATCGATACCTGCGATTTTCACTTTCTTGTCATCATTGGAGTRCGGATTTTATGCATTTCCGATAAAAATGACTTGGTTAAAAGAATTTGAGRACATTTGTTACATTCTCTTCGACGTATTCATATTATTGAAAGGGGATACTTTCTTATTGAACTTCTGTCTTCTGCAATCGATCCACAGCATTTGTTACTTGCATAAAGATCCGCTGTCCTGTCATCATTAGACTGCGGATTTTATGCATTTCCGGTAAAAATGACTTGGTTAAAAGAATTTGAGAACATTTGTTACATTCTCTTCGACGTGTTGAAATTATTGAAAGGGGAAATACTTTTTTTATTGAACTTCTGTCTCCTGCAATCGATCCACAACATTTTTTACTTGCATAATTGCGTTTGTGACAGAAATGAATAGGTGTAATTCGAAATTGAGACCCTTTTGTTACCGGTTTTGCTCGACTGATAAATCACTTCCAACGTGTCCAAAGTATTCTAGAGGCAGAGGACATGTCCCAAACGAGTGGCCATTAGGGGTGTGCGAGATTCCCGAAAATGTTCGGGAATCCCGAATCATCTCGCACATATTCGGGAATCTCGAAAATTCTCGGGAATCCCGGTTACTTTACGGGAATCCCGAACATTTTCGGGAATCTCGCACACCCCTAATGGCCACTCGTTTGGGACATGTCCCCTGCCTCTAGAATACTTTGGACACGATGGAAGTGATTTATTATCAGTCGAGCAAAACCGGTAACTGGGTCCCCATTTCCCGTAAAATCAGATTTTTAAGGAAAGAAAACTCGACTTCTCTGGTTGCTAGGAATTTTTATCTTGGTCGTTTCTCAGCGTAAGTGGATTAGGCGAACCCATCGGCGAGAGACTCGCCCACAAGGAATGGTAGATCCTGGGACGTTCGGGATTTAGTTGTAAACGAGTTATCTTTCGTTATCGAAAATTGTTAGGTGGTTGCTGTTACAGTCGAGACATTTCGTAAATGTACCGGACAGATAAACGAACTCGAGCTCTTCAGTCAATGGTCTCACAATTCTTGGAGAAGCTTCCTCTTCGTTCAAACCGCGTCTGGAGTTTCAGTTTCACTTTGGAGAACTCCATTTTTTATTCACACTGAATTACTCTTTCTATTTCTCGCTCGTTAGATTAGAAACGGTAGTACCCAAACATAGGATAAATAAATGACTTTACTGATAAACAAATCATCATACAAAATCTTCACCAGAGCGGGGATGTATTAAACAAATTTAGGGACATCGGTGTACGAGTTTCAGCCGAATAAGATAATTAAAAGTAAAAGTGAATAATCACATACAAATAATAACTGTAGAATGTACAATGCACACTGTACAATGATATTGATTTTTTTAGTGGCGCGTTACAGGCATTCAAAAGAAAACATTACGCAAGATTATTTGTTAATATCGTACCTGTATTTGTTTAGTTTTGCGCTTGTCCCTTCTTATGTAAATTTTAGGTTGACTTTTTTTATTTTGATTTATTAAGAGATTTTAAGATTTTTGTTATTTTCTTTTTGCTTTTATCAGTTCTACTGTAAACGACTGTAAACATTTATACAAAAGGACCTCGGTCCGTATATAATAATAATAATAATAATTTTATTTTTTATTCTCAATATTATATTTCTCTACAACCAATTTTAAACTGACTGTATAAGCAGTAAACAATGGAGGGAACAGGGATCGGCGGAAGTTTCCATTGAGGTCCAACGAAAAAAAAAAATAGTTCTTTGTCTGAGATTGTTCCACATCTTGGTATCAATAGATCGTGCCACAAAGGAATCATTTCCTTCGGCAAACAGTTCTGTCTCGGCTCATTTGTATTCAGCGCCAGTGGTCATCGACGTCCAATGCCAGTGTGGCATCTGTGATACTCGAATCCGTCGTTCGTTCCTCGAAGACACACAGTGCATCCGAGAAGGCCGTGGCATCTAAATCGTTTCACAGTGATGTCGCGCAACATCTTCGTCGACCCTGATAACACACGTTCATTGCCACAGTGCTCGCCGTAAAGACAATCGCGGTAAAACAAGTGCGAATAATTGTGCATTCACCAAAATAAAAATATGTTCGCGTCTGAAAGTTACATTTTTATTTTTAAGAGTTGCGGGTCTGGGATGAAATAAAATTGGATATCCTCCGATAACATATTCTTCATACAATAAAAAGAGAAATCAAGTAGGAATAATTCTGCATTGACCGAAATAAAGATATTCAAACTTCGTGCAAAGTTACATTTTTATTTTTACATCGACGAGTTGGGGCTCTGAGATAAAATAAAATTGGATATTCTCCGATAAGCTTAGTTTACTCTGCTATGGGAGCTGTTGAATTCAATGTTTGTTTCGTGTAATGTTGTAGACTAGGTCAGTGTTGACCTCCGAGCCAAACGTGTTAAATAGTCTGTGTTGTATGCACAGCTTGCACTCGATGCAATTAGTATCACAAATGCGACGCTAATTTAGACGGAGTGCGTTTCATAGGTACTTCCGCTTGCTCGTTCAATACGTTGTCTTCGACGGTCCTTTACCAAAGTCGATTTTCGTGAAAGATGTGCGCAAAAGGTTTATAAATCGTTGCGCGCGACGGTGATACGAACTATTGCGCGTTTGAGATTTAACGAACGTGCCCGGAAGAATTCACGTTAGCAAAATAGAGTTGAGAATGAAAGATTGCCTGTACTTTTATTTTTATACGTCCTGGATTTCATAAAGCGTCCGTCCAAGTCGCAGTATGTAATATTACACGCTCGGTGTCCTCGTTAAGGTCAGAAAAATGAAATTTGTTCTCTCGGAAGACAGAAAGTGCACGGGAAAAGAATTTCTTCATACCTTTCACGGCTCGGGTTTTGTAAAATGTGTGCGGGTGTAATATTTACACAATATTACAGTCCGAGATTCTTGTTCATTAACGTTTCCGTAGCAAGCAGATAGTTCCCTCGTGGTTCAAAACTGGTTTCCGCCGCCATTAGCATAAATGCCGCGAAGTTTAATCGTTAAAAAACAAGTATGAGAATTATGGCATGGTGTTTACAAATTTCTAAATTCTACACGCATCTTCGACCGAGTAATTATTTCTATGAACTCGCAATAAATTCGTCACCGGAAACTTGTTCGAGTCATAAAGAAACGCGAGCTACGACCTCGACGTGCTTTAATGATTTTCAGTTTCCGCTTGAGAAGATAAATAATATTAGTAAGCTCTCTTAGAAAAACTCATCGAATTTATCGGATAAAAATGTTGCACTAATTCCATCAGACGCAAAGAACTATTTGAAAATGTGCTTCATAAGTTGCCTGTTGATTTCGATGTTCAATTACTTCCCCGCCGAATCCGGAAGAATGTGTTCAGCGATAACGGTGTGACAAGGGAACGTCCAAAGCGGAATATGACGGTTAAAAACTCTTCCTGAAGATTTCTCGAAATAATTACCGAACCGTGAAACGATCAACTTCGTTGAAGTCAGTTATACAAGATTCCTTTAGCAAAGTGTTTGAGTGATGGCATCCAATATGGCGGCTAGAGAACTCGTTGGAAGTTTCGGAGTACTCGAAGGTTTTCGAGACTCGAGGTGTTAGAACGACTGCAAATTCCGTGGTTACGCGTTCCTGACTGAGGTACATATCGAATCGCGAAAATGTTGTTCCGTCGGCAAACCAGCGAACCGACCGGAAGTGTCGCAAAGACTCCTGGCACCGCGATGGCTCACAGTACCAGCTCCTCCGGTATCTTCTCGAGTTGGTACTCGAAAATAACGACGAACGTGAAGAAGAGACAACCGTTCAGTCCGAAATCTCTGTTGAAGAAGGCGTTGGTACTTATTCCTGCTCTTTGTTCTATTCGCGCTTGAATAAACTCGAGAGAAACATTAAAACGGACTTAACAGACAATAATTACTGAACAATTTTTCTCTTAACACTAAACCTACCAAGCCTTAAAATCAACTGGTACATGTTCCCTTATAAAAATGACAAGATTGATTTTATTTAGACTTTGTGCAGCTCCTATTGTAATATGTGCTCCACTAAAAAAATATCTATGCAACCATTTCTTATGAAATTATTTTTATTATATCAATAATCGAAAAATAAAAAATCTGGAACCGGTGATGGTAGGTTTAGTGTTAAATTTGAACAATACACTACCCGTAATAATTTTAAGAGTGTTTACAAGTAGACTAACATTTTGTATTTTCTTGTTTCAGCTGCCTGTCGTTGATCCTTTTCTGGAGAAAGTATCGCTCTCTGATCTCAGTAAGTGTTGCTATTTCATTGTTTTATTTCAATCGTTAGATCGATTTTTCTGGGATACTTTTTGTCAAGTATGATTGCGATTAAACGTTGTAATAATTTGGGGGAAAGTGTACAAGGTGTATAAAAAGTAATGATAATCTGTCCTAGGGGTGGATCCTTATATCCATTGTTATAATTCACGTATCATTTAAACGTCATTCACGTATCATGGATACGTAAACGGTGTTTATAAAAGTATTTTAGTAATTAAATCGGTCTAATAAAAAAGGTATTTACGAACGATGTCACAATGCGCTCCAACCCGGAGTTGAAACAATTAATAATCTCGGGCGATAACTAATAACGTTTATCTGGCCGTGCTTCCGAGCACTCCATCAAATTTCTTCATCGGAAGTGAGAGCAGAGCTCTCGGTGACAATGTAGTAACGGATTGCTCTTTCGACTTCTCCCGGAATATCTTCTCTTCGGGCGCATTAATTTCTTCGCGTCCTGTCCCGTTCCATTTATTTTCTTGCCGCGACGAGAGACGAACGTCTGCGGATGATAAAGCACTTTCGCGAAAGCTTTCCTGGTGAAGGAGGTACGTATAAACCGGTTAAATCGATGCAGCCTGGCAATATATTTATAAATAAGAGTCAGTGCGTAAACGAGAAGGGGTGCCGGTCGATTTAAACTAGCCCGGAGATCATCAGATTACCGTGCCACCAGTAATCAGATCGTTTTACCAACGAGTCACTGGTTCGCTCGAAAATTAGCTATCTACCGGTGTCTGCGTTGCTCTCAATTAAGTCTAACGCGGGAATGTATCCATTAAACTCGAAATATGTATACCAATCACTTCGGGAAGCTGAAGTTTACTTACGAGCACATATTCGAGCTTGTTTAAGGCCCCTCGCGAAATTAATCAGCCTCG
Organism: Lasioglossum malachurum; assembly: GCA_028455605.1. NCBI lineage: Eukaryota > Metazoa > Arthropoda > Insecta > Hymenoptera > Halictidae > Lasioglossum > Lasioglossum malachurum. Next base: position 7,568,666 of record CM052318.1, read on the forward strand.
AATTCCATTAACTCTCTCCCCCTTCCAACCATATTCAATTTCACGCCATATTGCTTGAAATTGATGAATAGAACTATAAACTCTTAGAGCGGTTATCACAATTCTTCTTAAAACTAGAAGAACGCTCTTTCAGATGGAACCAAAATCGGGAAGTAATTCGAATTCAGTCAGAAATTATGATCGCAGTAAAAAGAGGGGAAGGAAATTATTTGCACACCTAATAGCTTATATTCGTTTAATTGAATCTATAGACGTGGAATAATAAATTGACGATTTTTATACAGTGACTCGATAGTGAAAGCCGATAACTTTTCTAAAATTGGACTATACGATTCGAACTTTTTTGGGAAGCTAGAGCAATTAGTTTACTACAGGGTGTGAAAAGAAATTTTTTTGAAAATTGCAATTCATCGGAATTGTATACAACGTACTAAAAGTTGCGTTTTGCAACTTTTTAATGTGGGCCTATATTGAAAATTTAAAAAATACGTGAAAATCTGCAATTTTTACCATCTTTAAACGTTTGTTATTAAACGTATGTTTATATGTTTAATTCACAAAGATCTACAAAACGTATTTTTAAAATTTTCAAATTGCAATTTTTGGAAAAATTTTTTTTCCACATCCTGAAGTAAACTAATTGCTCTAGCTTCCGAAAACAGTTCAGACCGTATAGTACAATATTAGAAAAGTTATCGCCTTTTTAAGAGTGTCCGAATATTTGTGGGAGTCACTGTACTCCGGGTCCAAATAGACCCTGGACCTAAACATACATATTGCGAAAGAAACAACCTAGTATTCCAATGTGATTGGAGCACGAGTCGATCCTCGACACTCGGCAGACTGTTAAATCGCGTATTTTAATTTGCGTTTCATTTTTATTCGTAAACTGGCGACTAATCGAATATTTTCGAGCGGCGACGCGCGTACGTGGATCATCCGGATGGCTAAATTTTCGGCGCGCGTCGAGTCCCGTGCGACAACAACGGCAACGACAGCGCACGAGCGATGAAAACGCGGAAGCCGGAGCTGGAATCATAATCGTTTTCCGGGTCGCGTGAGCCCGGAGCTTGAAATCAAACCGGGAAGTGCATCCCACGTGCTCGACGATCCGTTTATGTAGATTTCTCCTTGAAACGGTGGTTCACTGGGATCTCCCGGTCCAACGGTATCCTTCCTGGCCTCTGTCGTGGGAGTATGGTGTACCGATCGATGAATTCCCAGGAGGTTCAGCTCGCCCGGCACACCGGAAACCAGACCAAAGGATTCGGGGAGGACGAGGATCATTGTAAATGGCTAGAGGCAATCTGATTCATGGACAGACGAGACACGTACTACGGCAAACAATCGGTGAAATAGGCGCGCAGCTCGCCGGAAGTGGTTACTTTTCTCGCGCAAATTCGAGGAACAATTCTACTGGGTCAATCACGTGACCAGCTCAGATTATTCCGTTGCCAGTAGACCGACCTGAAATTTGTTCATCTAATAATCTAGTGTAACGTGTTTCAAAGGGAGCTTTAACACTGGAATTACCGAGCCCTAAACCAGACTGCTGAATATTCCTTTATGTAGGGTAATTTCGGGATAGATGCACAACATTTTGTTTACTGTTCATAAAAATTTTATTACAAAGAATTGAAAGCGTGTAGACAGGCATAGTTGAATTGTTTATTTAAATCTCGTTAATAAAATATAACGTTACACGAGTCAAACTTTCATATTAATATATTAATGTACTGTTTAAAAAAGAGGTCGAAAAAGTGCATCTCTCCCTAGAGCCTGGGGTTAGATGCACTTCTTTATTTATAGCCTCTTCTCCTTCTATTCCTTTTTTTCTCTACCACACATGTTACATAAATTAGTATACATTGTACATGTTTCATGGAGCTGTGATGGATGTGATACACGTGTTTTTCGAAACGAGGATGTTTTAATAGGTTGAAACGATGTAAATGACACGCGAAAAACAGTTTAGATAATCTAGTTTAACGTGATTCGAAGGGAGTTTTAACACATAACAACAGGATTGAATTTGATTGAAAAGGATTGAAAATATTTCCATAACTTCACGAATTGTACAGGGTGTATAAAAAGTAATGGTCATCCATCCTAGGGGTGAATCTACGGATGACCATTACTTTTTCTACACCCTGTACAAGAAATAAATCTTATTAAAAATCCGATGGAAAACGCCGTCATGTTGACACGAGGGACAGATGAGGGTGAAACAATGCAATCGATAAAATTTCTATGGAAATTGCGTTTCAAAGTAACCTCGATGAATCACAGTTACCAATAAAGATGTTACGGAGGGTTAGGTAAATACAGGGTTGAAGCGCACAAGGAGCGGTAGCCTTGAATCCCGCTGACCTTCGCAGTGAAACGACCATAAAATAATCCCCACTTCCCGTGCAACGCTGCCAGAACTACGCGCCGCGCTACCATGGGATCGCCATATAGTATTGGAACCATTGTCTGCGTATTTTGAAACTGGACAAATCCCGAGAATCCGCGCACGAGTGCAAGGATTAGGGCGAGAGGAAAGGGAAGAGCGGGCACAATAAAGTAAAGTGGAGTTGAGCGGAAGAGGGTTGCAAGCTGGATGGATAAGCTCGATTTTAACAAGGTCGACGAGGTTTCATTCTGTGACGCATTTTCACATTCGCGTCCAGGTCTGGGTCGTGGGGCGGGGTACATTCGATAACACGGTACCCTTCTACAATGAACGACAGAGTTCCCCCCTTTTTCGTCGCTGCCTGTCTCTCGTTCCTGGCATCGAAAACATTCTTCGATCGCGTCTCCCCCGCACGCATTAGTCTCGTTTTGTCCGTACTTTTCTGTTCCTCGAATGAAACAAATAGTCGTACCTACGCTCTCCGTGACTCGTGTGACGTTTATAGTATCTCTCGCAATCGTTCTAGTGACTTTTAAAGTTCAAATGTTGGAATATTGCATTTCAGAAAAAGTCGAACTTGTACACTGCGATCTGAGATGAAACAATATTTGCTAATATTTATAATAGTTAATATCAATCTCATCTGGTGTACCATTTAGTGTACGGTGAAGTTGTTTTATTAACTCCAGGGGTTTACGGAGCACTTTAAGTGACTATTTTGCATTAGTTTATCGAAGTAAGAAGATTGTGTCTATCCAAATTTTTAGCCATTTCTTCTAAAATATATACCCAAAGAAATAAATTAAAATTAAAAATATTAGAGCCGGTCATTTCGACGATTCTCGTAAACCTAGTCTTACAATTAGTAAATAGAATATATTATACAAGGGTATATTATATATACAAGGGGTTAATATTCTATTTTTAACTATTATATAAAATACATAGATTTTGGAAAACGAACATTTAGTCCAATTCCGTTTGTAGTCGTGGATATTCATACTGTGAAAATTGTACTGTGTCAGTAATTTTGTTCAGCGCTGTAGGAATCTGAAATTATAATAATTTTTCTTTGATCTTCGCATGCTATTCATCGGCAATATAATTATTATCATGAAAACCAGACGGACAGATTTCACTTGATTAATGTGTGCCTACTTACCGCATGCGAGATAGTAATCTGGATTTAATATAATACCATCCCATAATTAAATTTTAATTCTGTCTCTCAATGCCACATCTGTCGAGCACCCGTGTAACATTGCAACGAAGAGATTGAGAATAGGAGCGAAATGAAAGGTTTCGTTTGGCTTTATAGAATGGGTCCGTAAAGGGGGCACTTGGGACTATATCCTAATTTTTTCAAATTTTTCAATTTTCCCCTGCTATGAAACGTTGCATTTGTTTAAAACAGTTGTGACAAATTTTTTATTTCACTGAAAACTCTTAGAATCTCTTTATACCTCACAATTTAACGCGAAAGAAGGTCGACACTTTATTTCACACGTTTGTAAAACCAACACAATTTTTAAGAAACAATTTTGTTTGACGGGCGATTCCATGTTCTACTGATTGATCCTAGACCTCGACCTATATAGTTGCATTATAAATAAACACCCCTTACCGGCGCTGTAGAAAATCATGTGGAAATGCGTTTAAACTTGTGTTGCGTCGCGAAAGCTTTACGGACAACTTTAAATAACTTTTAGGAGCGAAGAATGATGGGCGACGATTTATTTGATTTTCTGATAACACTTGCACTAAACGTCGGTCACAGATTTGTCTTTCAATTTTGAGATGGCAATGTTTATTCTTTTTTGTTCGATCATAGTCTTCGCAATGTACTTCAACGAATTGAAAGTCTTCGACTGTCGTATTGAACAAAAATGTACATGGCCTCTTTAAAGAATTCATTACACCAAGTTGTTTCTGCTGTTACGCAATAATAATCCGCATAATAGTTATTATCGATTAACCGTGTGTACGATAGCAGCTGTATTTGTTAGTAAACCAGGATAATCGATAACTGTAGCGCCGGAAATAATTCTGATCGAATTCTGCCTACACTATTTACGCTTTCCTATTTTTACAATACTTCCGTTTACCACCAGCACTCTTTAATAACGTAAAACTCAAAATTCCACTGAATATAGTATAACTACAACTACCGTGCAGAATACAGTGAGCCACGAAAGTATTCGTACGTCCTTTAAAACAGAATAACTTTTTTATAATTGTACCAAACGACCTGATTTTTTATAATCAATTAGAAGCATTGATTTATTAAATATGCAACTTTCTTATTTGGGCCCTTGATGAAAATTTAAAATATATTCTGATTTTAAAGGGCGTTCTAATATATACTTTCGTAGCTCACTATATTTCGAAATTGTAGATCTGATGATCACACACACACAACAATAAATTGTCAAACGATTGGCAAAATATGTCACATCGATGAAAGGGAATTCGCGAGCTTGTTATTTAAAATAGAAATTCTAATTAGGATGTAATTGGAGAACAAGTCCATTTAGTCGCTAACCCGTACAAAGAAGACAATAGACGGTTGCGAATCAATATTTGCGACCCCAATTAATTCGGAGGAGCTCAATGTCATCGAGGATTCGCGTGGCTCTTTCATTTCTTTAATTAATCGCTTTCCTTCTGTTTTGCCATTTAGGAAATTACGTTCGAATGCGTCGTTTCTTCGTGCAGCCTGAATTCCATTAACTGTCCTCGGTGCAACCTTTTGAACGTATCGCAGCCTTTTCTTCGCCATATGTTCAGAGCCTTATAATTTCAAAGCGAAATGAATTTCTTCTTTAGTAAGCTCGTACGTGACAGGTTGATAACGAACCGTTTAGCCTTCACGTTGCGTATAGGGGTGTAAACGCACCGCAAACTAATCAAAACGTACATGAAAAGTTGCCGAATATCTCACAAGAAAGAATTGAAATGATTAAATTTATTATTTCTATTTGCAGAGAATTTCTCTATATTGACTTCAATTTTTGAATCTTTCCATACCTACCATGAAAATTCAATATCATGAAAATCGATAAAATTTCACACATACTTAGGCAGTCCAAGTTTTTTCTTTGCGTTTTGCATTAAAAACATGTAGGGGTGTGATTACACCCCAGTACCGGGTTAACATTAGAATATATGTACGCAGAGTGAAGGTTAAAAGGAAAACTAAATACGACGTTCCCTTATTATGATTAAAATCAGTCTCACAATCTGCGGAAAAATATCCTGATAAAGTTCGAGATATCACACATTTAGAACTTATTTAACTCCAGTCGAGATTTTACGATTAAAATAATTTTTCATGGAAAAAGTTTCGATTCGATCTCCATTGAAACATCGAAAACTAACTGCGACCCACTTTTGTTCGAAGTTACAAGATTTGCGGTTTGCAGGTCTGTGTTCTTCATTAATTATGTATTCTATCTTACATCTTTTTGAGAGCTTATATTAATTAATTACATCAACGCTGTAGTAATCCATTAACTTTCTTAGGACCTGATTTTATGGCACAATTCAGAGCACCAACTTACTTGTTATTTTTAGACCGCAGTAAATTCGGAAGGATCAGAAAATGTAACTTTTAAGACGTCTCCAAAATTCTCGTAACACTTTAATCTCCCATTGTGCATTGCTCGCGAACATGTTTTCCCAGTAAATCCGAAGAAAGCACAACTGAGAGTACAATCAAATAACGTAACCTCGAAGATGACATCAGAGCTGTAATCGTCATTCGATCCCCTCCGTCGGTTATTTTTCAAAAACAAACTTCCTGCAATCCTGGTAAACACAAAAAAAGTAGAACAATCGATAAACCCGAGTAATGCTACCTCGAAGGCAACGCGAGAACATTAATCATTGTTTCATCCTCTATACCGTCGTTCATTTGTCGAAAATAAACTTCCTGCAGTACCAGTAAATCGTAGAAAGTAGTACAATTCAGACAATCAAGTAATGTTAAGACAACGTCGGAACTCTAATCACCATTTAATCTCCTATATCCACTTTTCGAATACAAACTTCCTGCAGCCCCAGTAAACACGAAAATGGAATATGCATTATCGAGAATAATCATTACTAGACTCTGCATCTTCGTGCAAAATAAAAATTTTATGCATCAATTGCAAGACACAGCAGCTAAATATAGATTTACATTTTTCATTATTCTAACGTCGTGTAATAACAGAATTATTAATGAATAATATAAAATATTTTGTTCCTGTGTCTTGCAATTGATGCATTGGAGAATTTATCTGAGCAATAACTTATTAGTAGACCGCGAATTTTATGCATTTATAACAAAAATTATTATATACTGCATAATTACACATTTCTCTAGGGATTGGACCTAAAATATATATTTGATTTATTTATATTTTTATTTTAATAAATAAGACATTTTTTCCCCCTTTTGTTCGATGATCTTTTGCCAAAAAGAATAAATAAGAAAATATTTCATTGATTACAGTTCATCGCTTGAATAAAGAAATTCGGTTTTATTTCAACTTAAAATACCGAAATTACTTTCTTGCCAACCCAATAAATGCTTGGTGTATCTAAATTCAGTAAATTTTATTGTTTGCAAATGTTGTTCTCATATTGAAAATAGATAATTCGTGACCTGGAAAGGATTAATTTGGAAAACCTGCAGCACAGTGATAGAAGCCACTAAAACCGGGCGAAGCAACCGGTGTTACCTTGAAAACGTGACCAGCGCAGCGCGCCAGTAACGTCGTAAAAGGAGGAATTGGCCAGGCGCTAGCCCCTAGCTGGTAGATCGCCAGCTTTACAGGAGCGCGTCGACAGTTGCCGTCGCGTTTCGCGAACCCCATCGCGACCGTGACCGCGGAACCCGCTGGGAAAGATCCGAGAAAGCCTGTGCCACTTGCCTCCGGCTGCCTCTGCGAATATCGTCGGTCGATCAACGATAATTCGATGAAAAGCGGCTGCTCGATCAGCGAATTAATCATGAAAACAGGGAGGTGGTGCCGGTGGATTTTCGCGGCGAAACTTTTTTCTTGGCAAGATCCCTGGATTTCGTGTAGAGTTATTCTTGGCACGATCGTCCATGACGATGACGAGCAGCGTCGACGAGGTGGTGGCCGCAGACTAAAGGAAGACACTAAAGCAGTCCGGGACGGTTATTCGGTTCGCCAGCGACAAAGTAGAGGAACACCGACTTTGCGTTGCGTCGGTCAAAGGTCGGCGATCATCGTCGGCGACGCGTGTCACTCCCGAGAGCCCCGGGGCCGCTGAAACGACAACGGAATGATCGTTAGATCGTGTGGATCCACCCACGAAACTCATCCGATCGAGCAACGTGTGAAATTGTCGACTGTCTCCGCAACACAAGCTGCTCGAGGATACGATCTTCCAATTAAACGAGTTCATTGTCTTCGATGATCTATGGATGCTTCGTGCTGTTCGTCCCATCCCACCGATGCGCACGGGGAAGTGTAGTGGTCCGTGTGTAGACAACACGAAAACGTGCCAACGTTCTAATGTGTTACTTTGTTGTTGATTGTTTACGCGCGATCTCATTCGCTGTTGATACGCGTGCGTTCGTGTGTGCGTTTGGATCGTGGCATACAGGAAACGGCGTGAGACAGTTGTGCTGCTGACGCGATCCTCTCATGGTCATCCTCTTTGATAGTTCTCGTCGGAGACGAGCGATCGCGTTGTGTTCGGATTTCTGATTCTTTTATGGATTTCGTGGAGGATTTTCTATATGAATCCTGACCTCTTTAAAAGCTTCTTTCCCGATCTTTCCTTCTTGGCCGATAATTTCGAGGACATTAACTTAACAATTCCGCGAAACGTTTTGAAAATTCTCAAATTTTACATTTAGATACGCGAACTGAAGAATTGCTGTACTTTTTGGAGTTTGTAGCAGTTTTCCAAACATCTTTTGAGAAATTTTGAGTATTTTACAATACTCTGTACATTTTATGAACGTTCAAATACTTTGAACAATTCCATAGTAGTTTCGCAAAGCGTTTCGACCGAGACGTCTTGAACCTGGTACGCCATCAAAAATTAGCGACACTACCATACGTCAGGGCAATGTACCAACTGTCAATTACCTGTCACGTACTCCCCGATTGGCAAGAAAGATGCGTCTATTTAAAACTTATAGCACGTTGTGCGTGCAAGAGGCATTCACCGATTTCAATTTTACTACATAATAATACAAACTATTTGGCAATTCGTTTGAAAAAGCGCGAGCACGTTTATCGTGACAATTGTACGGGACAGAATTGAAAATCAGATCTCTGACAATACATATAGAGTTCGATTAAATAAAGAAAAGTTCTTTTGTTTGTCTTTTGTGTTCTCTTTCGTTTATTATAAACGAATAAAATAATGAAAATGGGCTGTGTAGAAATAAAATTGAATAATTTGTAATATTTTATTCTTAACATATAAAATTTAATATATCAATTGTAGGATAGAATTTATCCCATTGATTTGGTATTTATGCGATCATGGCCATTGGATTTTTGCATTTTTAACTTGTAAACCGATTATTTCGTGAATCGACACAATTGGAACGGAGCTAACGTTGCGAATTAAAGTTGCCAGCAAGCCAACAGGCAACTCTTTGTCAACGGGATAGTTGATTTACAGAGCTTTATAATATTGGACATTTGTGTGATTAAATTCGTGAAACTATCCTTGGCTACGGTAAACAGTGTCAAATGAAATGATTTTTCAAAGCTAACAAAAATAGAAAATCATGTTTTTAGCATTAACTGATCGTGAATCAATTAATTACGAATATTCGGGCAACTATAATTCGTCGTAGGTTTATTTATACAGACTGAAATTAAGCGGAAACGTGTTCGCTCGATTCGAAATCAAAGGTACAATAAGACCCTCATTACAGTCCAGCACACCTCTTGCAGCGCACTAATTAGCCAGGCGTGCGAGTTTTATACATTTACAGCATAATTTTAATCGTGCTCGAAACGGATTATTAACATGCAAATATTGACATGATCAGCTTATCACTACTTCCTCCTGTGAAAAAGTTATACTAGAACACAACAAGGTAACACACAAGACAAAAATGTCCTTCCTCGAAAGGGATTCCTCAGATCATTTGACGTAACTTTTTCCTTTGCGAAAATGTTCTCCGCGGCTTTGTTAAAGAGTTATTGAGGAAAAACGCTGGCGAATCAGAGGGCGGTTACAGCGGCCGGATTCCAGCTCAGCCAATGGCAACGCCTCGCAGGACCGGAATCCGTCTGCTAGCCGCGCTCTGATTGGCCCGTGTTTTTCCTTAATAATTCCTTAACGAAGCCGCAGAGAACATTTTCGTAAAGGAAAAAGTTATTTCAAATGATGTTAGGAATCACCCTAAATAAATATTTGAGGTACCCTGTATAGTATATGAAATTGCTCAACTCTTTCGAAGGACTCTCTGCAACGACATAATCTCCTCCATGCCCGCTGAGAAACCACAATTGAAGAACTTCTTTTATATTTTCGGCTCGTCTTTTATATACCGTGCGACGGATCCGCGTGTAATTAGAAAACAGGTTAGGCAATACAGCGGTAGAAATCGGTGTACGTGTCTTGCGACACTTCTTTTACGTATCCGCACTTTCTTATTCCATTGCGTGATTTCGATTGCAGACGAGGGAGGAGACGTATCATTTCGAAAGTGGGGGAAACGTAATTTTCTGTTCGAGGGAACGAGTTCTCCCGAGATCCATTAGAATCCTCGCGCAAACGAAAACCATAAAAGGACACCATTTTTTGTATTTGTACAGAGACACTGAACGAAATGCGTATGAACTTCTGGTGCGTACGTCACTGTCGACGAGAAAAGCGAATCCATAAATCAACGAGTGAAATGTGTGTAAACACTGCAGCTAATATTTACTTTCAATTTGATATAAAGTTCCAGCGTTAAACCGTTAATATCGACATCACATTTAAACAATTTTACACAAAGAAATTAAACGCATTAAGCACGTGTACGAACGTCGAATGCAGAAAAACGAGGTCGTTGAAAAATGTGCAATAGAGAAATTTTCCACGGAGCATTACAGTCATTCGTAATATTAGAACTGTGATTGAAGAGCGCACTCTAATGATGAGTACTCGAGACTGTGGGCAGAGTTGCTAGTGAGGCAATAATAGAAAGTTCAAGGCGATGTCATCGTGGAAAGGATGGAGAATTTGGCCAAAAGTCCGGCTACGAGAAATGACAGCGCGAAATAATGTTGGCCCTGCACTATTATTCGAACTCTAAGGGAGTTCACGCCACGTTGAGTCGAGTTTCGTCCGCTTGGTGGAGCCAGGACGATGAGCCTATTTACTCGAAGGATCTCATCAAGGAGTTCGAAGTGGAGAACCCACCGCTCGAGGACGAACTCGCTTGGATCCTTAAAAAAGGTATAGCGAGACCGATTTAAAAAATAACGTCAATTTTAGTCCATCTCGAATTCACGGCCTAAAAAGATCCTTCCCATCTAAACCCTCGTGCAGCTGATCCTTACAAACGATATTCATTTTGCACTGTACTTTCTTGAGATCAACGTTTATCCCCTTATTTGACATACTTAGCTTGCCGACTGCTGAAAAATTAGAGTTTCAACCCTTTGCACTCGGAGCTATTTTAACTCGAAAATTAAACATTTCTTCCGACCTGGAATATTTCCATTCTATATGAAATTGATATAATAACTCGTGCGAGATTCGCTTTCTCATATCTCGATAATACAAAAATGAGGTTTTTCAATAGTGAAAAACGCTAGATAAAAGCAATATTTGGTGTAGTTACTCAATAGTTTTAAAGATATAAACAATTGAACTTTCACGCAACCTGCTTACAATGCAAATCATGGTATATCAACAAGGTATGAAAGTTTAATTGTTTATATCTTTGAAACTATTGAGTAACTACACCTGATATTTTGCAGACATCATTAGGGATCCGTATACCATCGTCTCACAAAAGATTATCAAAATTGGAAACAATATTCTGAATAATGATACACCAATTTTTAGTGGCGACTCTGGGTCACCACACAGCTTCATAAGAAACTCGTGTTTACAAAGATTTGTTCCGTAGAAATTTTTAAATGGATTGTATGAAATAACTTTTTGGCTAGATTGTTATATCTCGGTCATTCAGGGCATATCGAATCTCAGTTATAAAAGCATTTTCTCTGAAATCTGAGGAATAGGTACTGATCGTCCATCAGGAGATGACCCTCACTCTTACGCTTAGGTTCTAGCGGGAACGGGAACGGAAGACGTGCAGCGCGGAGTAGGGATATCACGTGGTCCCAACAAGTTTCTCACTGCCATCTCCTGATGGCCGATCAGTATGGTGCTTATTTATGTGAGAATACCTAATTTGTGAAGAAAATCAAAGATAGCAGCGACAGAATATAAAAGCAGCATAGATATCAGAGCTTGCTATGAGCAATCTACAGAATTTCCCGAACGACCTAATAGTATGGCAATTGTTACCAGGAAAATTCTGAAAAACAAGACCCAATCCTCTGATTGCTTCGTCAGTAGCTTGTATTTACCGGCAGCGGTAGGACACAATGTCGTTCCATTAGAACGGAATGGGGTTCTGTCTAAATCACGTCAATTTGAAACATGCTTCGGAATTATAGTAATTTCCTGGACGGAACAGGAGTCGCCGTAACAACCTTGACGCACTCGACCGTTCCGATTGCGATGTCCCCCAGGTAGTTGTATTTATATAATTCCAACAAAACGAACGAAAGCGTGGACGTCGTCGAACCGAGTTCGTCGAACGTGTGACCCCTGTGGCTCCATTTTAAGAACAATATGCAATTGAGATTCAGGGTCATCGATTCACGCTCTCGTATACGTGCACGTCACGCATGGGTCAATGTTCGCTCAGCCTACTCTACTATACTGATCAATCGGTGCGCATAAGTACCCTAACGATAACAATCGAAATTGAAAGGGAACAAGATTAGATTGAACGCGAGATCGCCGTAGATCTTTCATTATTTACCGAACACTTTATTTTATCATGATTCTATTTACAATTGGCTAAGAGTAACAATAGAACGATTTTTTTAAACACTGCCGGCAACGCAATAAGGAAATGTTTCTAATAAGAATTAATCTTTCAAAATGTGATGAAGATGTTTTTAAATAAATTTCATATTGATTTTCCGAACAAGTTCTTGTAAAAAGACGACTGTCTTCTGACGTACCTTCAACTATGTCGAAATAAATTTACACGATTCTATGTAAACACGTTAGCTTCATGAACAGCGTTCACACGAGATAAATAGAATTTCGGAGAGTACGAATGATTTGATCAAACGAAAGATAAAACGAAGAATTATTTGAATTTCTTTTTTTATGACAAAAATCGATAGGACATAAAATGTGTATTTTGATGAGGTCTACAACTTTTATCTGAAGTATTGTTCAAAATTCCCATTATTTACGGAAGTAAATAAAAAAACTATAATTTTTATTTGCGCCAATTTTCACTATCACATTCGTAATCAGCACGTCAAAATACGTATAAGAATCCAAAGTATAAAAAAAATCGAAGGTACGGGCTTCTCGGAAGTATACCCTTTTCTTTAAGCGAAATAAAATCTAAAATATTAAATAGTATTTGAAATATTAGTTTCGCCAAATAATGCCCGCCTCTGGTGCTTAGGTATGGTGGCCGCGGCGTAAACCGCATAGCAGCCAGCCAAAGAGGACAACGTGCTTAGGCGTGTCTAAACGGTTCACCGCCACCGTCGACGCCAGTATATTTGCACCGCGTTCCTCGTCCGTGCAACCGAACGGACGCTCGACCGTGCTGTACAATCTCCTCGACAGTCAGTAGCTTGATGATCACAGCACGGCGAGCTGGTTGCGTACGTTCTTCCTGGCTGGCTTTTATGTATGCGCTTCGACCCGTCAACGTCGTCGCCTAATCGCGAAAGTTGTCCGGGAGTTCCGCGGAACTTCGTCGCGAAATTCGTCGTGAGATCGGAGGTGCACTCGCGGAGGTACCAAGTGAACTCGAATCAACTTAAACGTCGGGTGCTCGTTGTTAACAACGGTGTTCCGCGAACAGTGTTCTCGCCCGCGGGAAATGTCGTCGCATCGTTTAGCTCGTTACCCGTTCGCCTAACACACTTTTCCACCGTTGTCGCGACGGAAGAACGAACCAACTTTTTCCGCGTCGCACCTAACTCGATTCGAGCGCGTGGTTAGGTCGTGTACGTTTCCTTCTCGGCGAAAGTGGAACTCTCTACCACCCTGCGTCGCGTTTCCACTAGGTAATTGGATAGAATTCTCGTGCAGGCAGCGTTCGAGAGATGTGCACGATAAGATAACCGCCCCGAGCGTAAACAAAACCTAGAGAACGAGATCGTTGCTCCGAGAGTCTCCCGAGAAAGAAGACTTACCGGTCTTCTGGTGTCTTCGAGTACCCTAGGTCAGCAGCAGGACGCATACTGTTCGAAAATGCCGAAAAGTTGGCCGAGCATTAAAAAACACTAGAAGAACACTAAAAAACTTTTTAAAAATACTGTGTACTAAGGTTTTTGGGGTCGCTGATCACGAATTCAATGTTAAATTTTCATTTTAATTAACCGTTCGTTAAGAAAAAGTTAAATTTTTATTAAGAGATTAATATTTTATATTTATATATGAAAATAAACGTTTATCTCTATCTATGAACATTTGTTTAAACATCAAAGTGAAACATCAATGTGAAAGGGATTCCTAAGATCATGTGAAACAACTTTTTCCTTTACAAAAATGTTCTCCGCGGCTTCGTTAAGCGGTTATCAACGATTAAACACGGACCAATAATCCATTGATGTTCTTAAATTTTTTAAATCTGTCCACTGTTTCAAATTGCAACTACCGATTTATGTTTCAAACGCATAAAATCCGCACTTTATTGTTGGGACACTCTGTATACCTGTTCGGTTCGATTCATTACGACTAATGGAGCTGCTAATTACGTCAGGGTTTTTGTACTTCGACTACTCCGCTCTCCAGGAGGAATAATTTTGGATTCTCTTCTCCATTATTCTTCTCTTGTGTTCTACTCGTTAACGAAATCCTGATTTGCCTCGTGTCATTGTGATTACCAATTGTTGTAGTTAACGTTACTCAACTGTATCTGACGCCTCGTGGATTATGTAATTACAGTAGGGTTTGATCGACGTGTAGGTCACTTTTAGATTACTAGCCGACTGATCTTTGCTCCTAATCTTGAATTCCACGGTGAGCTTATGGCCCTGATAACGATTTTCGAGCACCAGTTGCTTCTTACGATTTTGCAATTATAATATTAGGTTGGCAAGAAAGTAATTTCGGTATTTTAACACTAAAACTACCGAGCACTGAAAGCGATTAAAATCACAATCAAGTCAAAAGACGGACCGAAGTCCTCTTTAATAAATAAATAATAATAATAAAAATGTTTTAGCTGATAAAATTGACAAGACTATATTTATTTAGGTTTCGTGTAATTTTTATTGCAATATGCGCTTGGATAAAGAAATTTGTCGAATCATTTTCCATGTAAGCAACGTAGGTCGCAATATAGCAATATAGGTCGGTATTACCCGCTGACATACTTCGCGAAATATTCAACGTTCGAGGATATGCAACGTGGGAGTTTCAATTTTTCATTCATGAAGAATAAATCCAAAAGTTATCGTTTTTCTTTCTGCTTTGTCCTCGTTGACGCGTCTCTTAACATTTCCTTGTGCCTGTCTTCAAGATTGTAACACGGCATTCAACATTTCAAGTAATTACTTCTGCATCTGGGATTAGGCATTACGATCATCTTCTGCGACTCCGGACTTGTTCTATTCACGCGGTTTCTTAGTACTGCATGAGTAACTCTTTCCTGAGAGACTGGCTAAATGCAGCGAGCAGTCATACCACTAGAAAACACATTTACTTATTTATCTACAAGAAATATCTGTATTATTAATGGACTGTGGATCTCTATGCATTCGATTCGCTGGCATTCTACGGGAAACGTACTAGTCAACAAAAGATATCTTTTTCCAATTCTAATTTGTATAAAATTACATATATGATTGTATAATTGCACTTCTAAATTGCACCTCAGTAATAACAAGACGCTTTATTTCAACGTATAATTTTTTCTGTGTTTAATCTATTTACAGAAAGAATAATAGAGATAGAGAATTGTACAAGATCGTACATCTCAAAAGTTTATTCTTCAGGAAAGAAAAAATGTTACACCCTTCATGGAATATTTTGTTTTTTTTTTTTTATCAAAAGAATAACATTTCACGCGTTTATAAACGATATATCGTGAATATCATAATAATTTATAGTGAAACTACGCAATGATACAGCTTATCCTGTTGTAAAATATTATTGTAGGTTACATCAATTCCACAGTTGATCTAATCTAACAATAAGAGTTTCGTTTTCGAAAGATGTGCTTCTCATTTAAGCAGGTTATAACGCGATGATGATGATAATGATGATCATCATCATCCCACCTAATCATTCATCTAATTGGGCTCATTTTAACGTTGCATAACATCGCCACCCCTCGTGCGATCGTTAGATTAGGCACTGGTAACTCGCATGATCGTTCTTTGTGCACGAAGAGTGATAACATGGCCATGAAATATTGTTCAACCATTTTGACAAACAATTGTTTATTATAAAACTAATAATAGGCTGTGTATATGTAATCGTGAATAAAAATCGTGACTTCTTACAATTTCGCTCGCTGCCTGTCGCAAAAATTCAAACATTCCGCCAGAATATGATTCGGCGCCAGATATTGCACCAGCATAACCTATCACAGGGCAATGTCAGTCGAAACCCGGTACGCGAATCAATGAAAATCGGTGACTCGAAAATGTTCTGATATATATTGCAGAACAAAAAGGTGTTTCTTTGAGGGACTACAAAGTGCAAAGTTTTAGTTAAAAAAAGATAATAGAGCCGTAAATCCGTTATTTTTCGGGATGCGAATAATTTATAATAATTACGTGTCGTAATAACATTGTGACATCGTTGAGAGACAATAACAAAAGAAGCAAAACATGCTTCGACGAAACCAAAAAGCTCTACTCTACTGTGAACTGTTTGGGCTTTCAGAGGAGGACGAATCACAGATCTTTGTGAAGTTTTTCAAATTTCACAAATGTTACGACCTAATACCGACCAGTGCCAAGTTGGTCGTTTTCGACACGCATCTCCTCGTCAAGAAGGCCTTCTTCGCTCTTGTCTACAATGGTGAGTGACAAATATCATCTCTGTTATAAGTAAAATCATGTTTACACTTGCTCTTAGTTTACACTTGCAGTATAGGGAACAGAAATCGTGGGACACACTGTACAACAAAAATATACAACATTACAAATTACAGTCGAACCTCTATAAGACAAAAATTGTAATTATAAAGATTCAGATGATCTTTTTCTATTGACTAATCTTCTGCGTAGGTGTGAGAGCAGCACCATTATGGGACAGTTCAAGACAAGAATTTGTGGGGATGTTAACTATAACAGATTTTATAAAAATTCTGCAAATGTATTACACCAGCCCATCTGTAACAATGGATGAATTGGAAGAACACGAATTAGATACATGGAGAAGTAAGTATCTTTCTCTTATAGATGTTTCTTGACGTCATGATCATGATAGTTACTAATTACAATATTTTGTAAATGTTGCTACACTATAGAAGTCTTGAAGGATCAGGTTCATCCGTTAGTGAGCATCGGCCCAGATGCATCTTTGTATGAGGCCATTAAGACTCTTGTACAAAACAGAATTCATCGTTTGCCTGTGATAGACCCAGATACTGGAAATGTTCTCTATATCTTGACACATAAACGAATACTAAGGTTCCTCTTCCTTTATGTAAGTATATAGCGAGATACTAATGACTGGACTACGGATCTTTCACAAATCATTTGAACCCTTAGCACTCGAATGATGACTCCGAGGTGCCACAAAAAATTGCTGTATCATTATTAAATATTGTTTGCATCTCTAAATATATATATATGTCAGTTTCTAATCAATAGACAGTAGATTTCTATGGAAAATAAAAATTTTCCACTGAAAATAATATGACAGTATCTTTACATTATACTAATGTTGCTGTTTGAAATTACATCTTCCCATTTTTGTCGTAAACATATAAAATCCGCAGTCTACTAATGACAAACATCTGTCAGAATATAAAATTCATTATAATGATTCAATTTAACAGATTCATGAGTTACCAAAACCATCATTTACGAATAAAACACTGAGGGAGTTAAGGATAGGTACATTTGATAATATTGAAACTGCAACCGAAGAAACTAGCATAATTTTAGCACTCAAGAAATTTGTAGAGAGGAGAGTGTCAGCATTGCCGATCATCGATACAGAAGGAAAATTGGTCAACATTTATTCGAAGTTTGATGTTATTGTATGTATATTACTATCTCTATCTCAAGTACGAGAATTCGTACGAGAATACATAAATAAACATATTCGAATCTTCCAGAATTTAGCTGCAGAGAAAACATATAACAATCTAGATGTTTCATTAAGAGAAGCTAATGAGCATCGTAACGATTGGTTTGAAGGAGTTCAAAGTTGTAAATTAGATGAAACGCTGTTTACCGTTATGGAGAAAATTGTTCGGGCAGAGGTATTTTCTATTGTTTCATTTAGAAAAGATAAAATAACTATATAAATTTTATTAAATCCGGAAATATTTGTGTTTTTTTAGGTCCATAGGCTAGTAGTGGTTGATGATGACGATAAAGTGATTGGTATAATTTCTCTATCAGACCTACTCTTCTACCTCGTTCTTAGGCCTTGCGGTAAAAATACTTTCTAAAGTTTCACATAAAATTATTACAATTAACACGTTGACTGTCGATCGCATTCGATAAAAGTTCGTAAAACTCCGCAGAACAACAATGCTTATAATTCGCAACTGCAATTAAAATATTAGAACAGTGCTTTAAAATGGTAAGTGTTCATGAGAACATTTTCTGTTTTTAAATTCAAATATACATACATTCATATGGGGTCCGTTCTACTTAATAGTGGCTTCTTCGACAATGTTTATATCGACACTATTTCCCCAATATATACTTTCATTGACACTCTGTTCTTACCGACATATACATATTGACTAACACTAGGGTGAGACATTTTTACTACGGCACTGGAGGCAAAATCAACAAAATACGCTCGGCAGTCAACGCGTTAACAACAGTAATATCCCATTCTAAATTCTAAGTCCGGCAGAGGAGACCGCTCTATGTCACTTCGGCTACCCATTCCACTGGGGAGCATATCCCGCGAGGGCCACGACGTTAGAGCTGCCTCGATCGCCGAGCAGCGTAAACCGGATCGGATATATCGATATATTAGTGCCATTTTAATCAGAAAAATGTCAAAAACATATCGGTAAAATTTAATTAAAAATAAGTAAAAAATAAAGAAGTTTCAGTATTGCACTAGTATTGTCTCACCAATACGCTATCTTTTGTGCTTCGACGCGGTCGACGAAGTCACAAAAGAATAGTGTCCTGTTCCGATCTATGTCACAACACAGAACCGAGAATTGACTTGGAATGGGACATTGCTGAATATTGAAAGGACGATAGTTATAATAACCGATAATAATTTACAGGTGAGGAGGATGGCAGTAGCAATAAAAATAGTTCTATATCGTTAAGAGCACAGGACTCTCTATCAAAGACTCCGAGTTCTGTGCAGTTGGAAGCTTCCCTTCCCGATGGTGAACAAGAAGCTGAACCAGACGCAGCTGAAGTAAACCAATCCGAAGGAGCACCCGCGACACCTAGTCCACCGCTGAGTCCAGCAGCGTCAGATATGTCTGAACCTCAATCTAATTTAGTAAATCAGTCTCAAGAACCTGCATGGAGGGAAGTAACTGTGTCAGGGGGAGAATGAGGCAACGCAAGTCTACCATGTCATTGAGCATGATATTGTGACCGGTTTATCACTGTGAAATTAATATTAAGTTTACAGTGGAACAGCGGTAAGCAGCGAACAAACAACCGTGTATTTTTCATCCGTTTTTAATACTCGCGATTGCACTTGTCTTAAAAATTCATGAAAAACACACGAGACGATTATTCTGTGCTCATCGAACCAGTTAGAGACGAGAATTGTTACACAGGCGTTATTATATACAACGTTGAGCGCGAATGTTTGCGAACGAATTTTACTGAACGCGACAAACAAATAATGAAACGTGTGCGACGCTGCGTAATGTATAAGGTTGAGTAAGCTTAATTTTTTATGGTACAAATGCTACTCAGCATAGACGTTCGAGCTTCTTGCCAGGAACGATCGCTACGCCATTAATTGCTCAGGGTATGAATTTTCCACGCCCTTTCTTCTATCGTACACTGGGAATGTTTCAAAAAGAATTTCGAGAAAAGAAATAACTGTTTCGTCCCTTACATTTATAATGCTACTGTGCTTTTTCACATTGGAACCTTTGTATTTTATTTCCGGTTAAAGATCTAGATATAACATACTTCGTTTAATAGACTTGTACACAAAATATGAAAGAAATAGTAGCTACTATACTAAAAAGTATTTGGCGGCTGGGATAAACGAGAGAAGAAAAAAGAAAGGGAGCGCTTCTCCGTATATAAGGAATAAATATGGACCTCGTTTTTACAAAGGCCTTCCATGCAATACCCTTACTGAAACGAATACTATAGTTTTAATCAAAAGTCTCTAAACATGTGCATCCGATTCGATTGTTTATAATTTATAGTTTCTTTGTCCAAGAATGTATCACGTCAAGATTGTCTAGATTGAATTAGGAACTGGAATGAATATTACCACAGTTCAGTCTTACAAACAAATTTACTTAATGGCACAGCATGATACATATTTCACAAGGAAGAAACCAATTTGGTGCTTTTGATTTTACGTTATTAATCGACTACGATATAATTATCGAATGAATTTAATGAAATACGAATAATAATCACGGTATGATCTATTGTTTTGATACAGCTATACACCTTCAAAAAAGATTTATCTACAGGAGGGAAATGCTTGTATGTATTTAAGCTGCAATCTTTCATTAGATTTTTATGTCATTATTTTGTGTATGTCATATGATAACATTTACAAGAGCTATCACTAAATAGTAAGTGTCAGGCCTACGAAGCATTGGTAAATGAAAATCTTTTCTTACCTTGAGCATGCGCTGCCACCAATCTTTTAATCGATGCTTTAAATATTTAGAGATATCCACAGTACTTTACTCAAGTTACTTACAAAACAGTTTGATTGTGAAAAAATATTCATTTTACACGTATTTTAGATTTGTGTGTACATGTATATAATTTAACTTAATTTTACATCCTTTGAACACTTATATTCCGTTTGTATCTGCTTTATGTGAAGAATAACGTATCACAAGGTTTTTACGTAATCTCTGACCAAAATTCTGTATTATTGTATAACGAAGAATGAAATTGTAACTGGCGTAACATGAATTGTAAAACGAAAGTCTTTCATTCACATGTTATCACATTGTGAATTCGCACGTGTAATCAATGATTATATTTAAGACAATTTTTTTCTGGATGAATACAAATAATTTCATGCAAATTGACGTCATGTTGATTCTTATTATTTTTTTGTATAATGTATAAGTATGCTGTGTGATGGTTGAGAATGTACCGACACTGGATTCTATTTAAAAAAAAGAAGAGAAAAATTATGTATACGTAATCTCGACAAAATAAGTGGTAGAAAGCATTCATATGCGAACACGATCAACCGAAGAAACTAGTTTCGTCACGAAATATTTCTTTATTCTACGCTTACTGCACGAAGAAAAATGGAACTTGATGAATTACGCGGAGATCTGTATGTTACATCTATATGTGAAAATTTGTATATAAAATGGCCTCTGTGCCCAAAGGAAAACGTGGTTTCCTATTCGGCGCAAAGCTCCATTTTGCTCTGTAGAAGTATGAGTAACGAAAGAAACCACCTACTCTCGATCTTGAAGGAGACAGTGCCTGTAATTTAGTGAATTTATTCCTAGGTACGTTTACGAGGATAAGAGTTAAAAAAAAAGAAAAGAAAGCTATTCCATTTCAGATATAAGCCCAGTCAGGATAAAAGCAAGTTTGCGTTAGTATTATCGGGAGGCGTAGTGGACAATGATTTTTGTACAGCTGAAAAGAAATTTATAGCCGAATAAGATTTAGTGTGCTGTAGTTGCGAAACGTTATTTCCTTTTAGTACAAAATGCGTTTCAACTTTGCGAGTTGTCACGTTCACTTTTTTCTAGTTTCTAGACATAAAAAAAGATTTACGAGTAGCCTACGTCCTGCAGCGTACCCGACTTCAATATATTACGAACCGCGTTAAAAAAAAAGCACAATTTACGAAGATCCTGAGAGAATACAGGACTCCATTGAACTCGGTGTACGCTGCATTTGCGAACCAAAACTATATAAATATAGACAAGGTATTAAGAAATAAATTGTACAATAAAAACAAATAATCGAATAAAATTAGGCAGTACACTTCAGTCGCGTCTCAGTACCGTATATCCAAGACGGAAAGAAAAAACGATTAGCGTATTATTCATGTCCCTCGTACATACGTGTAAGTTACAAATGGAAAAAAGCGAATTGCTGAGTGATAAAATACATCATAACAGAAACATTTTATTTTATCAGTTTTAATCATTTCTCTACGCCTTGTTATGTACTCCGATTTTTATCCTTGTCGTATTTCAAGATTATGTTTCCACACGTCATAACAGATTATAGGATAAAGGTACCATAGTTACCGGACACAAAACAAACTTTTTAGAAATTAATCAAAATAACATTCACGAAATAAAATTCACGTTTCTCCTTCGTATATAAACCAAAAGTATTACAATAATTTTTGTTTAAGATATAGAAAACATTAGTTAAAAACCTTATTCCACGAGACAACGCAATTTTTCATTTCCAATTATAGAAAATGCTAAGAAACTGTGATACACCAGAGGATAATAAAATAATGATTTTATTGTGACACGACGTAAAAAATTGTACGTATTAAAAGTCAGGGCCGAATTAAGCCCCGTAGCAGAAGTAGCAAATGCTACGGGTGCCGCGCCATACAAACAGGGGCCCCGCACGACCGTTTCATCGATGAGCGCCTGTCTATGCCAGGGGTCATAGATATTTTTGCCAAAAAAAAAGAGGTTATTCATTGTGTTTGTAGAAAAGGTGCGCTACATTTGCACACGAGCGGCCCTGATACAAAGCCTAGGGCCTCGTTATAACATTTTCTACGGGCCCCGCGCTGGCTTAATCCGGCAATGCTGGTTGTCACAAATTTCTTTTGCTTTTTAACAAAATCGCGCAGAAAAATTCGAAGGTATAAATAATAAATAACAGAAATGGTATCAAATTAATAAAAAACTTCCAAGTTGTCACAAAATATCCAGTAACTGGTACCTTTAATCGACGAGGCGATGAACCAACCGCTCCCCTCTCCTCCACTATGGTTCCAATTCGAGGGAAATCGCCGATCGGCGACCGTCGTTTCACCAACGAAAAATTCGCGAGGGTAGCCACCCTACCCCTACCACTCCGCACTCCGCAGTACCTGCGACTGCGATCCTCACGGACCCAACGTTTCGGCCGCGGTGACATTAGTATAATGAGAGTGAAAGTGAACAGACATGGGTTTCCGTGAGTGACAACCGCGTCATTTATTATGTGTACGATTGAATAACATTTACAATTTCAACCGTGAGTAAACAAGTCAGTCCCAACAAACAATCTAATAATTCCTTTTAAGATTATTATACAAATTAAAATTTTTAAGCTAATTTTCATATAATAGTAGAATCATTACGTATCCTAATAAATAACAGGTTTCCGGTAGGTAAAGATTATTATTATTATATGTATATAGTATATACATATTTACATGTACACGTTATAAGTCTTCAGTACAAATTATACATGTATGATTTATTTAAATGACAAAGAAGTTGATTAACGCGTTGGGCGCGGCGCCGATTTTGCTGTCCTTTCCGTTCAGCCAACAGCGAGCGAGCGAGCATTTGACATAACCCAAACCATATTTTTGCTTAGAATGATTTAATTAATATTATAACATTTATTTTTTAACCTTGATACTGTAGGTCACGGGGATCGACGCTTCCCAAACGAAAAAATTCACTTAGTCCCAGGGGCTAACGCTTATTAAAAAATAATAGCTGGTTTTATTGATAGTATGTGAATATGGCTACTCACATACACTACTGTGCAAAAGAAACAATCGCCCGGCCATATTTAATAGAAAAGCGTAAAAAATCTAGTAAGAACACATTAAGTTTTGAAAAAGAATTCTGCTGTTTAATTGAATAGTTCTGAAAATACATATGTGTTATTGCGGATTATCTAATACTTTAAATGCAATAAAACATTATGCAATACAAATTCTACATAAAGATAGTGTTTGTCATTATATCTTATAATTAGACTAGATGCTTCTTTCTTTTGCATAGTAGTGTATATCACTAATATCTTATAATTATTTACTCTTGCTAAAAATAATTAGATTTCTTCTTTTGGATTTGTATTTTCTCGAAACATTTTTCGACAGTACTTATACATAAAAGAATACAATTGGAAATTGTATTATTTTATTAAACATTAATTCTAATTTTTATATTAAGTTACTTACACCTTTTCTTTGTCTAAACTAATAACTTTCTTCTTTTGATCAATTTCTTATCTTCTCTATTATTGATTACTTGCATATTTTCGAACAATATATCGTATTCTGGATCATTATCTTCAGCTGCGTGTCCATTCTTCTTATTTTTAATATTCTTGTATTCGCTATTTCTATCATTATGTATTCGTTTACCATTTTCGGTAATTTGACTTTTCTCTGGCATTGAAAAACCTGAACGCACCAACATGCATGACAGCTTTGAAGTCAAATATATCTGAAACATAATAAAAATGAGTTGGTAAATGCAGTTCCACTCTATAAATTGGTGATCTACTTATTCGTATTAAATTTCAGAATAAATTACCTTTTTTATTAATTCCTTTGTGTGTATATTATGTACTCGTAAGTGTCTATCTAAACTAACGCTGATGATGTAAGGCTCGGTTGTACTGCAAGTTATACCAGTCACAGCACCAGCAAAACTTTTGTATGTGTTCAACACTGTAGCTGGTTTTCTCAAATCCACAAGGTTCATTCTACCTTTGCCAGATCCTACTATAATTTGTCTACAATAGAAAAAAAAAACATTACATATGAAACCCTTAATCATAAAAATGAATTTCCATTTCGTATCTGTTCTTATAATTCACGATCTAATCGTTTCTTTTACACACTTTTCTCTTGGTGTAACAGCTAAAGTTGTAAGTGCTTCATCTTTCACTTCCAAATGTATAACAGGCCTTCTCTGTGCTTTTGTGTCATATAATTGTACCTTCGATAAACAGACAAGATCTTTATAAGTTTGAATAGAATAATAGAAATATTTTATAAAGGGGTTATCCACACTAAAACGGACACTTTGGAGTAAAATTTCAGATTGTGTTCTACTTCTGTGTTCAGAAGTGTCTGTTTTTGTGTGGAATGACCTTAAATTGCGAATTTCGTACATGTCCATATCTGCCGACTGTGACAACTTGTTCTGTGCCAGGAAGGAAATCGATATCAGAAATCCAAATACCCTTTGCCAAATTTAACCAATCGTTGGGTAGACGTTTTGCTGCAAATACTTGTTCTTGTCTGTCTAAATTGAATAATTTTAGTATATTCTCATTGCCCCCGGTTGCTATTATATTTTTATCTATTTTAGAATGGCGCATTCTTTCTAAATTTTCACCAGCATTTAACAATATTTTATCCGCATCTTCTAACCGCCATAAGTTTACTTCTCCAGATTGAACTGCAGTCAAAATTGCTCTAAAATATCCATTATGTAAATGTAACATCTTATTGCGAAGTATTTTTGCAGATAATTACTTACTTGTTGTATCGTGATATTCCATTTATTTTTCCTTTGCCAACATCGCAGAAAAATGAACATGTAAACATTGAACACTCCGTATCGTAAACCTTTACTCTGTGAACCGAAAGGAGTTAAAATATTTTTGGTATAGTCAAAAAGCTTAACTACCTAGTAATTGGTAAGTTATTTATTATACCTCCTAATTTTTTTTGTTCCACAGGCAATCAAAATTTCTTTTTCTTTGTTATCACCCCATGAAAGTGATGTGACACTGTCGTCGTCAGTTATAGATACTAGATTTTGTATGTTTTTCATTTGACAATCATCTTTCTCTATTCTAATGCCTATAAATAAGGATTTAAAGAAGTCACCCTCAATAACATCATGTAAAAGAAAATTTGTACCCGTCTATTTGGTACAGCACAATTATTGAAAATCCTATTAGTAGGCTTCTGGTAGATAAAGTGTTAAAATGTTAGACCGACTAGTTTTTTAGAGAATGATTAAACTAAAATTTGTTTAGATTGTAATTGGTAGGGGAATCATACAAAATTTTTAAAATGATGTTTTGTCAACTTTTTATCGGAGCCTATAACGATAATTTAAAAAAAAATGCGTTTTGTATATATAAATAAATATATAAATGAATGTATGGAGTTAATAGGTCAATGAATGTATTGTTTACAAGTAATAAATTGCGATTAAGACTTATTAACCTTTGAAGACGCCCGATGTACCGCCTGTGTAAATATCATGATTGTCTTTGGAACACATTTTTGAAAGGTATGAACTGTAAACAGCGCGTAAAATTCAGAAACGAGGTTAACCATGTGGTTTCTCAATGCTGTTTACCACAATGAAGTTTTAAATTAATCTAACATTTCACATGAAGATGTTCCTAATCGATGGAAGAACAATCGATAAATCATTTCACCTATATTCGATTGTGCCGAAAGCCCGGGCACTTTTTAAATTTTCATGAAATGTTGAATAAATGATTGATACTTCTATAGTAGAAAAGAAAAGAAATTTGATTATTGGTTGTTATATGCAGTTATATGTTATATTCAGTGACAAGTTTAGTTATAATCTCAGCACTGCCGAAGGAAGGTGGGTGAAGGTGAAGGTATAAGATGACAGTCTGAAGTCGGAAGAACATCAGCAAAACAAATTTCGGTTAAAACGTCGAACATAACCTAACCGCTGTCGCGTAGTAAGCTTAGTTAAATTAATTTACACTGATTGGTTACAAATAAAAATAAAACGTATACTTAAATAAATGATTCTAAATGTACGTATAAATGATCCTTAACATAAAAATAGAACAATATAAATATTCTAAATATATTCTATTTCTTCGGAAAGAGAGAACTGTTTACTAGTGATTTGTAAATAAAATGTAATTATTTCACTTCGAAATTATGTATATACACTTCATATTTAGTGTCTATATTCCCTACAGTTGATAATGAAATAATTATACTTTCTAAGAATCTCTTCGCGAGCAATCATGTATAAAAAGATAACCAAAAATAAAACTTCATCGTTACAAGCTATTAATTCGATTCTTTCTCTGGATGATACAATACTAAACAATATTGGAATAGGAAAAGAACCTAATGAAATATCATCTATCAGCCCTGGTGTACACGAGAAAACTTTGAATAGTTTTGAAGACGAATGGAGTGTTTGTGATATAGTAGGTACAAATGATGTGTTTGAAAGTTTAGATTCGGAAGCAAGAATACATGAGAAAAGTTTCTTAAATACCTCTTGTAAAGTTAGCAAAGAAACTAATCAATGGCAAGATGAAACATTTTTTAATGTACCATTTACACAATTGATTCTTTCTGAGAAAAATGATACCTTGGATCACATTAGTCAGGTTACATATTTCTCTATCGGCAGACTAATTAATCTTCTCCTTTATCCATTTTAATCACATTGTATTACCTATTTTTGATATAACAGTTTTGTACTCCTAAATATGAAAACCGCATAGAGGAAACAGTTTCCAGTGGTAGCCAGCGTTCTATATGTGTGTCTAGCAATAAAAGGGAAGGTGCAAATATATTAAAGAGACACAGCATTGGTGATGACAATAATATTCCAAACAAAATACACTGTTCGAAAGAAGATAGTACATTTTATGGTTTACCAGATGCTGTAAAAGATCTTATCTTCAAAATTAAGGGTATCGATAAAGTCTATGGTAAGTACACTATTTCTCACATTTTACATTATTGAACGTATTCATAATTATTATTTAATGTTTATAGAATGGCAGGATGAGTGTTTAAGTTCAGATGCAATTAAAACAAGAAAGAATTTTGTTTATGCTCTTCCAACAAGCGGTGGTAAAACTTTAGTTGCAGAAATATTAATGTTGAAAGAAATTATATGTAACAAAAAAAATGCAATATTTATACTACCATTTGTTGCTATAGTACAAGAAAAGGTAGGTATCGATTTGTTCAATACAATGATATATTGGGTCGGCAAGAAAATAATTTTATTGTACTATTTATTCATAATTTGTAGGTCGAAGCAATGGCACCATTTGCATTAGAATTACACTTTCTAATCGAGGAATATGCAGCAGCGAGAGGCCATTATCCTCCGAAAAAACGACGGAAAAAAAATTGTATATATATATGCACTATCGAAAAGGCATTGGGTTTAATCAACAGTTTAATTGAGGAAGATCGTTTGAATGAAGTAGGTATATAATAGCATCCTAAAAGAAAGTGGCAAGGTGTGGTGTATATTACGTTCGCTTAAAAAACATTCTAGATTGGTCTCATGATTGTGGACGAATTGCATTTACTTGGTGAAAGTGGAAGGGGAGCCACATTAGAAGTTCTCTTAACAACGGCACTATATGTTAATGGTAACGTGGAAAAAATGAATTATATTACTAGACTGCGGATCTTTATGCAAAATAAAAAATGTTTGCATTGATTGCAGGAGACAGGAGCCAAATAAAAATTGTATTCTTTTAATGATCGTATTAAGCTGAAGCGCTAACACATTGATGTCCTTAAATATTTATTACATGTCTACTGTTTTAAATTGTGCGTACCCTTTTTTATTATGAATGTATAAAATCCGCAGTCTATATATTACATAAATTGTAACTAGTGGGTCTTTGAATTGGGTTATCTTTAAATCAACAACACTGAATGTTGTCATCAGTTTGAAGACATCCTGTGTAATATAATCTAATATTTGTTTCAGAACACATTCATATCATTGGAATGAGTGCAACAATAGGCAACTTGAAAGAAATTTCCGAATTTTTAAATGCAGATTTATACACTGGAAATTTTAGGCCCATTGAAATAAAAGAGCATGTCAAATGTAACGATGACATTTGGCTAGTTGACTTGAAATCTGAAGATCTTTTAACAGATCCAAAAAAAATTAATTATCCCGTACGTTTATTTACTTCAATTGATTTAATAATAGTAAAACATTTAATAGCTATTTTATAAATGCATCTCTCTCTCTGTTTAACAAGTATTCAGACAATGCAGCAATCATTGATCCTGATAGAATCGGAGGTTTAGTAACGGATGTAATTCCACAAGATTCCTGTCTCATATTCTGTTCTAGTCGTAAGAATTGTGAAAATGTTGCCTTGTTATTAACCAAAGTTTTATTCAGGTGATGTATATTTTTCTCTAATTCAACTCTTCGAAACTGTCAATTCCAACGTGATGTAAATACATTTTAGATCGTTGGAAGAGCATAAAAAGGTCGAAAAACAAAATTTATTGACTGCACTTCAAACCGAGGAAGGTCTTTGTCCGATTTTACGTCGAACTATAAAATTTGGTGTAGCTTATCATCACTCTGGCCTTACAGCCGAAGAAAGACGGCTATTGGAGGACGCTTTTAGAGCCGGAATCCTCTGCGTTATATGTTGCACCTCAACGTTAGCTGCTGGAGTAAATTTACCAGCGAGAAGGGTACTCTATTACCTAACTTTCTTTTGTATCATTAACAATTACTTGCGGTTTCTGATTTCGACAAATATTGCAGGTAATACTGAGAAGTCCGTATGTAGGCAATCAATTTTTGAATTTAGGTAGATACAAACAAATGATTGGAAGAGCTGGTCGCGCTGGTATGGGCAATATTGGAGAAAGTATACTAATATGTAAAGACCATGAATTACCAAAAGTAATATATAAGTATTATGTCTTCCAGTACAATGCATTGGATTACCTTGATCTTAACTATTTAACTTTCTTGTTACTCTTTGTCATGCAGGTGAAAGAACTTCTAACGTCGAAAATGGACGATTCTTTAAGTAAAATACATATAGACAAAGATAGAGGCATTAATAATTTAATTTTAAGTTCTATATTGTTTTCTATAGCAAAAACTAGATCCGAATTACATAAACTGACAAGAAACACTTTGCTCGATATTCAACAGGAACGTTTGAATGTTAATATAAAACAGATTACAGACCAAGCAATAACAGAATTTTTAAAAAGTGGTGTTATAAAAGTGAAAAAGAATCAAACTAGTTATGGTGGGATCAAACCGAATGTAAGTGTTGTTATCCCATCGCAAAATGAAGACTGTGCCGATAAAATTACAGAAATAAATAGCAAGAAAAAGAAAGTTGTTATGCTACTGGGTGAAACTGAATTAGAACTTTGTGATCTGGGTCGAGCATCAATGAAAGGTAGATTTAATATACTTATTAAACAAACTACAAACAATGTTTTGTAGTTCTCTTAGTCTGAATTTCATGTTGCAGGTAATATAGATATAGAGGCTGCATATACATTATATGCTGATTTACAAAAAGCACAGGATCATTTAATTATTGTCGATTATTTGCATCTTTTATATCTTGTTACTCCGTACGATATTGTATCTCAAATAAAACCACATGGATCCATTTATTACGATGTGGTAATCTATTGTTTTTATATGTTGTAACGTCTATTAATTATGTACATTGTTTAAAGTTGCTATCATATTTTTAGGTCACTAATTTACCGGAGACTCAAATGAAAACAGCAAGACTTCTTGGAGTTAACGAGACATCTATAATCAAAATACGCGATGGTATAATGCCTAAGGTAATATATTAGATTTCATTGAAAAACAGTTTATTCAAATTGTTTCATATCTAACAGGCTGTAGAACCAAGAACAATTCAACGATTTTATGTGACATTAATATTGTACGACTTGTGGACACAACATGCTGTTTATACAGTAGCAGACAAATATCAAGTAGCTCGGGGTATTATACAAAACCTTTTGACTGCAGTTTCTTCGTTTGCTTCGTCTGTAGTTCGATTTTGTGAGGTAAATTACTGGGTTAGTTGTATCTACAAGCTTATCTTCTAAAAACTGATCAATCATTTTAGGAGCTGGATGAATTTTGGGCATTTAGAGATTTGTTAGGGTCGTTTAGTAAACGATTATCTTATTGCTGTCCATTGGAGTTGGAGGTATTAATGGAGTTACCATTAGTTAAAATTGTAAGTTAATTGACAACATATTTCATACAACAGGCATCAATGTATTCTTTTACGTGGTGAACAAAACATTTTTATAATATATTTCTTTACATAGGGAAGAGCACGCCAATTGTACAATGCAGGCTATAAAACGGTACAGTGCATAGCTAAAGTGAAACCAATAGATTTACAAGAAAGAATTCCATATTTAAGTAAAAAGGCATCGATAAAAATTGTCGAAGCTGCAAAAGTAATAATTTTTCAAGTTAATCTTATATCTAAAGAGTCAATATTTCCAAATTAATGCGTTACCTTGAATCTCTTTTATCTTACAGTTATTAATATTGAAAAAAATCGAAGACCTTCGAGATGAAACAGAAGAAGTTCTAGATGGTATAAACATGAGTATTTTGAACGCAAATTGGTAATTTCGTTATTATAATATTGTACACAAAGTGAGAATTTACACGAATATGAACCGAAGGTATACAGAACGTTAGTAATTTTTGTACAGATATTAATTTATTTTTATACTTATGGAAATAAACTACTTAATTTGGTTTTGTATACAAAAATGGTTAAAATATTTCATGTTAGATATACTGAAAATGTTTCGTTTCGTGTATATGTACTGGTTTGCATATTGTGCCAAACAGATCAATGTGCTTCAAGAACAGCACATTGTTTAAGCAGGCACGTACATTAAAAATCCAAAATGTGATTGATATTGCCATGAAGGATATGTGATATCGAACCATTATGGTACAAATATTATCATTTATAATTTAATTATAGTCATTTTATAAAATGTAACAAATATAAAAACTAATAATAATAACAACTTTGTTAAACCGAACACTTCATGAATTTGGTTTTTAATGGCATTCAGCAATGCTTCTGCGTTTTTGAAACTTTAGCGTTTCTTATATAAACATGGTTTCAAATTAATAGGCGATAATTTTGATTTCCTACCACCTATATCTTTTTCCTTTTTAAAATCTAAGAAGTAGAACAAATTGTGGGACAAATCTTTCAAAGTATTTTTAAAACCATATCCACTTAATACTTTTATAAAATCATCTATCCTGTCGAATCGACTTTCAACTTCAGCTATTTTCAAAATACCGCTGAAAATACAATTTATATAAATTTTAATCGAGTTCAGACTATAAATATTCGATATTTATATCAATTATTGTGATTACTTACTCTTTCTTAAGAATCCTATTTGCTTCTATAATATAATCTTTCAGATTAGTTCCCATAAGCGACAAACAGAACACGACCACGTGTACGGCATTAGTCAATAAAGGAGTATGTGCTATATCACATACAGTAACATTTTCGTTCAAAGAAATAAAATCGAAAGAATGTACTTGTTGGATAACAGAAGCAGCGAGTCTTGCTTCTCCGCAACCAAAGTCTGCAATAACATAATCCTTCGGCCTGCAATAATAATGTTGGTATAATAACGTATTCATTCATAAATTAAAATAGAATTGATATTATTTTTCTGCATTGTTTAACTAACATTTTCTTAATAGATGATATTATAACATCAAGAGGATTTAATGGCCATTGTGCAACTTGCTGTTTGTATCCGTCATGGTATGCTTTAAACGCATCTGGATCATCTTTGAAGTACTTTTTAGATTCAGAACTTTCACTGCTATACATTGTTTCGTTCAAATACCTAAATCTGGATGCTTTTAATTTAGTCATCATTCTATCTCTTAACGGCTGTGTTTTTAAGTTTTCTTTCTTTGTCTTTATCTGTGCTTGTTTAGCAGTAAGCATTTCTTCTAATCTATTTATATCCAAATTATGGTGTTTTAATGTCGTGTTAGATTTTTTACTTTTTTCTGGATGAGGGACTAAAGGTTTCTGTTTCTTTTTCTTTTCTTTACTTTTCTTCAATGCTACTGGTTTCACTCTTGCTACTTTGTCATTGTTTACAATTTGCTTTTGTCTCTTTGTCTTCTTGTGCTTACGGTTACTTGTTTCCTTCGTGTTTAACGTCAGAAAGTTTTTCACTTGCTTCGCAGGTGTTCTGGCATTATTTGTCTTTTTATTAGACTGTTTGATAGACTGATTTCCATCATGTTTTGGTTTCTTGACCTTCCCAGCTTTCTGAAGATTTGCCTGTTTTCTTTCATTTTTACTTTGACTCTTAGCTTCCTTGCCCTTACTTTTCTTTTTTATATTTGTTACGTTCGCAATATTAGAATTAAGAAAACTAGAATTTGATTGAGTTCCTTCATTTTTCTGTAACTTCTTGAATTTCTTTTTAAGATTCTGTGTACTCTTCCCATGCTTATTTTTAAATTTTACATTCTGATCCTTGACCTTACCGGGTTTATTATTCTTTTGAGCTTTTATTAATTGCTTTTTTTTCTAAAAAAAGAAGTAAACTGTGTATAACGACTTTAATATAAATGCATTTATTTAGTTCTCATTCACGAAGGCGATAAATTACTGCAAATTACGTGAAAACTTTTTAACCAACCCAATATTTTACCTTGGAAATATTTTCTTCATCGAGGTCTTTAACAGTGCTCTTCTTCTTAGAAGTATACGTTTTAAGTTTCTTTCCCATTTTCTTTACGTCCACGTGGAGGTTTTAGTCAGAAAGCGCACCAATTCCAATGTACCTTTACGTCGTGTAATTTACGAAACAATCGCACATCTAACCTATCGGATTCGTAAACAAACTGTTGACCTAGGAATCAACAATAGACTAGACTAGTATCACGCTGAGATATTGGCCAAGATTTCTCGCCCATGTGTGTTCAAAGTTCAAAACAGTAACGTATGTATATCTATATTATGATGAAAGTGGGGTAGGGATATACGCGGGAAATTACCGAAACAATCTGCTCCGGACAAACAGACTTCAGGACGAGAGACATGAACGACATGAACCGAGACGAGTATCCTGCGAGCTACGAGTTACAGATTATACACAAATATACATGTTATACATTCATTTTTCACAATCAGATCATAACAATTTTTAAAAAATTAACAGGGTGACCAAGGTACCCTATTTTATCGAGAATTGTACTGTACCGATGCTAAAATCGCCGCGCATGCGCGAGAAAACGGCCAATATCTCTCTGCGCTCAGTGCTTCCGGTCTGTGTTCATGTCATTCCTACATTCCTACTGTCCGGGAGACTCCCGCGACATAACAAATGTGCCAACATTATATATAGTTACAAATTTTTCAATTGTGCCAAAATTTTTATTCCGCTGAAAATGGACCTTCATGTGTATCCTATTATTTTTCTCTATTATACACATCTTTCAAATTCGTAATTCATGGTATAGGTTATATTTTATAAATAAATTAAATAGACAATCTCATATTCTTTACAGATTTACACAGAATTTTATATGAACGTCTAGGCTGTGTTAATACATTTGTTTAACACTGTATTACCGCATACAGGCATATAGAAATGGCTGCATCATTAGGTGAGTGAGTGGTCCTGCACTGTTTACATTCTTACATCAAGCAAGAGTCATTGTTCATTTATTTTCCAGCCATAACTGCGTGACCATCACACTGTGATATAACTATGTTAGCACCAGATTATTTCTAATAATTAACTTGTGAATGTGAACTCGTCATGTCTATAAAAATAGTCCATAGATTTACTTAGGTTTTCTACAGCATTTTAATTTGTAATTTTCAGAGTCTGTTTTCTATCTGTTTGTCGTGGCCTTATTATGGGGTGGTACCAATCCTTACATTAAAAAAGGAGCAGAAGGGCTTGAAAATGTTAAAGGATCTTCAAAAATTGGTCAATTTTTTAAAGAATTGGCATTTCTCGTGTCAAAATTGAAGGTCGATCATTATAATTGTCTCATTGTGTTTGCATATTAATACATTTAAGCTTAATTTAATTATATTCTCTATTCTAGTACATAGTACCATTTGTCATCAATCAGTGTGGTTCTGTCCTCTATTTTTTAATGTTAGGTGGTACTGATATATCATTGGCTGTACCAGTCACAAATTCTCTTACCTTTGTGGTAACTGCAATCACTGGCTCGATGCTGGGTGAAGAAAGAATACATAAAAGTTTGTATATTTTTTATTATCCTCTTGCAGCTACTATAATTCTGTTACAATAATTATTAGATTTACGTCTTTTCCAGATACCTATATTGGAATGACGCTGATATTGGTTGGAACAATGCTTTGCTGTTGGGATAAAGTAGATGAAACTATATCAAGCTAATTTCATTCATGCATTTCATCAATGCAATTACTCATTGTCAGACAAGCGACTCAAACGTCGGCACCTCGGCACCACGCGAGCAGTATTTCCAGACGGGGTAAATTGAGGGCATAGACAAGATCAGTATTTGTTCAGTATCAGTTCATGTTCTACTGATACAAAAATCAATTTTCGAGATTTTCGAAAATTTTCGCCAATTTTCGATCGTCTGACTTGTCGTTGAGTTGCACTACTAAAGATTGATTTTTGTATTAGGAGAACATGATGTCGAAGGAGTTGGCACGAATTTCAGTAGTGCAACTCAACGACAAGTC
>CM052318.1:7604264-7706755 GCA_028455605.1 Lasioglossum malachurum
CAATCTGGTTCCGTGACGATTTTCCTTCTTACCGACGCGACGAGAATCTACTTAGTGGGCTTCTGCACCGACGAGATCACATCGATGGCCTTCTATTTCTTACTCCAGCCAGTGATGCCAGAAATGCGCAACATTTCACGCGCATGCGCGACGAAAAGCCTCAGTATACTAAGATTCTCAATGAAATGGGGTACCTTGAGTACCCCGCAGAATTTTAAAAAATTTATATGATTTGATTCTGAAAAATGAATGTATAACAAGTATATTTGTGTATATTTTGTAACTCGTAAGACACGCCTTGGAGTCTTTTTGTGCGGTAAGATTGTTTCGGTACATTCTCGTCAATATAACTGCCTCAGGGCTCTGCTACCTCATCACAGATACGTTACTGTTTGTCGCGCATGCATGTGAAATGTTGCGCATTTCTGGCATCACTGACTTCAGCTCCAGCTAGAATACATTCAAGAGGGCGTATCAGAACACCGAAATATTCGGGTGACACCAACTCCCGTAAGGCTGGCAGTCTTTAATAGTATCTCGTCGGTGCTTTTGTGTTGCAACCTCATGTAGTTCACTAGCTGATCGTTTCATTTCGATAGAGTCCGCTGTCGTACTCGGACATTTTCTACAGATCGGTAATTCAGAACCGTAGGCAGAAAAATGCATTGCATGCAATGTCTGAAATGGTTGAGGGGAATACAGTTGCTTCTCATGTACGACACATGTACGACAGAAACGGAACGCATCACGTGATCGGATCTTGGTGAAAGCATGGGGATGCTCGCCACCAGAAAATATGAGAATAGCGTCGTAGGAGGGGAAGGGTAGAGTGGGAGACATGTTTTAATCTGGCGACATTGATTGTCCAGGTCTGCTCTAGGTGATGAATATTATAATTAATGAATAGAAATTGATTTTTATGTTTATTAAACTCGAGCTGAAATTATACCAAATAATATGTCATAAATATGTGTGTAATGTATGTTCATATATTGAAATGACTCAATGATTATATAATGTGATGAAAAATATATGATTCTGTTTTAGTATCTGTGTTGGGCCTAGTCCAATCTCGAAATTATGGTTTCAATTTATGTATTGATTTTGTTTTTTGGAAATTAGGGAAATATATTTTCTTCCAAAAGACGTAACAGACAAATGATCAATACATTAGATCCAGAGATACAGCAAAGTCGCGCGCGATTTAGCTCCTACCGCCCTGTTCCGAGCGGGAACAGAGATCGTGTAGGGAAACTATTTTTTTACAACTGCGTCGCCAGTGTACAGTGTTAAGACTGACAGAGAAAAGTACATTTAAAGGTAAATGTTAAATATAAAGATTGGTTGCATGCTGTTACGAAATAAATGGTATATGAATCTGATGCTACGATGTTTTATTAGTACTGAAAATATTCTGTGTAATGCTCATAGCACAGACTAACGTATGGTACACTGTGCTTAGATGTTTGTTTATTTCAAATTAATTATTGCGTTACAAAATATATAGTTTATTCTGACACTTCCATCTTTAGGCATTCTAACACTTTTTCTTACATATATGATGAAATAATAACTATGTTAATAGTTAATACAAACTTATTGATGAATCAATATAAATGGTCTATATATCCATTATATTTACATGCAAACCATAATAGTTCACATATATACATATAACGCAAGTAGCACCAAGTAGAGGAAGTGATAGTTGTAGACAGTCTAATTGACAATTCACGGTGCAAAAAGTTCCATAAAGGTGGTGGTATACATGTGGTGGTGTATATTACAGAATAACAGTTATTAAAATTTCGTATAGTTTTACGAGGAATCATTCACTGTTGCTAGTATATACGTTATTTTCGTAAAACAACTTTTTCTCCGTAACAAAGACTGCGGTTTGTAATTATTGATAACTGAAGAGAAAGATTAAGTGGAGACACATAATAAAGCAAAGTGAAGATAGTTAGAAATAAGGATTATTATTACAAATATTTACAATTAGTATATGTAAGTAAGATCAGGTCGACCTATGCACAATAAAACATTTAAAAATAATACATAATCGCTAGTTATTCACTTGCGCAACATGATCATTGCGAACACAATTTGAAAATATTTTATTTTCGCGCTATTACACTATAGCTTAATATTAATGCGATATTACCTTGTTACATTCGTAGATTAAAATACCTTGCACGTTTAGAAATTTTGATTTATCTTGGAACAATGTTTGTACACTTAATAGAAACGGAAATGGCACTCTGATTCACGGTGAAATAAAGTAATTTCTTCTGTTCTCTTTCTTTTTTTTTGTAAACCACACGCTTCACGTTCTTTTAATTACACGAAAAAATGCATGGAATGTTTCTTTTTGTTTTTATTGCTGGAATGCAGTTACGAACTTATTAAGCGATAGATAAACATGTTTGTTATATGAAAGATCAGCGAAGTATATTATTCTGATTGCGTTCTCATCTCAACCAACAAATTTAATTTGTTAAATTTGGCAGAGAGAAGGCTCCATTATCGAAGGAAGATCCTATCCTTCAAGGATAAGATTCGTATAGAAATTTATATTTCCTTCAATTTGAACGACATCCAATCATATTATTTCTTTGTGGGCATCTCTTTATAAATAAAATTGATTTCCTATGAGTTTTATTAAATTTTAATCAGAGAGAAACAGAACATGCTTACATACAGTACATTTTACATTTCGTTACGAATGTGTACGTGGCCATAATTTGTTTGCG
Organism: Lasioglossum malachurum; assembly: GCA_028455605.1. Classification (NCBI taxonomy): domain Eukaryota; kingdom Metazoa; phylum Arthropoda; class Insecta; order Hymenoptera; family Halictidae; genus Lasioglossum; species Lasioglossum malachurum. The sequence continues at coordinate 7,607,018 of CM052318.1, forward strand.
AATACAATAAGTCCAGTAATCGCGAACGCAATTAAACGTTACATTGCTCCTGGTTACAATCGCGCAGGAAGATTGTCGAATAATTTTTAACTTCGGTTAATAAGAGTATCATTAATTATTTCGTATCTCGATGCTTGCATTGCACATTGGAATACAGAACAAAAATGGTAATATTAGCTCCGTACAGTTATTCACCGCAAATGGCGGTGGTACGACGACACGTTTATTATTAGACCCTTATAATTAACGAATTACTTATGAAACTCAAGACTAGCATTGATCAATGGCCTCTCCTTCAAGCTCGGGACTTCTTGCTCTTCAGCTTGAACCATCCCGCGCTCTTGTTCGGATCGCGTGGAACAGACGTGGACCTGCTTAGTTCTGGTTTCGAGTTGACGCTGCGTGACTTGGTGGCTAACGATTCCGTGGAAACGGTTCTATCCACCTTCTGCTTGTCTTTCGATTTCAATGTACTGCGATTGATTGTACCTAGAACGGAACGTTCGCTGTCAGATTTAGCACATATCGATTTGCTGGTACATACAAATAGAACGTTTACATTTATCAACCCTTTCACTGCGGACGAGATGTCTCGTTTCCACGATGTCGAAGGAACGGTGCTGTGGACGAGATATCACGTGTATCTTTATTACTAGACTCCGGATTATATGCATTTATGATAAAAATGAGTGGGTGTAATTTAAAGCAGCAAGAACATTAGAAGAAATTGAAGGTATCATTATATTATTTTTAATCTATTAAATATATTATATAAGAAAGAAATTCAACTTTTATTTCACCCCTGTTTCTTGCGAGTCTACTTATTACTGATATGAAGTGTTTTCTTTGTAAGATGGACACAAGTAACCGATTTTGAAAACATGTCATCGTTGGTCGAAAGTACTTTAAGATGCTAAATATTAAATACTCCATATTTGACATAATGAAAGTTTTTATTGTTTATTTTGTTTGGAATGCTTGTGAAAGCATGGTGAAATGCATAATCTTGCGGAACAGTTTTTACAGAAATATCTGATTTACTTCATTGGCCATTTATTTTTTCAAACTAGACATTCTACTGTGTTGGATGAGAATTTTTTCTGTGGGTTGTATTTTTGTATATTAGATTTTTTCTGCATTCTATACAAAATGAAAGCAATACGAACTCTAATTGTATTTACTTCTTTTCTCCCTTAAATCAACGATGACATATGTCTTAAAAATCGATTTATTGAGACAAATTTTCAAATAAGACACTCCATATCCATAATAAAGATACACGCGATATCTCGTCCATGGCATTGTTTCTTCGACATCGTGGAAACGAGATATCTCGTCCATTGTAGTGAAAGAGTTATGAAGGCCAGCCTTAACCTTTGAACTTCAGAAAGTCGATTTCCTGAAAGTCATAGGAAACGAAAAATGTGAGAACGTTCACGATCAGTGAAAGATTTACCGGTCTTCGAGAGATTGTCCTTGCTTCGTCGAGCGTCTTTTCCACGACGGCTCAGTGTCTCGCGACTTCTTTGTCTGCGTCTCATGGTCGCCATTGACTTTGGATGCAGTTGTTGGTCGTAATTGATTTCAAAAGGTTCTCTATAGTGTCTCGGCTTCCAGGGCGCGAGAACGCTTACGCTCCTCGATACCGTTCTCGTGTGAGATTGTAGAGGTCGATTTAATTCCTCCCTGCTCGCCGCTCTGCGTCTCTCATTGGGACCAGGTATTTCGCCCACTGGAAATATAAAGAGCTTTGTTAAAAATTGCTTTTCCAATAACATTTAGTTAACTAGTGGTTGGTAATTTATTTCATTAGTGGCATTTATTTAACACTAGAACTACCGAGGTTAAGTCAAAATGACTGGTCCTTAAAAAATATATGATAATAGAATATTTTTATATCTATTGTGTTATAAAAGGAATGTGTGGGTTCGAATATGTCTGAAAACATTATGTAGTGGTAATCTTCCAGCTTTAGACCCTCCTTTGATTTTTCCCAACTTTCCCATACTTTCATTTTCGTCTTCAGAACTTGAAGGAACGCAAACACGTCTTCTTTTACGTAAATTCAAAATATTTTTACTATTTAGCCTCCCCTAAACGTAACATTTACCATATTTATTACTATCATCACTAGACTGCGGATCTTTATGCAAAATAAAGTTTCTTTCCTGAATTGCAACAAACTGGAGTGAATTAGAGATTTATTTTTTTCCGTAATATGTTTAGTAGGTAAAGAATAATATAATAATATGTTTAAATTTTTACCATTTTTAGGGCTAGTAAAATATTTTTATATGAAAAAGAATTAGGTCCTATTCCAACGGCTATGGTATACAAAATGACCGCGCGAAACAACATCGATTACGTTACATCGCAGCTATATGTTTATGTTTACGTTGTGGCGCCAAAATAACACAAATTATTGAATACTTTTTCACTTAGAGAAGCACCAGTAAAAATGACTAGTATTGGTATAAGCAGCCACGATACAAAATTATTTTGATTCTGAATGAATTTAACAAAAATAAAATTCATTACATCACTCCTTTAGTTATCGCTGCAAAAGTCATTACATCATTGCGGGGAAAAAAATGCAACATGAAGTAGGAATTTTAAAATGAAATTGTAAAACCAGTCGTTTTGACTGGTCTGGTAGTTCTAGTGTTGATAAGAAGATTTTGAAAGACCGACCTGTAGCGGCATGAAGATACACGACAGATCTTTGCGATCTCTGGGAGTTTTGACTCTGTTGACTGCTATCCCCTGTTGTACTCTCGCCCGAAGACAACGCGCTCTCGGCGAGTCTTGGTGGTTTCCGGGGCGGCGACAGAATCCCCAAACTATGACGGCTGGAGGTCGTTACATCACGCCCTGAACAAGCGTGGTCGTCGGCTCGTTTGCTTCTGGAACAGTGATTAAGCGTACACCGGCTAATAAATACTGAAAATAATGATAAATATTCGATCGAAGCTGCACTATCATCCTTTTCACACATTGTTAAAAAGTCTTTTAGAAATTGTTAAGTTGTTCGTTGTATCTTCTGACACAGACACCGAAAGGAAGACCGTTGTTCGGCTCACCTGCGATCTCTATTAGACGAAACGGACTCCTGATCGGTGTCGCCGAAGAAACGCAAGTTTTTCTGCACGGAGACCCGTTCGGGCGCAGAGGAGGCCTCCTCGTCCTCTGTGCCAGTCGTCAAGATCTCGCTCTCTGGTATCCTGGGCTTCTTATCCACCGCCTGTAACAACGAAATCACCGATTATCATGGCGGTAACGGTGACGGGTTTCCCGGAAAAATTCCGGGCAGCGTGGAAACGGGAACGCGGTGGTAACAAGGTGGAAACGTGTATCGTCGGCCTGATCGCGGGTGGACAAGAGAAAGGCAAGGAAAAACGAGCGGTTTCCTGGTGGATAGAAAGAGCGGGTACACGAAATACAATAAAGCCGAGCACAAAGGTGTATTCTTCGCGCAGAAAGGAGAAAAATCGCGGCTTCCCGGCTCGTTTCTATCCGTGGCGCCTTCATGAGTCATGATCATCTTCCTCCTCCTCCTCCTCCTTCTTCTTCCTTGCCCGTTCTCCTCCATCTTCTTCTTCTCTTCTTTCTCGGAGCATCGGCTCATCCGATAGATCATCGTCCACAGCGAGATTCACGCGCACGCAATCATCCCGAACGGCCTATCGAAGCGGCTAGGATCGGAATCGGTCCCTGACAGAGATTATTCCGCGGACCGATGGTTAAGCTAGGCAGCCCCCTGATCGGCACTTAATCTCGCGATTAAATTAAACCACAGAGCGCGGAGTTAGTTAAGCATTTAATCAAACTGGTAATTGGAGGTTGTACTAGCCTAATGGCTCCGCTCCGTAGCGACCTGCGCTCTGACTGATGAATGCACCGGCTCACTCGGCTCGCCGCGAACCCGATAACCGGAACCACGATCCACCGTTCCGCTCGTTATCGGATGCGATTCACAAAAATCCTCCGCTTCGGAGTTTATTCCAGTTTCGCGAGCGGAGCCGCGTCATGATGCTCGCTCGACTCCAACAACGAACGCTATTCAACCGATTATCGAATCGCACGAATCCTCTACTTCCATAGTTCAACAAGTTCGGAGAACCACGTCAATCGAATTCGGTGATTCCGTTTTCTTCAGAGTCCTCTTCTGAATGTATACGCTTGCTCTAGCAGCGTTTTCATTACTCGAAGCTTCGTCACGTTTCTCGTCTTACTATTTCAACGTCATTGATCATGACACTTCTTATCTCTACCACGTAAGTGAATATGGAGGGTGATTAAGGTGTTTTTTAAAGGTACAAATATGTGCTTCCCTCAGGTTCTTGTTCGATGTTGTTTCTCATCCGAAAAGAATGCGTTCGACGCTGCCAGGAGCAGCCATTTTTGGCGAAAGAATCTTTAATTTTTCGTGCTAACGTGTCACGTCACTACGTAGGCGTTTACCGTGGCATTATGCATGCAACAAACTTTAAATATACAGAGTCCATTCTCTATAAAAACATCGCCCACTCGTTACCAATTTTGGAGCGAGTCTCCGCGGGTACGTTCGTTGAATTTGATTACTTTATAGAACCGTTCCGGATGAATGATGTCACGAACAAGAATAATTTATCTCGTATGTCACTATTCAAAATTCTACCACGTATCCTTTTACAATTTCAAACTAGGCGGCTATATCGTACATAACAAACGCTTCCACGAGGTTACAAGGGATGGACCCCACCTTGTAACAGCAGACCAAAAACTCGCACGGATTAGCTCCGAACCGGCCGATTATTTCAACCACCGCGCTCAGATAACTTCGAACCCGACAGATGGACGACACGTGCGACAGACCCACCGAATCAGATCATATATACATACACACATACTTTTCTATTTTATATACAGGGTGAATATCTCCAAAAATATTGATGATACGCAGAAATGTTTCAGATGGAAGTTGCTCAGTACCGAGGGGGACATCATTTATTTTAGTTTTTAATTTTACTGGTGGACACTCCAAGGTGAGGTGAAGGTCAACTTTCTTTTTTCAAATGGAATGCTCTATTTTTTATAGCATAGTCGGTACTGAGCAACTTTCATCTCAAACATTTTTGCGTATAATCAATATTTTTGGAGATATTCGTCTGTCCGCAGTCTAATAATAATATACTGGATAAATAACTCTGATATTCCTAAGTTTTATACTATATTCCTAAGTGGACTTTGTGGGAGGGATAACAGGTGGTGCGGCGTGAAAATTGAAACTCACTTTCATATTCGATTTGTTCTTCCTGGACAAGGACTTGAACCAGCCCTTTCTCTCAGCTTCCTGCCCCTGGTTTTCCCTGGTGAGGGTGTGTGTCGAGTCGCAAAATGTGTCGTCATCTCTGGTCAGTGTACCTGTGGATCTTGACAGCCTCGTCGGTCTCGGTGGACTAGGACTGCCGCTGGGAGTGGATAGGCGTCTGCGTTGGCTGTATTCCTCCTGCAAACGCATGAGAAACCATTTCAGTATTCAGCAAATTTCAACTAATCTAATTACGGCAAGGAGAGCTCGACTACGATCACAAATATTTTACGACCAACGAACGTGGTCGTATGGTCATAATTTCCTAGTAGAAAAAGGAAATTTATTTGTGTTGTATGTCTATATTAAGTATTCTATCCAATGATTACATATCGACAAAATAACATTCTATTTTAGTTTAATAGAAATTAATTAACGTATTCGTTTAATTTTGTTCGAAATCCTCATCACGAGTCTGACTCGATATTACAGTAGTCTCTCATGTCCACTTGACACTGTTTTCTCGAACTAAATTATACTGTTCTATTATTTGCAGATAAATTTGCCCGAAACTTCGTGACTTTTATTTTTTTAAAGCGAGAACAACCAAAATACTTGAGATGTAAATGTTAACTCATATCAATTTGACTAAAAAACATCGAAAACTAACTGTTTACCTTGTTATCTCGTCGATCTTTTACTACTGTTTCAATTTAACACCGACGGTCAGACTTAATCAGATTAAATATTGTGAATTAATACATATCCCCCACAGTACCTACAAACAATGATATTCAAGTCGGGTCTTTTTACCCGCCGGACTTTTAACCCCACTCCGACATGTGCTAATCTGAGAAGATAACCTAGGGCGGCGGGCGGCCACCCTTAGGTCGGCGGTCACGAAAGCTCTAAGTAAACGCGTAATCTGTTTTTAACCGTTCGTTCGAGGAGCGAGAGCAGCTTTCGGTGCAGATTAATTTCAGCGGAGATATCTCTCTCGTTTGACAGACTATAATCCAAAAGGGGAGCGAGAGTCGCGTGAACGGTGCGAGTTGTTCGAGTATTGGTAGCTGGAGGGGTCTCGGCGGCTCCTTTCTTCCCTTCCAATTATTCCTTTGCCCAAAGTCGCGGCCAGGGGAATTAGATAGAGATAATGATGGTTCCCGCGACCAGAGCTGAGAGAGAGAGAGAGAGAGAAGGAGGGCCAGGAAGGGCACCGGGGGCCGAGGATCGCGTGTTCATTCCGCTAGCCGAGATCGCAAGCAAGCGCGTCGGGACTCGGCCGCATAAAACTCGGAAGAAAACGCGGGACGCGGGCAGACGCGTGTCCGTTTCATTCTCGACGACGTCTACGTCGTCATTATTATTATCATGTTTTGCATCAGCACCATCATCAACGCTGCCACCTCCGTCATTTACCCTTGGTCTTTCGCATGCATAACGCGCCGGGAACACCGAGGGCTCCGGGCGTTTTATCGCAACTCTGCCTGTTTATTCATCGATACTCTACAAAAGAGCCGGTACGGCTGCGGACTATCTAGCGTGTTCTATCCGTGTTCCTCTAAGAAAATGTTAGTCCCGGTGGAGGAGCATGATTCCCGCCGGGGAAAATACGGCTTGGGATATATGCCTCGCTGGTCCGGCCTCTTCTCCTTCATCCTCGTTAAATTCTGTCCGATTCTCCATGGAATTACGTAATTCTCGTCGTTCCGGTTACCTTGATCGTGGTGCTTCGATGACAAGTGTTTTGTAATGGCCGCGAGATTTTACGTTACTCCGTGCTTCGCGTTCGGTGTGCACTGTAATATCTACATTCGTTGCGATCCCTGTTTCTGGGTGTTAATCGTGACCCTAAGGGATGTACGGGTCAAAAGTATCGATTTCTTCGGAAAACCCAGAGATTTTCTTACGTAATGTTGTTCTTTGGATCTGTTACTTGTAACGTGTTGTAACGTGTTGTTACAAGAATTAAAAAAAAAAAACAAGAACTTATTTAGGGAGAACTAAATAGATTATGTACTCTAAATTCACCCTTTTGTAAATGAAGTATTTTTAAGTAAGTTCTTGTAAAAGAAATCAAACCTACTGTAAATTAATTTTATTCATTGCAAAGATGTATTATATTGTACGTTAAATACTAATTTAAAAGTAATTACTAGACGGCGGATCTTTATGAATTTACAGCAAAATCGAGTAGATGAAATTCAAAATTGTTGAACAATTTTAACGATTAAATATGTCAATACATGATTTCTCCTCCACTAAAATCATTATTGAACTGATTGTTGAGAAATATACAATTTTTTATGTCAATATCATTGCATTAAATGCAACGTACCCAATTTTGGAAAATTATTAAAACAGTTTAGCAGAAGAAAGTCACAGATTAAAATCATTAAAGGAAGAAACAACATTCCATTTTATTTTGCATAAAGATCCGCTGTCTAGTAATTACCAATCACAACCAACTCTGTACCCTCCTGTTAAGAAATAATTTTTATTTTTCGATCGGAAAGTGAATAATGGAATTGGAGTGAAATTGATTGACTGAATGGTGAAACTGATTTACAAAAAACGTGTGAATGTGGAGTGCGAAGCCTACATAAATTGAATTGACACACCTGACAGATCGCTTTAGTGCAAATAAATTTCCCTTGGTCGGTCGTAAACGCTAGGTGGCTAGGATCGTCGCCCTTAATTCATACCGAGCGTAGCCCGTCTAAAATCATAACTCAGCGGTTCCTTGGGTGGGTTTGCTCGTGGAAGTCCGAAAGACACGGGGGATCGGGCGCATCCACCTGCACTCGTTATATATTCCATCTCGAACGAGTCGCCTCGGTGTTCCCGTCGCGGATGGCGTGGATGGCGCGAAGGACCGCGAGCTACGATCGGCGAAGGAGAGGCTCGCGGTGCATATGCGTTACCAGTGCAGTGCAGCGGACCTTTCGATACGCAATATAATAACATATCGCGCGGTACGCGACCGTGGCCCGTACCCACCGCATAAACTCTTAAATGACTCACAATGAATAGCCCATATCGCGGAATCATCTGCATAGTACAAGCACAGCGCGCTTCCCTCGTACTCTCCATATATACGAGCAACAATATCCCGTATGCTTTCCATAACGAGTCGTGGCACGTACCCGACGACGACGACGAGGACGACCAGGATGAGCCCGAGAGGATGAGGCCGGGGACGAGGATGAGGTTGAGGATGAGGACGGGGACGATGACGGCGACGAAGAGGAGGAAAAGAAAGAAAAGGGAGAAAGAAGAAGAAGAAGAAGAAGAAGACGCGACCGCAAAGAAGAAGAAGAAGACGAAGAAAGGAGATTTTGTACCCCGAAGGCATTGTGACCCACGCACGGCCCTGTTAACTCTTACAGCACACACCGGTACCCCGGCCTTCCTCTTTGCCTCCTTTTTTTTGCCCCCCTCCCCCGCGCCACAGGTTCATTCTTCTTTTCCCTCGTCTGCATGTCGGCCTCTTCTGCTTGCTCCGGCTTCATCGGGGAACGCGTTATACGCGGCTACTCCCTCGCAGGGACTCGCGTGGGCCGTCGAGATTGGGCTAGGTCGGTTATGTTCCCAACCGCAATCCGCCATCCGCTTCGCCATCGGCGCGTGCACACGCGTGCGAGCTCCTCTCTTCGCTCTCTTCCACGCACCGACGCACACCGGGCGAGAAAGCGATCTTTTTGGACAAAAACCTGCCGACAACTCAGTTTTTCATCGATTCAATTGGAATTTTTTTTCTAAATGTTCGTGAAGGACTATACTTTGATGACGCGCTGCGCGGAAATCGATATCAAGAGAATCCTTATCTACAAGCTCTGTCCAAAGCGATGCTGGCCAACACGTTCCTCGTTAGACTATTCTAATCAATTCTTTTCGGACAACCCTCTCTCCCCGTTCGATTTGTTCCCCGCCGTCTTCTATGAACGTGTTAACAGTAAAACCTCCTTCGTTGTCCAAAGGCCGGGGGTTTGAGCGGACAACGACCGTGCCCGGGCACTATTTTTGATTTATGACTGCGTCTTTAGTGAAACGGCTTGTTAAATGACAAAGAAAAGCATTCAGGTATGACAAGTTCTTAAATTAAATTAGCTTGATAAATTAGCTTGATAAATTAGGAAACGTTGTTAAAAATCGATTGCATTAATTGCAAAACACACACACACATAAAGGGTTTTTCAATAGAGACATAACAATTTTGTTTTATAATACGGAACATAACCTAAAACTTTTTTATGATTTGTCAATATCAAAACGTCAGTCAAGGCTTGCATGTTTATCATGGTGAAGTTCACGAACGAGCAACGTTTGGAAAAAAAATTCTGCGTCGGTAGTGGCAACTTTAAGAGCGCTTATTCCAATTTTTGGTCGCAATCTCGAGGAATGGTCCAGTCGAATGGCCACCTCGCTCATGCGATTTGACGCCGTTGGATTTTTTCTTGTGGGGTTACCTTAAGTCGAAGGTTTATGCCAACAATCCAACGACGTTGGAGGAGCTCAGGAACAATATCGAACGCGAAATTGCCAACATTCCGGCTGATATGTGTGAAAGAGTGATTGAAAATTGGATCCAAAGAATCGATCGCTGCCGTCGTGCTCGCGGTGGTCATATGGACGACATCGAATTCCATGCATAAATGTAACACGTGTACTACACCTGTAATAAATTTCAGCCCGATATCACAATTATTCTGTGTTTTATTTAAATACAAAATTGTTATGTCCTTATTGAAAAAACCTTTAGAAACTGTAAGAAACTTATTGACACTATTAAATTCTTGTCATCTTTTTGTTGTGTTGAAATTACACCCACCCAATTGTGCCATAAGCGCATAAATCCGCAGTCCAGTTATGCATTAGCCTTATTAAGATAGAAATACGGGTACTTTAGCGAAACTCCGACGATTTACCGGTCGCTTTAAATCGAGGGAACGACTAACGAGCCCAAGACTTCATGATTCAAGTCAGTTTTCAATAAACACGAGACTTTTCGTATAATACGATGAAAATTACAGGCCTGCCGATAAGGTGATTAAGATTGCCGTCTTCATTTGTAATTTCTCACTCGGAAAATGTTTGGTTTTAGATCATCGTAATCTACATATAAAATACTCGTGGCTCCTTTCGTTTTTCAGTTACGAGTAAATTGCTGTTTGATATCGGTGTGAACGTCCTGTATGCAGATTCGAGCGTGTGTATCGTAATAGGCGCGCGCGAGCGCCGGCACTCGCCCTGTTCATCCTCAACGCATAACTCTGCAACATTAAACCGTCCGCCGTAGGTCAACGTAGATTACGCATAAATTCAGGGGAGAGACGATTTACGACGTCAACCGACACCCCTTTTAACCTCGCGGATTTTCTCTTCCTTTGTCTAACGAAAGTTTTTCGGCGGGAAAGAAGAACCCATTAACGCCGAATGTCATAACTAGACTGCGGATCTTTAAAAGCATCGTAAAACACCAAGTTACATGAAATTTAATACCTTTCCCTTCTCCACGTTCCGCTCGTCGAACTCATTGTTGAGAAATATACAATTTTATGCCAATATCTCCTTAAGCCTTTATTTTAAATAAAAAATTACGCATTTCTTCCGACCTAGAATAATTCTATTTTACATGATGTTTTTCATTCTATGGATACGAAATTGATTTAATACACCTCATAAGATAAATAAATGTTTAGTAATTGGTTAGATACCAACATATTTAACCTTGTACTGTTATTCTGTGTTAACCTGCACAGGGGTGTAATTGGACCCATACATTTTTTAACATACTCGCTACCAATATTTGTTTCGTTGCTTACCTTCCTTGTTCGAACGTTTTATCAAGTTTCATTTTCTACTATTTACTTTAAACGTGCAAATAACGGAAACATTTACTATTTTGCACTGCAAAATGCTGTTCTTTTTAACCAAGCATCACAACCTTTCGTTCGAGATCTAGATCGAGCCGTTTCTCTCAATCGCCGGACGAATTTGTGGTTTCGATTAACTTAGACGTGACACGCCCAACGCCAAGTGCATGAAAACTTCCTGGCAAACAGGAACGAGGCGAACTTCGCAGTTCAGCGTGAGAAGCAAAACTCGGCAGAGTCAGTTCCGACGGGAGATAAAGTTCGACGAGTGAGCGCGGGCAAACGAATAGATGGCGGTCGCCAGAAATAGTGCGCCATTAGTTTCGGAAAAGTTGGTCGATCGGCTTCCGCGACAGCCATTACTGAATTCCGGCTGCTCGTCGTTTTCGTTTCTGCCTAGCAATTATGCAAAACCACGAGGAAAAGTGGTCTAATGTTCGCGGGCAACTTTGTAGCGCATGCCCGGGGTATTAATACGGTAAGATCGACATTAACATCTACAAGATTCTCATCATCGATAACACGCAACTATGTGGGGCTCGAATCACCGCGTAAATTCTCCCAATTAAGCCGGGTTCCCACCCTCTCCGGCCGGGTAAACGGTAGGCGCGCGTGTTTTAACGAAGCAGATCAGCCGACTTCGGGGCGCAGGGACGAATATTTTTTTCTCTCGCCCCCTCCTTTTTCCGCTGGGCGAGGCGGGGCGGTTTCGTTCGTTTTACCGATTTTCCCCGTTTTGCTTGTGTTTCTGGTGGTTGGACGCCGTGTAAATCGGCGGCTCGCTTCGCCTTGCCTCGCCTCGGCCTTGCAAAAAACTGTTCATCTTAAATGGAATGTACGCAGATTGAAACTAACTCTTCGTCGGATCCCAGAGCGGTCTCGGCGGTTCTTTTGGAATCGGTGCTGGGTAGAGAGAGCCTCTCGGGCATTGCGGCGTGGTATCGTAAAACCGAGCTAACTTCTCGGGAGTTTAAAGGAATTGAAAGTGAACAGGGAGCGAGAGAAGGGGCGAGGCAAGGGTCGCGGCGGATGAACAGAGAGGACGGCGGACACGGTGACGCGGACACACCGCGGCGATGCGACTCGGGTAGATGAACAGGGAGCTATCCCTGGGAGAAGATACGAGCGGGAAGAACGGACGGAGAAATAGGACGCACACCGTATAATGCCGGCGCGATAAAAAGTATAATGAGAGGGGAACCAGCCGCTGCTGTAAGTACAAAGGAATATTACAGTAAGATCTGTAAAGTGCAAAGCCGCAAAATAAACGAACCACGCGTAATGGGGTATCGGCGCTGTCCTCTATACCCGCGCCTCACCCCTGCACACACGTGTAACTGCGTAATCGCTGGTTAAACAGACCTGCGGGATGATCGTGCTGCCGGAGAGCCGGCCAACAGAGAAAAGTGAAAGAACCCGGGAGAAAAAGCCGCGAGAGACACCACACAAAGAAGAACCCTCGATTCTCGGATATCGGTGCGCATCTTGCACACCGGAGGATGCGGCTCAATCCCATTCTCGCGCGAAAGAAACCATTTTCTCTTTATGTTTGATCGCGATATTAACGAGTCTTCTTCCGGCGCTTCTTAGCTCGACTGGTTCGAACGATTGTTATCGAGGAGATGATTGTGTGCCCGTTCGGTTGTTTCGATTTCGACTTTTACTGGCAACGTCGTATTGACGAATGTGGCTGTTTAACACGTTCGCTACCAGCATTTTTTTTTTTTTTTTGGTTGCTTGTCTTCCTTGTTCGAAAGTTTTATTGAATGCAACGCACCCAGTTTTGAATCATTAATACTAAAGTTTAGCAGGAGGAAGTCACACACAGATTTTCTGAAAATTATGCATTCTAATATGATTTTAATCAACGAATTGCATACAATTAATTTTACTGTTTTTAAGTGAACTGTCAGATCATGGATGTTACATATTTGCGACGGTGGGAGCGAACAGGTTAACCTTCACTCTGTGTATGGGTGCGAATGTACATACCCCAGGTTGATAAAACCGGAAATAAGAGGTTCACGAATGGATAATTTCCAAAGATTTTCTAGGGATGCTATATGTGATTTGTTTCAAAGTATTGTGTGCGTACTTATCTTTTAAAATATAAGGTACTTTGGTACTATCCCGTTGACCATTTTCGCCAAATATTATATAAGTATTATATATCGAGCGTTGAGAGGTGGAAGGGATAATACCAAAGGTAGGTTAACGACGCTATACACAGCTGTATTATGCAACAACACTAAAATGCTAAATGTTGACTATTTCAATGGCCCCGAAAATCTATGACATTCGGGTCACCGAACAATATAATTTCCGATTTCCGAGATTTCCGGGTACCCGAGTATCACTAATTTTCGGGACCCCGCCCACCCCTAACTATTTCCATCCACTTCGAAACACACGTGTTAAATAAAACGTGCTACGACGCTGATGAAACGTGTTAAGTGTCTGCGTAAAAGCCGGTCGTGTAATAACGAACCGCGCGCGACGACGTCCAATATGCAAATTCTTTCGAGATAATACGAGTTTCCATTTCCGGTCGGACTCGACGTACATCTGTAATCTGCGGGGAAAATTCGAGCAAATATGATCCGCTTCGTGGAACAATCAGCGGGAATCTGATGCGTACGGTTGGCCCATTTTCGCAGCTGCGGCGCGGTAATGGTTTCGCTCTCGAGCGAGGAGAAAAAAAAAATAAGAAGAAGAACGAAGAGAAGCTAATCGTAAGAAAACGGGGATCGATCCTTACAATCATCGATGGTCGGTCGCTTCTTGTTGTTGGGTGCCGCACAAGGTCGCCGGCTCCAGCGTTGCGGGGCTCGAGAACGTGGCGATATAACGCCGTGGCACGAGGTTTCTAGGAGGCTGGCAGAGAAAAAGATAGTGAGAACACCGCACCGGTAGAAAACCGGATGCACACTTCTGCGCCTGTGCTGCACGGACCAGCGACCACCGCCGCTGCCATTAATAATCGAAGGTCCACGCGGATGGGTGGGTGGGTGGTTGGTCGATCGGCCCGACCCGGCCCGACCCGGCCCGACCCGGTGGTGGTGGTGCGGTTTACTTTCTTTGGAGCAACAATACTTAGAAATCCAGCGTGATACACTTGCCTGGCTGTCAATAGGGGTACGGCACGGCGCACCATGGGAAAGTCCGACTCTCCTCGGCCGGAGATCACTTCAAGACTATTCGAGCGAATCGGCTGGAACGCCTACGGATGGGTTGGCACCCTGCCCAGCCCTGTCCGTACATGTTCCCTTCTACTACGGTGCACGTACACGCGTTCGCGAAGCGTTTGCACGCCGGACCAGCGTGTTTCTGTGCCGTGCTTGTACTTGTATCTCCATCGGCGCTTATAATTGATGAAATGACACCGGGGTTGGAAACCACGGACGGCGACTATCGGAGCTGCGCGATCGGAACCGCCTTGAGAAATCGCCGAGCGCTCTCGCGATCCGAGAAACTGGGGGACCGGGACTCGCCAACAAACTATCAATGTCCCGAGAGCTACGAGGCGAGAGAGGGTGCCGGAGAAGAACAACCGATGGAACCTCCAGCAAGAACGAACGCCTTGGTGGCCATTCTCGCCACCACGATGCTGATGAATATTAATTATTCCGTTCGTGACGAGATCCTGCTGATCGCAGCCTAGGGTGTATTCCGTGTTTCGTAACTGTGGACGTAGTGTAACTTTAAACAATAGATCTTGCAAGAACGTAAGAGTATCAATCAATTTCTTACAACTTGATAAAACCGCTAAGGAGAGAAATAAACTCGTGTTTGGTTCCTAGGTCTTGCGATTAATAATGCATACAATTTTTATTTTGTATAAAGGTCCAAAGAATTCAAAGAAAGGCTTTTTTAAAAAATTGCATTGTCATCCAGTTCTGAGCTATGTTTAAAATTTCAAGTCTCCAGCTCATTGGGAAGTTAGTTTAAAATCAATTGCAAGATTTGTACCGAACAAACAGACAGACAAACAAGAACGTGGTAAAATTGATACGGCAAGATACGAAGTTTTGACACGCCAAGAGATTTATGATTATTTAAAACACACATATCTATTCCTATGCAACAACACGAGCTCCCAGGTGACCGCAAGATGAATATTTATAGTATACTGTCTTGTCACGAATTTATATAACAACGTATGTACACAATACAAGAACAAGCGCTAGCCACAAGCGGCGCAATTGTTATGATTCAAGTTCCCTCGTCACTGTGCGTCGTTAAGCATCTCGGGAATATAAAAATCCACGAGCTCCGATCGAGTTGAGCCTGCCCAGAAAAGCGACCCATTGTGAACCGTCACGCCGCGTGGTTTTCGCGATGACAAGCTACATCCTAATCCACGATCGATACAATGGGCGTCTACAGGATGTCTCAAGATGAACGCAACTTCAACACAAACGCAACTAGTGCAACTCGTACTGCACCTGTTCAGTTACAATACATTCTTTTCTCTAATACGGTTTTTGCTGTGTCCCGGAAAAGGTAGTGAACGATGAAAAAAATACAAGCCAACAAGCATACTGTTTAAAATAATTGTACTTTACCAATATCACTTTGAAACTATGTTAGCATTTTCCGTCGAGCCTAACTGATACTAATTAGTAGACAGCGGATTTTTATGCATTTATGGCAACAATTAGTAGGTAATTCAAAACAGTAAACATATTATAAAAATTTAAAGATACTGTTACATTACTTTTAACCTATTGAACATATTAAGAAAGAAAATTAATCTCTATTTCATTCAAATTTTTGTAGTAATTCACGTAAGAAATTTTTATTTTACATAAAGATTCACTGTCTACTAATTAGATATTTTTTATTTTACATATGGTTCATTCATGAGAAAATTGACACAACTCAAAATATATTTCTAAAAAAAAGTATAATAATAAATATATAAATGTGGTGTCCTTTATAATTAATATACATGACAATTAACTCAGTATCTAAATAACAACAAATTATTTTAGGTAGTTTTCAAATGGCTCTCCTGTAAAATTTCCTTTCTTTGACTTATGTCACTTTTCTTATGAATGAACGATGGATATAAAGTCGAGCTAGCCACGAGCCCCGCAATCTCTATTCACGGACCAGCAAACATTGTGTACGCGGTGCGTTTAAAGAATTTTTTACTTCAACAACTCGATTAAACATAGAATTAATTCTAATCAAAATTAAGGTAAATAATATTGATTTCTATCGAACGATGCAATACGGAAACGGTACTCACTTCGTAACGGTCACCATATTGCGTCGTACACTTGTACACTTTCTGCGTCTCGATATAACAAATGAGGTTGTCACTGTCACTCACTCAAACTCACATGTGTTCATTTTCACTCTCACTATACTAATGACACCGCGGCCGAACCTTTGGGTCCGCGAGGATCGCAGGTATGCCGCGGCGGGGCGGAAGGGTGGCCACCCTCGCGAATTTTTCATTGGTGGAGAGGGGCGAGAGACCCGAACAGAGTCTCCGAAGATCGACGATTGTCCCCGAATTAAGACCGAAGCGAAGTAGAGGGGAAGCAATTTTTGTGCATCACCTCGTCGATTAAATATGGCGGGAGCCTCGTGCACGATTGAGAATGCGGGTATTCACATATACCTTGCACCAAAAATTCTCTCCGAGACGTCGCACACTGAGCCCGAAGAATCAACTTTCACATTTTGAACAATTCGTTAAAGAAATGAATAAAAACGGTTAAACAAATGTGAAATACATTAAGTTACAAATCACATCGAGAAGGAATTATTTTTTAAAATTTTCATGCAATATCTTTAGTGGTTTAAGACTTATTCAAACATGTCGCGTGCTTCTTCAATCTTCAATCCCAGTGCGCGTCGGCTCCCCGAGTTTACCCGAACAGCGTTTCACCTCGAAGCGTGACGGATCAGACTCATTCACTGCCCAGTAATTGCGTACGCGGCGCGCCTCAAGAAGTTTCCACTTCAAAAATCGTTTACTTGGATACAGAAAGAGTTGTACATTACGCAATGAACATCAACGTAAATATCGTCGTGAAAGTCGGACCCGAGCGTACACGTTTCTGCAAATGGCAGAAAATATGACATGATCTATTACGTAAAAAAGAATGTATCAAACGGACACGAGGCACCGTTCGTCCCTCGGGTCAAGCAAGGAAAAAGTAGCGTGGTGGTAGGTCATTTTTCCGGATTTCCTGGAGGAATTAATTTGTCCGTAGCCGGCGACCGCGGCTACAGAAGCCGGCTAGGTAACGGGCTTCCGGGTAATAAAGTGTTAACAAACGCGTCGACAAGCCTAACTGCGGCCGGTCTCGAGGCGCGGACAATGTAACAGATCTGCCGGTAAAGGCTGCAAAGTATCGTTGCACACGGCGAACGCATCGTTCAATCGGAAGCGGCACCGGGTACCAATCGCACACGAGTCGTCAGTGTCTACGACCCGGCTCTAACCGATCCCTATTGACCAGTCAGAGCGTGCCGAAGACCCGCCGCCGCTCGGATACGAGGCGCGGGTAGATACCAAAGGGAAGATGTATCTACCGGTGCCACCTAATACAAACCAACTTAGCCTTGATATAAGGATTTTCAAGCCGGAGAGCGGAGCAGAACCGAGAGAGCCAGGGGCCGGGCGGAAAGAGGAAGACGCAGACACAGGTAGTCTCGGGGAGAAAGGGAATAGTGAGAGTGCGCGCGGCCGGGACGAGGATAATAGAGCAGAGAGAGAGGAGAGGAGGAAACATGGTGTGCAGCGCGGCAGGTAGAATCGTATCGGCAAATTGCAATCGACGACCGCCTTGTCGGCAACTCCTTGTGCCAAGAGGAAGGTGCTAGAAGGAAGATAGAGCGAGAGGGAGCCGAGTACACCGGCCCGCGGAACAGAGACACCGAGGTTATCTACTATCCAGCAAGTGATACGAATATCCGGCATTGTTTAGGTCTTCGGGGCTAAAAGCTATCGGTCCTGATCGTTCCGGGAATCGCAACCCGGTGTTTTCATTGATGCCTTCCGCTTTCCATACGCGTGGGCCGCTCGCGATCTATATGTACATGTATGTGCACGTACACTGAAGCCGTCGGGTATAAGACCGGGTCAGTTCGCACACGTTCCCGGGGACGCAATAATCTTTCCCGGGCCATAAATCGCAACGGGTTTCCGCCGAAACAGCCGGCTATTATTTCGAAATAACGGCCGAACGGGACGGAAAGCGAACGGTAATTCGATGTTTTTTCAATCGGATACCCGGGCTAAGGAATATTGATATCGGGACCGGCGAGATTTATGACACGGGGATCGTTGAATACGCTCCTACGTCAGTATCCGCTGCACGCTATGGTACACCCCGTCTCTTAATTTGAGAACACGTGTGGCGTGCGCTGAACTCTTTTTTGAGAACATAGACACTGAGTTTATAATTGATTTCCTACTTTGCCGACGCATTTTATGACAATCGTACATTTTTGTAATTAAGCAGACTTCGGCGTGTTTCATTTGAAATGATAATAAGAACTCATTTATTTCGCGCCGTTATTTTGGTGCCATCTGAAAGAACGTTCTTTTTGTTTTGAATCAGCTGTTGAAGCTATTGAAACGGTTAGTGCGGTATTGGGAGAGAACGCTGTATCTAACAGAACATGCAAAAAGTGGTACCAATGATTTGAAGCCGGAAATTTTTATTTGGAAGACGATGATCGTTCAGGTGCACAGAGAAAGTTCGACGACGGTGAGTTAGAGAGATTGTTCAACGAAAATCCGACCCAGACGCAAGAAGAATTGGCAGAACGATTGGGAGTGACCAGACAAGATTTTATTACACATTTTACGCACATAAAATGTAATAAAATCTTAAATTTGGAATGAATTTGGGAAACTTATTTGCTGACGCGTCTCGCTCTATAATAACTGCGGTAATAAAAATAGAAAATGTTGAGTTAACGGGTCGCCAATGAAATCCAGATATTCGCGAGGTTTTTGCGTGGGCCGCGCATTTCACGCGGGCGTAACCTTTGAGAACTCCCGTAACTCACTCGGCGTCGTTCAAATTGGACCAGGAAAAAAGCGATCAGTATGAATCGCTTCACTAACTGCGCGCGTATGTTTACGAGCGCGAGGAAACGCCATTATTCTGATGCCTGGCAGTTAATGAAAGCGAGGGAAGCAGTGGGAGGAGACTAGAAAGACTAGTGCCAACCTTTTGCGGTACTAACGAGACTATGCACGCGGTGTATACCTGGTTTCATAGTAAAACGAAACTGTAGTTCGTTTTTACTGACTCATTAGGGAACACAGATTTCCTCGAGCGTCGTTCTATTCCGCGTTCTAACCATTCCAGCCTCGCGGGCTTCGTCATACGCTGGATCATGTTCGAGCAGATTATATTTTCGCCGACTTAAATCAACTACCCAGAAGGGATACTTGAGAGGAGCTCGTAATTTTCACATCGCCCGACTCATCCGTAACTGAACATGTGATACTTCAATTGGCGTGTTTAGCATAGGCTGGAAAAACGGAATCTTGACGAAACGTCGAAAATACTTGACTCATGCAGGATTTAACCTTATCTCTGTGTATGGGGTGCGAATGCACCCCAGGCTGATATTCAAAACTTCTCTAGGAATGCTATCTGTGGTATGTATCAAATTTTTTTTAGTATCGTTTTGCTTAAAAAATGTATGGGGTGCAATTACCCCTCTGTACACGGTTAAAATCAGAGTGGCAGTACACAGGGAGATGGTTAATCGAGTTTTGGCAGACATCATTTTCTCACCAACTGCCGCAGTTTAGGAGGGCAGGAACATAAAAAATCGAAAGTCGAGAAACAAGGATGACCTTAGACAATCAGCTCGCGGAGTGGGTCCCACACATTCTGTCCCACCCTGTAGAGAGTTGCCCGAGGCTGTTGGAGCCCGAGGAAGAAAATCGGTAAGGGAACATTTCCAATTTGAAAGGATCACGTCGGACGTACCCTATCGTTCAGCGGAGAGTCAGCGCCGATCGAGTGGAAACGTCCACCTCCCTGGCACGAAGCAGAAGTAACGTTAGCCGAGGATTCAGATGCGATCGTTACAATGTCGGCCGAGACAGAGTGGCGTAAGTCGCGGTCGCTCGTCGGAATAGATGTTACCGTCAGCCGCCACAAGACACCTCAGCCATCACGCGGAACGAAATCATTTATTTAACGAATGGAACACGCGGTTATTCATCGGCGCAGTTTTTCTTCTAGCTGCACCCCGCATTAGCGGGCGATAATCTCCGGGGAACGAACCTCGTTACTAGGAAAATTAATCATTTTTGCATATCCCTCAACGATCGGCTGAGCTGCGCTATTTTTTCCTTCGGCTCGACATCGATACGACCCGGACGTCCTTCCTGAAGCATCAATATTTCATGTTTCTGTTTTATATCCCACCCGACTGGGTCCCATGGAAATCGACAACGATTTTGACCGACAACGAATTTGATCCACAACGACTCGTCGGTCAAAATCGTTTTCGGCTAAAGGCGTTGTCGGTCAAATCTGGAGTCGGTGAAAACCGTGTCGGGGAAATTTATGTCGGTGATTTCCATGGGACCCCACCCAACTACAGTAGAACCCCGATTATCCGGGCCTCTGAAGTTCGAATTCTTTATCGTCTGAATACTTTCCGCAAAGAACTAGTTCGCGTTAGACCAACCCATACGCCACACGATTTACTGCAGGGCCCGCTCTAGATTCTAGATTTTGGCTGTAAGTGTGAGAAAAATATTGATGTGCTAAATACCCAATTAATAGAAAATTTCTATTAATTCTATAGAAAATATTTCTATAGAAAATAAAAACTATGTACCTTTATTTAAAAAATATATATATTTTTAAGGAGGTGGGGCGGCAATTTGTCTTTTTGTCCGGGGCGACGTAACCGCCAGAGCGCTAGAGATTAAGTTCAGCACTGATACTATGTAATTGTTGTATTATCAGAACAATCATGTTCGACTAATTAGCACGGATAATCGAAGTTCTACTGCAATTTCTTCGTACATGCATAAAGATCCGCAGTCTACTAATCAATGGTGATCAAACGAGCAGAAGATCATGCAAGACAATGCGATCTGTTTTATGTTTGAGAATGTTCGACGATCCCTGTGATTTACAAAGGTTGTTTTCGAGAGGACACGATCTGCATGGTTTTTGTATAGGTTTCCTATAATCTATCGCCTTCATAGTCGATATCACGTGAATTTCCGGATCGAGAGAGTGCCTTCTTCATTGCGAGGAGAGATTACCGAGGGCAGATACTAAGGAAGGTTCGAGACCATCCCTCCGCAACGGTGAAACGCTGGTGCAACATGGCGAACGTAATGGACGATCGTTCACGAACGGCTTTCACACGATAAACAATCGATACCGACGTGCTGTTGTTAATCCGGAATTATCGTCCTGAGGCAGGGTGGAGACTGTTATCGAGAAACCAGGAAGCAATTCGAAGCCCTTTTCTTCGGGAGAGCTATTCTTGATGCGTATCACTAACGTTCCGCAAATTGTCAAGCTGCTCCATGACTTAGTTCCTTTACGTGAACAATTTTAATCCCATGCACTCGCGTTATCTGTCCACAGACGTTTAAATAATTATTTTACATATTCCCTCAATTTGTGTAACAAACCTGCGTATCCAACAATCTAATGTGTCCATGAGTCGGATTTAATTCGGATAATAAACCGCTAAAATTTCCTAAAAATCTTTGGAAATTCAAAATGGACTAATTCCTCTGTTGGACACACACACACGCACACAATTACTAAATTTTTTATTGGAAGGGTTAACTTTTACTCGAAGCTCAAGTGATAGGCAAAGAACGAATGAATCTAGATACCGTTGATTATTCCGAGAACCTCCACGAGATCCCGAGGGCTAAAATGTGCAATGCACGGAGCGGCCTTGAGAAGCGCCACGGAAGCGTAGCCTAGCTCGTCGATGGTACTTGCGACGCGAGCACAATGGACAGAATGGTTTCTGTCCAGATGGGGACGCTAAAGAAGAACAGTATAGTGGAGGCCAAGAGAAGTTGTAGACACAGGAAGAAGTCCAAGAAGAAGAAGAAGAAGAAGAAGAAGAAGAGGGAAAAGAGGGACCATCCGGCGTAGTTGACTGAAAGAGGACAGAGCTACGGAGGAAAGGGATACCCGAGCTTCGGCAGACCACAATAAATAGCCGTGGTATCGTGTTGCGAGTAATTGAACGGGGCTTCATCCGCGGTGCATTAAGTATTGAAAACGTGCTGGATCCGGTGAGACAGCGGAGGCAGGAAGAGAAGAGAAGAGTAGGGGTCAGAGAATGGCCAGGAGAAGAGGATCGAAGTTATGTTCCGTATGCTGTCCGTTGTTGTCCAAGTGGTGTGTACGGTACACGGTGCAGAGATCTCCCCGAAGAGGAACCCGCAGAGGAACTTCTTCCGCGCTGGCGGCGCATAATGGCGCTGATCTCGGCCGCTCTACGGTTACGTGAGGGCAATACCGTATTGTTATTTGTTGGGTTAGGCAGACTGCTCGCTTCCAGATCAAGTACCCGCGTGTCTGCGATGCAGCGGGCTGGAATAATATCGCGCGAGCTTATTGTTGCCGCTCGTCGCAGATAGATCATTCTATTATCGAGATAGGGGATACACGCGCGAGCCAGAGCTCGAATGTTACACGATAGCGCACACGTTCCCAGCGAGAACTCACGGCTCTCCGCGCGGATAGTCTACTCGCTCCCTTTTGGTCGCATTCGTCCTGTTACTTTTGATTGATTTTACGCGTGTGCGCGCCAGCTTCTGCGGCGGATCGGGCACCGTTTGTCCCGTGATTGAAACGCTCGCGAGCGCTGATGAACCCGAGCAAATCGAGTCCGGCCACCGAGTCAGCCGAAGAAAGTGGTCCCGCTGACTACGGCCCCGGCTTATTTTCTGACCGGGTTTTTTTCAACAGATACGGAATCAGCGATAGCGGGATTCTAGAATTGGCATCGAATGATGGATACGAATCGTTAAGATGATATCTACGCGTCTACTTCATCCCTTTGGTGCACGTAAGCCTGCCTGTCTGTTTGCCCGCTTGCTAGCCTGCCTGCCTGCCTGCCTGCCCGCCTGGGTGATCCAGTGTATCGCTTAAGTATTCATTTCGTTCTTCTCAAATTGACGATACATCATGCTCCCTTATACGGGCCCGCGATACCGGACAGCGTCACGTGTGCCCCGACATCTCGAAGAGGATTAAAATGAAATAGAAGAACGGAGGGGCGATATTTTCCGTGGCTCACGTCACTTGACGATTGTGTCGGACGATCCGATGAGCTATCGGTGCTTCTGTCCTTGAGCGGCAATCATAATGAAGTACATCTCCCTATATTACTTCGGGAAACTCCGTAATCCCTTAGAAACTTAGTCTTTAACACTGAGCTTTGCAGCTTCGAAGACTCCAGCTTTATCACAACACTAACTCCACTGCTACAGGTTCCAAATTCTATATCTTCTTCTTCTTTTAATTCTAATTTTGATGTCTTCCGTAGCGAATCTCAAATTCAGGAAAGTGAACGAGGTGAACGAAGTGAAGCCATCTTGTGTAGTTAATTCCGAAATACTCTTTAGAGACAGTATAGCGCAGACACGTCGCGTCGTCCCTGAATATATAATTGTTGTTCTCTTCGAAATCAAGCTTTCCATTCAACACGTATATCAACGCGTTCGTGGTTCACGGCGTGAAGTTACACGTGTAACTTAAAATGAAGAAATACTCGGAGCACAAGCCTAAGTCACAATCGTCGCGTTCCAGAAACTTGTCATTAGACTGGTAACACGATGTTCCGTCGATTTCCACGGAATGGGCCCACCGATCTATACGGTCGAGCATCGTCGAACATCGAAAAGACCCCGGGATCATAACGTTGGAGCAGCTTGCGTAATCGCTAAATCGCGTAACGACTCTGCTGATTACATGTATTCGTCGAAGGATTCGCTTCACGGTGGCAGAATGCTCATCTTTCGAAGCGGCGACGTTTCCGATGGCGAAATCCGCGAGGTGTCGGCGATTAGATTGAATTAGGTTGTGCGCAAGATTGCTTCGTGCGCTTTCGGATCACGGTTTGCTGCTGAACTGTGAGAAACCACTAAACTTTCATCCGTTGGTTCTTGGTTAATCCCGTAATCAACGAGACCAGAAAGCGAATTCTTATTAAGATTCGAAGCGGTGCGGCCCGGCGCGGCGCGGAGCGCCGGCGACTCCTGGTTACTTCTCTCGCGAAGCCCATTTGCATCTAGTATCGCAGATCCTCGCAAACGATACGACCCGTTGCTACGGTCAGCGGCTACGAATGGCTACGGTTTTTTTTTTTCAGGATGTGAAAAACAAAGACGGGAGAAAAAGGTACCTCGGTACTAAGGTCTAACGTCACACAGCTCTTTGTTGTTCCCTCAAGGGAGATGCTTCCAAGTGTAATTAATTTTTAATATTTTTAATGGGAAAAATTGATTTGCAAAAGGGTCAGTTGATTTGCAAAAGGGTGAATTCGATGTGCAAAAGGGTGAATTCAATTTGAAGAAGGAAACCATTGAAACCATTTTTGGATTTGGCGAATATGTCAGCTTAAGGTTCGTGTGGACAGTGTTGTGCATCACAGGCGCGTCAACTGGGCACGTGCCTATCGAATGTATCTTTGCATCGGCGAATAGTCGCCGCGGAAAAGGTGCAAGCACCGCACGATGATCCTGAGAGGTCTCCAGGCTTAACTAACTGCGTTCCTTATCTAAATGGCAATAATAATTGGCTGTGAAGCGTATCCCGTATCGATACCCCGACAAACGTGCGATGCACTGCCATGGGAACAATGCACCGTCTGACTTATAGCGCGTTCGGTGTATAGAAGGCGTTCAGACAGAGAGTTCTCGGAGATGATAGGTGCGAGGTACACGTTTCTGAAACGAGAGGGGGATAATTCGGGATTATCATTCACGTCTAATCAATAATAGACTTCGTACTTACTAAAACTAACCGTGAAGTGTTTGCCTTTCGAGTGCGAAGTCAGTAGAACTCGCACATTTTTAACCTTCATCCGTCTCTCGTGTCAATGTGACACAGTTTTCCCGAAATAAATTACGTTGTTCTGTTATTTGTAGGTAAGTTTGGCCGAAACCTGGTGACTTTTATTTTTGTAATGAGTAACCCATGCCCGAAAAACCAAAGATGTAAATATTAACTTATCATTTTGAATAAAAAAACCTCGAAAAATAACTTCGGATGAGGGTTAAACAAAATCACGACAAAATTATATCGCGTTATTTCATTCTCGAGTCAGCCTCAAATTTCATTTGCAAAAGGATGAATTTGGTCCGTGTAAAGGTTAATTTCCAGTGCGAAACCTGTACCGCAGTATTCCCCGAGTCTGAATGACGTGTACTGAATGGAACTGCGGGTATATGATCGGCTTTCTAACAGTTCGCTAATTAGCAGAACGAATCACGTAATATTTGCACCAATTAGCGCATAAGCGAACGCAACAATGGCGTCGCAACCGTGCTTTGCTAAGTAATTGAGAGGCATGTCTAGCCGTGATACAGTTAACAATAACTTGGAACGTTTTATTTCCAGGGAAAAGTGATATTACGTTACCCACGCGCCGATTTTTCGCAATGGCGACGAGTCAGACGGGCGTTGACCTTCTTGCTGGTACATTCTCGTTCAGGCAAACACAGTGTAACAATGATTTATGTTTTAGAGAAACTCGATATTCTTTACATTGGACTAGGATAGGAATGTTGCAACCCAATTTGGTAAATCTCTAGGGAATTTATGTTAGAGATTCCAATAAATAAATTAGGCTGAAGTTTATTAACAAAATTTTAATAGAATTGAATTCTTTGATCACAATATTTTAAATCCTACTTCTTCGATGGCAGCCTATTGATTAAACAAATTGTATTTTGTCAAAGGCAAGAAAATAACGCTTTTTAAACATTTAAATATAACGCCAACTTCACATTGGCGAGTGTCGCTACAGTCGCCACATTCACTCCCCCTGAAGATACCAAAAATTGGGTCGATTCACGGATAGCGTCAAAAGATGAAAAAGTAGTGGCCAGCGATGGACGATACTTTGAATAAAACATACGGTACCGTTCTTTCGCAATAAATGCTCAATTTAAGATGAAAAACGGCGGAGACTTATTCGTACTCCCAATAATAAAAAGCCACGCATCTCCTCCCACTCCGCCGCAGCTGGACCGTATTTTCTCGGTGGTGTGTACATCGCACGTCCTTTTGTCAGCGAATAGATATCGGCGGAGGTAGCCACTTAACCAAAGGATCGATCGCTTCTTCGACCGCGTAGTTTCGCCCGCGTATCTCTCTCCCTCCCTTTGCCAGCTGGGGTAATTGAGTTCGGCGAGTGCGCACCGACAAAGTAAACCGTGAGGTATCACGGTACCGGGCGACGTCCCGCGGCCGTTGTCTCATAAAGATTACACGGTGCACGAGTTTCCATAAATATTCATGCTTCCATAATTGCCCTTCCTGCTCCCCGCGCGCCGTTGAATAACGACCGTCCAACGAGAATTCAGATTTACTGGCGATCGCCATCGCCGAGTGATTTCCAGCCTTTCCGCGCCCGGCAAACGGCGAGAGCAAGTGCGCGCGCGATCCAAGTTCCAATGGATCGCGGATCGGATCCGATCCGATGAATTCGGACGGCACCGAACCGACGATCACATCGACCACCAGACGGATCGCGTTACGCTCTATCGAGATCGACTGACAAGACCCCGGGAGTAGGAGATTTTCATTTCGTTCCTCTCCACCGTGGGAGAAAGTCCCGTCTGGCCGGATCGCGGGCTGATTGCCTCGTGCCGAAGCGGATTCTCAGTTGTCCTGAGAACTATCTTCTTACCGTTGGCTGCGCGCGATTAATGAAGTTGTAACTTCGTTCGGGAGATACTGCTCGGAGATTGGCTTAAGCAGACTGCCGATCTTTAGGCATTCGTTGCTTATAACGATCGAATTCGCCTCGTCCAATCAATACTTTCAGACAGCTCAAGTTATCACGCGGGTTCTGTTGAAATTCAGTTTAATTTATTTACAGGAAGAAGACTGCAGTAAGTAAGACTAGATGAATTAGTTTAGTAAATGACGTCTGAAAAGAATGTTGAGAAAATGGATTTGGTCGGAATTGTGAAAAACACTAGTAAAAATTGATTTTTACGACTTTTTTAGCTGGGCCAATAACGAAAATTTAGAAGATGTGTTTGGTCAGCTTGTATAAATTATATACGCTCCGAAAATTTCATTGAAATTGGTTAATTAGTTTACGAGTTATAAACGATCAAAAGTGGTAGAAATTGCAATTTTTCAAGATTTTTGGCCTTTCACCGCATACCATCGTTTATAACTCGTAAACCAATTAACCAATTTCAATGAAATTTTCGGAGCGTATATAATTTATGCAAGTTCTCACCAAACACATCTTTTAAATTTTCGTTATTGGCCCAGCTAAAAAAGCAAAAATCAATTTTTACTGTTGTTTTTCACAATTCCGACCAAATGCATTTTTTTGTGCTCCTAACTGTATACAATTATCCTCTTTGGATCTGTCTCACTACATGCTGTTATTTTCTGAAGAAAAAATATACTTAGTATTCCATTTAGGAAAGGTAGATTGATCTTCAGATTTCCACTGCTCTACCCATACTACATGATATAGCCCGTCCTGCCAAACAACTTTTGTACGAACCCTCTTTTGATAACGACAACGCCTTCCGCGATATCCTACTGTACTCACTTAAAAAAGACACACCCTGTATATTATACACAACGTTTCCGATCTGGTGGTGTAGCCAGGAAGGGAATGATTCTACGGAACATGCAAGTGGATAATGAAATTCGGTTGAAATAAGACTTTGTTTTCGAGAAAATCGGATTCGAGTATTCGTTCAGTTCTCACGCGGTAGAAGAAGTAGAATCAGATGACCATGGTCAGACGCGTCAGGCGATTTCTACTCGACAGCACGCGCGCTCGACGAATCTTCAAATTCATTTTTTTCGAGAACACCCTATTGATCATCTATTGACCATCGTGGATAATCTACCTTGCAGAAGTTAGAGTCAAAGAACAATTTACTTCGTCGAATAAAGTGGTTGTACGATTTGTTGAGTTACATCTTCTCATTACATAGTGAAACTATTATTTATATTACAGTGCTACTTACAAAGACGTCAGCGTTGTTCAAGGATAGTACACTTCGAGTGATATTTGTATTCTTACCTGTAACACACGAAAAATATTATTTGTTAGCAAAATTCCTCTTCAGATGAAAGAAAGGAGCAATGCGCAAACATAAAATTACTAGAAAAATTGAATCCAAAGATTATGTGTATTATATGATTCTGTAAAAAATAAAATTAATTCGTTGCCTTTTTAAAACAAATTTAGTATTTACTTATAATGTAATCATACATCTGTCATTTCTCGAAATAATCTCCATTACAACTGTCGAATTCCTTGACGGAAAAAAGATGGCGGTTTCGGTGTAATAAATTCGTCAATACTTTTTAGCACCTCTTCCAATGTTTGGAAATTTGTATCTGCTAAATGATGCTGGAGTGATCGGAATAAATGAAAGTTCAATGAGAATTCAATTCATCATCAAAATCAAAGCAGAACAAATCATTTCAGCGCCTTCGAAAGCATTTTTTTTTTAAAATTGAAAGGCAAACAGTATACAGTGCCGTATGTGAGTCTTGTCAGACGCCGCCATCTTGGCTACTAATAGTTTTTGTTTCGACTAGATCTCAAATGTGCACAACTGTAAGTGTTGCTACTTAAACGTTACAAAATGGCGGGCGATTATTTGCATTCAAACCACAGAGTTATAAATAATTTAATATATCAACACACCGAATTAATTTCTACACCTAATAAAATTCAACTTTGTCGTTGTCGACATAGAGAAAAGCTCCATTTCTCTTTTCGAAGAAATGATGAACGACAAAGAGATTCGAATCACTGTGACCGTGAAACGAATCGTAATGGCAAGGGTTCACTAAAAATCGAGCACAGGAGAATAGGTACGCCAAAAATCCCAGCCTATAAAGTTTTCGTCGCAGTCGAACGCGGAGCGCACCGGGGCGTAATTGTATTCACGAGTCGGTGGGTACAGTCTATCAAAGAATTTGTCCGCGTGGTCAGGAGGGCTGCGGAGAGATAACCGTGCACGATATATCGCGCTAATTCAATGTCTTCTCCGGCGCATTTACTTTCGTTGCAGCTGGTTGGCTGGCATTCCGATTGCGCGACGGAAGGTGGGGAGCCAACGAAACGAGAAAAGAACCAGAAAAAGGGACGAAACGGACAGGTCTCTGCGGTCGCCGACGCTGCGCCGCGCCGAGCAGAGCCGAACAGAGCCGAACAGGATCGAGCAGCTCCGAGCAACGCGAAGCCGCTTGGCTCGGCTTGGCTTCGTGCGACACAAAGTGGCTTGGCTTCATTGGCTCGGCTCGGCTCTGCTCGTCGGAGCGGTGCGGCACAACTAATGTTTCCCCGGGGCAGGTCAGTTACACCACGAAAACGTACACCTCCGTTGATATTGGGCCCCGAACCACAGGAATTGCCTCGAAAGACACGACCGTCGTTGCGCCACGGGAAAGAAAGGAGCACACGAGAGCGTGCGGTCGCGGTGTCGGGGGCCTCGGTTGTAGGCCGGAGAACGGCCTTTAGGAAGTGCGAAAGAGAGTCGGTACGCGGTGCCTCAACTACCTGTAACCACCTGTAACTACCTGTAATAACCTGCTTTTCTTGCAACACTTTCACGTGTTCAAGATGGGATGGACTTTCGATGGATCGTCCATGTGTCGTCATCCGGTAACGAGCTCTCGGTTTCCCGCTCGCAATCCATTCTCGATCGGCGAGCACGCCGTATTCGTCGATCGAACGTCCTTATTAAAATAAGTGGGCTCATTTCTACGTGGCACCCCTAACGGAGTCGTCGCAACACGTCCGACGAAAATCGCGCTCGGTTTTTGCCCGGACGAAAGAATATTGGTCAATTAGAGCCGGAATTAACGATCCTTCGGAGAAAGCTTCCATTGATCATCTGTAGAGAACTCTCCTATTTATCACTCGGCTTCTGCGATTTTTTGGGGAACGCAGTCTCCTCTGACTTCTGCTAGGAGATGGTCTATAGAAGTGTACTACTTCTTTTTTATTTTTTCGATTTTATAATTTACAATTTTAATGATCGAGGAATAAAACGAGATCTCTTCTTTTCTTTGTCAGTGCTTCGGAAAGCAGTAACAGAATACAACCGTCGGTAATTTTCGTACTTGCAGTAAGTATATAAAATTCCTATAATTTCAATAGAAACCACACGAGGTAAGAGACGTACATTCCGTTTAATTCTAGGCTACGGCAGTGTTTCTAATGCCTGTGCTGACAAATTGCAGGAAATACCATAATTGTTCTAATAAAAGGACAATTGCTCAATTGCGTAAATAAACATTCGAAACGAAAACAACGCATTTAGAGATAATTGGACCGCGGGTTTCATGCATCCATAACAAAAACGAGTTTTCCAACTCAATTTCGAATGGTAGAAAGGTTAAAAGGATTGAAAAATGTCGATATACATTACTTTCGATTTCCCAAGGTCATTAAAGAATGATAGAAATTTCTATACGGCTACTCCGCAGTCGACGCAGATTATTTTGATTTCACATAGAGATTCGCAGTCCCGCGATAATGTACGCGCGGAATTCTCCTCGGTGAGCAAATCGGGTCCTTTTCAAATGTCCTTGTCCGTGTCAACTATCCCGGTGACTTCATATTCCGAACGAAAGACCACATACTTGCTCGCCGCCTCTTTTTTCTTCCCCGTCCTCTGTCCCTTTCTTTCGCTCGTTCCTCCGCCCCCTTTCCCGTTTTTCTGTCTTTCTTCGCGTATTCCCCAGTGTGTTTCTTTGAGCCGATGCACGCCGCACAATTTGCGCTCACGAGCCTAATGCTTCCCGGCATTATGCTAATTTCTTCCATCGAGGCTCGGAGATATTTGCGCAATTGAAGAGTTCGCTACGCGGGGACGCGCTCGTGACCACCTGCGTCCCTCTCCACCCGATATCGCGATTCTTTTTATTTAATTACACTGGCACGCGGATCTCGCCGGCTTTTCATTCACCTATCGCTGTACACGCCGTGAATCAAGATGGTCGCCCCTGCCGGACCAGCATCACCAGCCACGCTATAAATAGTATTCGCAAAAATGTCACCTACCCTTTATCGACACTTTCATGAAATATTAGGGTGTTGCACGTGATATCGAGAAATACAATTCAGAAATTTATTAACCCCTCACTGCATGATTTTTTTAATTGGGACGAAACAATTGAAAGGAGGTCAGTTTTTGTGTTTTATTTAAGGGAAAAATATTAGATAAAGATTAAAACAAGATTTTATCAAATGAGATTAAATGTGTAGAATAGTAAGAAACACATTCTTAGTTTACGTACACCAGATTTGTTAACTGTTAGGTTTACACTATTACTAAGGTCTCTTCTATGAATATCTATTGTGAATAAACGCCTTTCATTATATAAAATATTTTTCAACAGTCTTAATTTGATGGTACTACCTATATTCACAGAAAATTTTATTTGGAAATGTGATGCCTTTTTTTAACCTAGCGTAGTCATTCAGAAATGTGTTATCTTGTCGCTAGATATGGAGTTAACTATGGTGTAGTTAGGTTTACACTATTAAAAAATTTCTGAAATGAACATATTTCGGTTTCCACGAATAAGATTTCTCTTATTTCATTTTGCCGAATGATCAGCTAATTTACAACGCGTTACACGAGACGCCCGCTCGAGAAGTGTGAGATGAAGGGTTCTCGGTGTATAATAACCATCGCATTATTACCCTCGGTGGATTTAGTTCTCTAACGAGGAAGGGTAGCTTCGTTTCAGAACGAACTATCAGAAATTGCACGAGAGGCATTATAACCAGTGCCAAGTTTCGTGTGGCACGCGAGAGATTACTTTCTAGAGCTCTCCGGCATACCTTCTAGTTGGAGAAGGTTTCCTTCGGGTCTAGGAAACGTCCGGATATGATAATAAGCGATGCTCGCGCCAACGTTGTACGTCGAGCACGATTCAAACCCTCAGGGCTACGTACCAGGCTCGCATCAACAGCTCGAAGAACCAATCCACTTCCCTGAAGTCGCTGTCACGACCACCGGGAACATCTCTGTTCCCCGGGATCGTCTTTTAAATCCTCGTTGCGCCTTTCCCGACAGTCACGCCTCTTCGATTCGTTTCTTTCGGCGAGAGGGAAGCAACCAACGCTCACGATACCGCCACGTTTTCAGCAAACTGCCAGTTCTCGCAACGGCACTTTCCGACTACGTTATTCACGGGCTGGATGGGCTATTTAATGACTTCTACCGCGATGACAAACCACGAAACGTACTTGTGGACTTATTAGCGAGCAAAGGCCGACGTGCTGGTCCAACCGAAAATTATCTAAGCAATGTGGTGGTCCGGCGGCTTTTCGTCGCCATTTTTCTAAGTTCCACCGCTGGGAGGTCACTTTTTCTCTATCAGTTAACAAAAATTTGGACGACTTCTTTCCTGTGGATTGTGGATTTCATACATTTTTGGCAAACATGGGTAGGTCAAACAAAAAAGATGAATTTGATGATCAGATGAACCCATTAAAATTATTAACAGAAGAGATACTCCACTTTCTTGTAATTGAGGCAGATCATTCTTATTTTGCATAAAAATCCGCAGTCCAGTAATGGTAATCGCTCCCTCCATCTTTCGAACACATATTACGTACAGTCGGTGGCATAATTATAAATGGACATTTTAAAGAAACTGATAACTAAACTGCGGATTTTATGCATTTATAACAACAATGAGTAGATGTATAATCTAAACCATTAAAAACATTAGACTGGACATTAGAATTCAGCTGGAAAATGTTATTGTTTCTTATTCTCATCTCAACGTTAATCGTATGTCTTTTTACAAATCACATGCCTAATATGTAGACTGCGGATCTTTATGCGTTTATAGGAAAATTGAGTAAATAAAATTCAAAATTGTACGAAAATTGTGAAAATTGAATATGTCAATATACGATTTCCCCTCTATTAAAATTATTAAGGGAAGAAACAATATTGTATCTGATTCGCAGTCTACTAATATGTTGTCGCTGTTAATGCGACCACGTTAAAATAAACTGTAAATAAATAAATAAATAATATAATGAAAATTTGAAACATGCCTTTCGTAGATGGCCCAGTGAAATTTATATGGCGCACAGTAGGAATCCGTATTTTAGATTCTAATTTGCAATAATTCCAGTGTGAAAGATGACGATTAACTTGTATAAAATAGAGTTTTCGCGAGACCTATTTTGCACGGGATCGACTAGAGCACAGAACCTACCCGCGTGGTAAAAATCGTGGAGCAAAGATTCGACGCTAATTACCTTTTTTTACGGGATTGGACGTCTGTATAGAGTTGTCGAGGAATGTTGGTGACAGTGCACTGGACGTCACTTCGTTCGCTTTTTCCAGCGATTTTGCGTTGTTGCGCGCCACAGCCGCCACGCGCTTTTCGTTTTTTGCGTGATCGGTATACCCAGAGAGACCTTGATCGGACGGACGCGATGGCGCAGAACGGGTCTGCGGGCATTATCAATCACGGGCTTAATGGTAGCTTCAAATGCATCCTCTATCTAACTGAACCCATGGTTTTGTATCGGTCTGCGAGCGGACCGATCTCCCTCTCTCTCTCGCCCCCTCTCTTTCTCTCCTACTTCTGCCATTTGCCGTTTTACGCGTCCGAAATTTCCATGGATCCGCATAAACATTATTATAAATAGTTTTAACGTTATCCATCGCCCTATTTTATTTATAATCTCTCTCTCACTAATGTAATGATTTTATTTTTGAAAATTTATATTAAATTTTTCTATCTATTCCGTCACTAATTTTATAACAGAAGAAATTTCGAACTAATTGCTTGAAATTTTGGGGAAAAATGTTATTAATCATTTAACTGGATTTGGTATTTTATGGAGAATCAGGAAAAAAATTATTTTCTCCTTTTTAGTGCATTTTAATATAAGCGTGGTTTTTAAAGTTTTTTTTATTTATTTTTTTTTTAATCACACACACATTCTTACAGTTCCGTGTTGAACCTATTCACTATATGTATATTGAACATATTCATTTTTATTATAAACGCACAAAGATCCGCAGTCTAGTAATAGTACAGGGTGATTTTATCAGAAAAAGTAAGTAAAAGACAAGAGAAAGTTGGGCTTAAAAATTCGGCAGCTACACAAGTGCTGCTGAATGGTTTGACGCGTCGCGATCATGACCAACTATTATAATTCTCGAACGCGAAGCAACTGAGGAAATCTTATCCGCTCTTCCTACTTATTTTTGCAAATAGTACCACCCTACGCACGCTTGTACCACCCATCTTGAGATACCCCGTATAAAACAGGAATTTCTAGAAATATCCAAAGTCTAACGATCAACGCTTCGAGCACCGAGCACTAAAAATGTTTTCCTTAGGGTAAAGTAGCCTATTAAAAGACCTCTTCTAATATGAGACTCCTGCTTATCTCCAAGACAGAACTCTTGAACGTATTTTAGCGATGCTGTTTTGTTCCGTAACTAAGCATTTGTTAGTTGTTTTATCTGCGCACCGCATCTTGGCGTTGAAAGCAAATAAGCGTCTTGAAAGGGCATATATTGAAATCGGAGAAATTTTCAGAGTCCATATAATTTGTACAAATGTACAGAAAGTATTTTTGCAAATTTTCAATGTAGGCGCACGTAAAATAGTTGTAAAATCAACTAATAGTATTTCCTCTGCAATTCGAAGACTAATTGTTCTAGTGTCTCAAAGCAAAATCCAAGTCATGTGGTCCGATATTAAAAACGTTACCGTCTTTTTAAGTGTCAATTAAAAATTAAGAAAAATGTGAAGTGTCCCTTAATTTCAACCTGAACGCTTCAAATGTTCAAATTTTAATGTTAATCGGTACAATTACCCCATAACCCGTTGTTTCGGCAGCTATCGAAAGTCAGAAACGCGTTCGGCATTTGAGAAACGGAGGGGTTCTAGATCGGAGAGAGGCGCGCCAATCTAAAATACGCTTTTAGCAAAAACTCGATCCCCCTGTAGCCGGGGCTGTTCTGTTCAGCCGCATTCCACTGCGAAACGCGTTCGGCGTAGAAGGCATTCTAGCCCTGGCGTTATAAAGAAAATTTGCGTTGTAACAGCGCGCGCGCGCGGCACAAAAGGGACGGGGAGAATAAATCAAAACGTCCTCGGTAATCCGCGGCCGGTCGACACGCAAAAGAAAGGCTTAGGTTAGGTATCAGGGTTTTGCTCGGCATGAGAAATCGCCAATTTTCCCACGAGGAGCGTTCAGGAGCTACTGGGACCGCACGGTCGCGGCCGGCGAAGTCGCGCGCTCGCGGACGCGCCTTAAGGCCGTGACTCGACTCGGTTCAACTCGGCTCCGCTCGTCTCGTCTCATCTCGTCCGCGAGTTCGCTTGTTCCTCCTTCTATATCGGAAATATAATTGGCGCTTTGCAAATCCATTAACCGGCATCGTGTGGCAGGTGGCGTTCCGGCGGTATTACCGCCGGTAGGCCTGTGCTCGCTTCTAATTCATAGTTTCATGCTTTCTATTGCTTAAAGACTTAATGGAGGCCGCGCACGCACGCTTCTCCGCCAGCGCAAGACCATCGTCGCGGTGTACCCGGCCGCAGAAAAAACCATGCCACTTCCGCTCGAGAGACATCGAAAAGCATTTGCAACATTTACATGATGCGGTGCAAGATCACGCCGTATGCTGATTATACCTTTCGCTCGTGCGTTAACGTCCACACAGGGTAGAATCTTCGAAAGCATGTGTTGCAAATTCTTCGAAATACCCTCCGGCCGTACCAGATCCGCGCACCGATATATTTTCAGCTCCGGAATCTATTTATCGTCGAACTAAGAACCTTTCTGATGAAATAGAGACAACAAGACAACTGGCAGGTACCGATCTACCTCTTCCGTCGCTCCCGGCGAAAATCATTTTTGCCGCCCATTACATTTCATTATGACGTGTTATAGATGTTCGTTGAATGATAAAAGAACATAACAATACAAAATAATAATTAATTTATTTGTTTCTGGTTTTTTTGAAGCTCTGATACACAATTTAGCTCTATGGGACAAATATTTTCAAGGTCAACACTTTATTTACTGGCAGTTTTTTAATAGTCTCTATTAGAATTTACCCTTTGTGTTTTCCGTTGACCGTTTCCAGATTTTTTTTTCGCAATTATTGAAATAATAGAAATGATTTGAATTAGAGTAGGAGCCGTACAAAGTCTAAATAAAATCTTTTAAGCCTCGGTAGGGGTTTAGTGTTAAAAGTGACAACAATACCATTGACAAATCAACAAATTCTTGTACAAACCAACATAATGCACATCAACTTCTTCTGAAATTATTGTTTAACAGAGATTTCAGTTGAAAGGGAGAGCAATGAGTTTTTTTTAAGTCAGAGAGATATTCAGACGTCATTGCACGCGTTGATATTTGCACGCGCGTGAATTTCGCATCACGTGAAATCGCCCCCCATTTTATCTCAGTTCTTCGACCCGCCCGACTTTCACTCGCTGCAACGGTCATATAAAATCGGACCTAACGAGCGTACGCAGGTTATATAACATCCTACTACATTCACTCATGGGAGATCTCCCTCTTTTTCCATAGCGAGCTCGCGCGTGTGCCTTCCTTTTCGATGCAAAAATCGGTGGCGACGAACCTCACGAATTCTGCCGAAGAAACATGCGCAACCACAGTTCATTCTCTATCATTCATTTTTATTTTGCATAGAGGCAGCGTAATTATAATCACACAATGTACAATACATTCTGACAATTTCCTGATGTGCGGCGTTACATTTGGTTTCCATTCATTCTACTCTCGTTGGGTCTGCTACTCACGACGTCTGCCGCGTAACAAAAGCAGTTTCCGTGAGAATCCGGCGGAACAATCGTAGGAAATTAGTTACGGCGAAATCATTAAACGTTATCATTCGACTAATATCGGCCAGGACGAATCGTAATTCCTGTACCGGGACTCGTTTGTCGGCTAACGAGTACGATAATCGGCCCCGATCGCCTGGACAATTATTTCGGTAGAGTTCCAACAACGCAATGGCGCGGCCTGCCGCCAGCAATTCTTCTCTTCCACCCTTTAACAACATATTTATTTCGTCTCGGACACGTAGAAGTAAACCATCGAACCGGGTACGGTCTTTTTGCTCGAGCGGGAGATTTTTTCGTTGCTTTTCTACCCGCGAGCCCAAGAAATAACAGTCGGTGCTAATCAGCTGTGATTGGCGCACGGAATAAAATGTGGAGATACCTCGTTCCCCGTATTTCCTTCGGTAAACCATACCGTCGGGTAAATCTTCACCGGTGGTGGTATATAATTACTAAGATTATACATATCAACACAACTAGAGCGAAAAACACTGACCCGGTTGTTAAACCGCTGCGTGCGAGTTGTATCGGCTATCTTGCAGGTTGGCGGAGTGCGCGCGCCCGCTGCCGCTGCCTACTGTCTGCCGTTGCTAGTGTTGGTGTACCTTCACTCTCGGTCGTCCTATTTATAACCAAGGATCGAATTCCATCTAGATTGGAAAAGGTAACTGGATCGAGTTGACTAGATCGATCGGCCCGCGAAAAAAACGGCCGGTCGTGCCTCGACGCGCACAGCACACCGAAAATTCTTTTCCCCTTTTCATCGCGCTCGCTGATTCGTTCGTTAACTCACCGCGTACCCCCCTTCTTCTTCTTTCACCCGACGGACTATTTCCGAAATTAAAAATTGCTGGAATAGACTGTTCATATGAAATGTGCCATTTTTAGGATTAATTTCAAATGAATACAACATTTATAGTTATAAATGCTTTTTATCGAATCACCAACTGCTGGATTCTTGCGCATTTTATCTAACAAGGTTCTAGTCTTATAATTAAATTATAAATCTCGGCGTTATGTGATGTCAACAAGTGATTCATGTCGGAAAGCAAAACGTCAATGTGTCAGATTCGACGCAAAAACAAAACGAGCGAAGGCCGGGTCTGGCCAAGGAAATTCTGCCCCTGAAACCGGTTACGCAATGTGTCAACAAATTCCAAGACTTTTTAATAAAACACGATTTAAACTCTTGCAGTCGGAGCTATTTTACCACGTTTTTATTAGCTCGCTTTTCTTGTCTGTCTGTCTGTTCGGTACACAAATTTTGCAATTGATTTTAAACTAACTTCTTAACTTGAAAATTAAATATTTCTTCCGACCTAGAATAATTCCCCATTGTATACGCATTTTTTTCATTTTATAGATATGGAAGTGACTCATACAATAATTAAATGTGTAGTAATTGATTAAGTACCAACATATTTTTAACAATGTAAACAATATTGTGAATAATGGTACAGCAATTTTTAGCGGTGACTCTCTCCGAGTCGCAAAATATTCTTTACATTATTGAATATATCGGTGCCTAATCAATTACTAAACATTTAGTTATTGTACGATGTATTATACCAATTTTGTATCCATCAAATTTCAAAAATCATAGGGAACGGAAGTATTCTAAATTGGAAAAAATGTTTGATTTTTCAGTTAAAATAGCTGTGAATGCAAAGGGTTAAAATGCAGTAAACCCTTGATCTAAAAAAACCCTCGGTTCTGTGCTCTGTTTTAGATCGTACATTTCGAGTTTTTCGGCCCCCTCAGTTGAGGAACGTTTTCTTAGATCAAGTCTTTACCGTACTGACAAGCCAAATCGAACACATTCCATATGTTACAGCGGAATAGAAAATTCGTACGCCTCATGACGTGTGCCGATTCGACGAGGAACAATGATGCTGCGAAGAAGGAAAGGCCTCGGCCCATCAAAACCGGCGACAGCCTCGTAAAACATGATACACTCGGGGACGAACAGTAATTACGACTTTCACCAAAAGCCGAGGGTACCAATTAATCCTTCCTAGGAGGAATGTAGATGCACAAGAACGAGCTACATATCATCTGATTTATAATGCCGCGCACTAAAAGGCATTCGCCCTAGGAAGCGCGTTCTAATTGGAGGTATGTTTTTCCCGATCGGGGTCGCCGATGTAACGCGCGGCGGGCACACGCGCGTCTCGTACACATGCGCGGACCGGAATTTATGCCCGGTTATGTCGTGTGTTTTAAGGGATCGTCGCTCGACCGTAATAATTTACGAGCGGTAAACCGGAAAAGATGGAATATAACGCGTGGTGTAACGTCGACGTCAGCGTCAGTCGTTCCCTCCTGATTAACTGGGCTGGTGAACTCGTCGCCGCCTAAAGCGGACATCTGTATTTCTGCATTACATCAGAACGGTCGCCGTGTGCCGCGCAAGTCTGATCCTCTAATCGCCTATCCACGCCTCAAGGATAAATCAATTTATAATTGATAAAATTACAACCGTTACAGTGCCAAGATATATCCTCGCATTGAGAGACGGGAGCCCATCAATCCTCTAAATTGAACGCCATCGTCGTTTCGCAACGACACACCCTTCTTACTTTAACGGTCAAAACTTTCAAAACAAGAACCTTCTTAACGCCTACGCAGATGACTAATTATTCTTCAAGCGGGCTATAACTTCTTCAACCATCGAAGCTAAATACTTCGCCGAAAGCTAAACAACCCTTATTAATACGCTCCCTGCAGTCGAGCATGCCACAATAACACTTCTGCCGTTAATACGCATCGAAACGTAAATTTTATGACAGAGCTGTCGCCGATAAACGATTCCAAGATATACTGCGATACGAGGATCTCTTATTGACAGTTAATTGGATCTGTTTACGTTCTGTCGTTGCGGTGCTGTACCCGGAGTTTTATTTATAGATTTGTCTTTAATTAAAAACATTTATTACTAAAAAAGGGTAAACTTTATTTTACCGAACTCAAAATTTGCGCCTTTCTCCTATAAATTATGACGTATTTGGTCTAGCGATTACACACAGAGTTTATCGGAATAGCGTTTCACCTCGGAGCGTGA
Organism: Lasioglossum malachurum; assembly: GCA_028455605.1. Lineage (NCBI taxonomy): Eukaryota > Metazoa > Arthropoda > Insecta > Hymenoptera > Halictidae > Lasioglossum > Lasioglossum malachurum. Next base: position 7,647,323 of record CM052318.1, read on the forward strand.
CGGATCGGACTCATTCACTACTAAGCGATCGTGCACGCGGACCGCCTAAAGGGGTTTTCACTTCAAAAAAATTCATTAACGACAGAAACGGAAAAGTCGAATTGCCACCGCGTCCTTGTTACCCGTAGAATGGCAGTCGGTGATCCTTGAGGCGCGCGTATGAATATTTATGCGTGCGTGCGCGCACTGTTAGCCAGAGGGGGGCAAAACGGTGATGCCGAAGCTAGATCATTACGACTCGAAGTCTCCTACTTGACCAACATACTGCGCGTCAACTCAAGCACAATTCGTCCCTGAGTATACATTGCTCTTTGTTCTCGTCGTGCATGGACGGACAGTGGTTCGCGTTGATAGCGGTCACCGTATAAAAGGAGAACGGGGGATGGGGGGGGGTTGGCTATCTCACCGCATTGAAATCGAATGATTATCGATACGGCCCCGGCGCGCGGCGTTTCTCCTTTTGTTACTCTTGATTTGCTTATCTCGACTTTCTGCGAAAGTAATCATTGCGAGGCACGTCCTTTGCCCGGCGCTCGCTCGCGCGCGTGCGTGCAACGGTGTGTGCGTGTTACCGTTCGCGCGTGTGCGCCCCGCGCGTCAAACGAACGAGGATAATAAACCTCTCGCGGAGGCATTGTTCGTAATAAAGACGAAGCGTACCGTGCTCTTTTCAACCGTGGATCGTCCGCACAATCGTTATAGAACCCGCGCTCGTGTCTTGTTGAAAGGGAAATCTTATTCCCGCGCATTCTGTTTGCTCTTTTGCGAGAACCGCTCGCTCGCTCGCCACGGGGGAAAAAATGAAAACTTGGTATGTCTCGAGCAAAGCTGTCTGGAAAAATGCGTGTTGAGAAGAAAAAAAAAAAGACGTGTTTAAGAGCACATTATCAAAAACGCCGAGGGGAAGTTAACGCGGTTTTAGTTCCGACCAAGAGTTACATTAAGAGTTACATTCGGTATTTTATGGAGAACCAGGAAACAAATTATTTTCTCCTTTTTAGTGCATTTTAATATAAGCGTGGTATTCAAAAAATGATTCTATATATTTTTTATTTTCTACTTTTTAGTCATTACGTATCTTGTAATGCGATTTTAATTACCACTTCAACCAAGATCTTTTGTAAAACGGAAAATATTGTGTCATGATTAGACAATTTATTATCCCGTTTTATTATTATCATCGGAAGCATGTGTGTATACAGAATTTCTGGAAGATTGAACTATGGGAAGAGGTTTAAAATTCGATTACAAGATTCGACAACAAAACACGGCCAGTTAATATAAGCGTGGTAAAAATGACTCCGGCACAGCACACGGAATGTTAAGTATATCAAATATTTATATAAACCGTCCTATCATTTGTCCGACACGTGTAGAACATCTGTTTCGTCTCGGAGCGGAACAAGGTGTAAGATAACACGATCACGAATTTTGCTGGACGACGGCGACACAATCGCGTGTCCCGATTAATCCCGGTAGCTAATTAGTGATATTTTCTCGAGGCAAGTAAGGGGATAGATCACCGGGCGAGCATTACGCGTGCGGAAATAAATCGCGGTATTCGCGCACACGGTGTGTGGAGCCGGCGTGGAGCGGCTTGGCGCACTTAGCGCGGCTCCGATCCCCTTTCTGGCCGCTGGCCGTCAGGTGTCAGGACCGGTGAACAGTCTCACCTCGGTACCGGGCCCATCACCGGGGCCCACCGTGCGAGTCCCTGCGCCGCCAGTATAACTCATCTGCGGCGCGGCCCTCGAGAGTGCCGCGAGAGTTCGCAATTACAACGACGGAAGAAACGAGATGGAAGGAGATACGGCATCGCCGCTAACAGACAAGCCCGGCCATATGAGCGGCCGAGCCTAAGCTGCGAGCAACCACTTACAGCAGCTAGCCGCGATAAGCATTCAATTCTCCTTATCGCGGCTTTTCCAAGAATTTCATCCTTCGCGATACCTTCCACCCCTCTCCAATATCAGTCGCGATCGACTAAAGGGGCCTATTCATGATCAAGCATTTTGCGCAACATGATTGATCGTGAATGATAGTGATCGACTAATTAATACAATGTGGATTTGGATGTGGATTTAAACATCATGCTGTACAATAATTGTTGCGCAATATGCTTGATCGTGAATAGGCCCCTTAAGTTTGAGCCTCTGCGCCTGCACACGTTTGTCATCGAGTGGAATTGTCAAATCGAATTAAGGTCGGTTTATCTTAGCAAGTACAGGCCAGTCGGACAGAACGTTACTATCCTGGTTTTGTATCCGGTATTTTAAAAAGCTAAAATACTGGATACAAAACCAGGGTAATAATATAGTCTCCACTAGTTAAAAGAAATGAAATACTAGATACAAAACCGGAGTAATAATATAGTATCCAGTATTTAAGAAAAAATGAAATACTGGATACAAAACCAGGGTAGTAAGGTTCTTTAACCCCTTGCCCCGTACGATCCTCTCCGCGCCTACAATTAATCAGAACTCTTTCGTCTGTAATCATTTCAATCATACTTCAACTCTCCATTGTTGATGAAATTGTACGTTTGCAACTGAAGTAGATTTCGTCTTTCTTCGCGCAAAAATTTGAAATTTGGTGTACTCATATTTTCGGAGATAGTACAACTCGACAATAAACTCCAAACCCAGCACAAAGTGAACATCGAAGTTTGTGTCGAGCTCTAATAAACATACGCGACCGGTTACGAGTGAACTGTGATAGCGGGATTTTCGAAAAACCAGCGATACAAATCCAAAGCAATTTACTGAGAATGAGGAAATGTTTATGGTGGAGCTAAAATCAACTCCTATTCTCAGCGGAGAAAAGGAGAATTCTGGACGGAGCATGGGGCCCAACCCTGACAAGGAGTTACGAGGCCGTTGACAATCGTGCACAGAATTCGTAGAACCGTATAATTGCTTCATAGTCTAGGCGATCCCCGACTGCGAACGGCCCTTAAATCCGTTCTGCATCCGCGAGCACGCGCTCTGCGCGCGCGAGTTGTTGCGTCGATATGCATCGTGAAGAAGCCAAGATGGAATTGTAGAAAAGGGACGGAGAGGGAGAGTAGAGGCCGCGTCGTCTAATTGAAGTTTATCGCCTGTTCCAACGTGCCAAGCTAATTCCCAGCGTTTGCATTCACGCCGATGGATTCCGCGGTATGCGGGCAGGATCCTTCGAAAAATGTGGAACGAACGACCGAAAGTTTATTTTTTATATCACTGAATACGTGAAACCGGCGAACATTAATTGCGTGGAAGCGTGAACCAGGGTTGTTCGTGTCTATTGCTTAAATCTTTTGTTGTCAATGCGTGCGTTTTTCGCGTTTGTCACAGAAATTACGATACCGGTGCGTACATGTTGAGTGGCACGCGGGTAGATCAGTTTGCTCGTCTGACTCGGGTAAACATATTCTACTTCAGCTATAGCCAAGCGTGCTACTATGCAGTATTTATTTGAGTGTCTTCCGCTCTTCGTTATAACGGAAGGTTCCTTGAATAAATATTTCTCAGGGATGTGCCGTAATAAGCTTGAATTCTTAGCTGTATATTTACGTCTCGAAGACACTTCAAGAAGCATAGGGAAATGAAGTCTGACTGGAAATACTTCGTTAAGCCTCTTCGACTCCGACCAGTAAAATGTAGGATGAAATAGAATTCACAGATTTTCACATCCTCATACAAAGTACTGGTAGTTTTTATTTTCTACGAACTTTTGCGAAATTTTATACAGTCCTTCTGACCAATGTGGCAGCGATTGAAGTTTAGGATTTCTAGAACGGTCCCTCACTACTGAGACAGCATGTTCCAGCGAAGTGGATATTCCTACGAAAGTGAGACGATGATCGGTCGGCTTGTAATCGGCAACAGTCGTGAAACAAACTCTCCATGAAATGACGAGCATCGGCGGAGGACAGGTTGGGCTCGCCATCCAGTGCCGTCCGGAGGGTGGAATGTCACCCATTAACATTCCCATAAAACCGCCGCCGCGTGTAAACACCGCGGATAGCGTAAACGGTGGCGGTGAGAGAGGGTCCGTCCTCCTATCCTCTCGGCGTAGGAGGCGGCTGGCCGGGTAGACGGACGAATGAGAAATAGAGACAGGCCGAGGGAACGAAAGAGAGACTGTGTGAGAAATCCAATCCGCTTCCATGGGGTTATTATGGTGATAATTTACTACTCCTCTTGAGAGGGCAGCGGCGCGGACCATGCCGACCGTTTATGCATAGCCATAGTGGAATGCCGCGTCCCTGGTCCCACGGCGAAGCGTTTACACCTTTCCACAGTCAGAAACGAGCCTAATCCTGAACACGTCCTCTGCCTCTTTCCTCCCTTTTCTCACTCTCTATCACGCAATCTCTCCCTCGTGCACCCTCTCCAACCCCCGTTTCGTAGATCGGAGTTTTCCTCGTGGGACGACGGGGATCGCCAACTGGTAAGCCGCGTCTTTCAAAGACTGACGCGGACAACTTGATACTGATTAATGAGACGAGCACCGGGGAATCGTTCGCTGCCTTTTCAACCGTCCCCCTTTCTCAAGTGTGATATAATTCCGGTATCCCCGTGCGGGATCCAGCTGTCCGCACGTTTTCGCCCGGAGAAGACTTGATCAGGCTTTTGTTGATCTTCCTCGCCTTTTCAGTTGTTTTGCGGGATCGATTGTCCGGTGTAACGAGAGTTTCGGAGTTCCGACCGGATAACCGGCTTTAATCCACAGGCCATTTGATCGTGAGCGTCGCGAGCCGCTATTTACAAACAGATTAATAACGTGGTTTATTAATCTTCTTCCTCTTGATCTCCGACTTGACTATTCAACAATTTCAACGCTCGCGGTGCAACACCCTGCATAATATAAATCAATTTATCATCGACAATATGCTAGATTTTTATCCATGAATGGGCGCCAATTAAAAACCAATAAAACAGACAAGGGTTTGTAGAAGAAAACATTGAATTATTGTGAAGGTCCTGGTTAGGTCCAGGGTCAGTGGATCAAGGTCACTCAAGGGCGAGTGACTGTAATTTACACGCGACGTGTCTACGCACTTTTAACTCGGGGGGTAACTTAATATACATTTGTATAATATATTATATAAGGGCCTTGTCCCTCGCTAAACTCTTCCCTGATACCTGACACGACCATTTATTATTTTCCTCAAAACGGGACATATATTAATTTTTCAATGTGTGAGTTCAATGTGTGAATACAATGTGTGAGACTTATTGACATGCCCTAAGCTAGAGTAGACGCTATAGCGTCGGATGATTTTTAGATTTTTCGCGTCCTTTCTTGAAATTGTTACTGTGGGTTCTCTTTCTAAAACCGGGACAGACTACCTAAAAACGAGACGTATGGTCACATTACTAATGCCGCAAGATGGGATATTTAACAAATTCAATAATCCTTATTTCGCCGTACAATGTTTAATAAATAAATAAGAAGAAAAATGTTTCGTGTTAAAAGATTCGGAAAGTGCTGGCGAGCGGGGACAGCCGAGAGTGGGAAACTTGTTTCTAACAAGATATTGGTGATTTTTCGTGACTCGTCGGCGGACTTTTCAAGGTGCTCCGGTACATTTCCTCGGCCGATCTTATTCATCATGGTGTATAAATAGCGGCAGGACGCATACGGCAGCCTTTCCTTGTAAGGTGGACGCGAAGGATAACGCTGAACGCAACTGGGGCAACGCGATTCCATATTGGGAGCCGCGGAGGACGTTCTTGGATGGTTGGACGATCGAGGGCACGCAGAGGTCAGCGATAATGACCTTACCCTAATTCCGCGGCACGACCATGCCAAGACATGAATTCCCGAGTGTTCACCGAGGCTGTCTGTGGTAGTTGCCAGCGATCAAGGGACGAGATCGGTATATATGGATCGTGCCAAATCGGCGGACGCCGCGTAACTTACTCGCGCGATCGAACAAACCTCGTTCTGAATTTTCTTTAAATGCCAGGCGACGCGACGGCGACGATGCATATACAGCGCGTTTGCGAAATCGATGATTTCCTTACCGAGAATTATACAAGGTTGCGCTCGAAGGATCGTTAAATGCTTCCAATCGATCGGTATCGATCGTTGAGTAAGCAGTTTTTCTGCTGGAATTACAGAGCAGTTTTCCGAGGAAATTTTTTATCGTTTCACTATGCTTGAACGTGTCTATGTTAAAGACACCATGCGTTCTTTGAATCTTGCTTGTAGCTTTCCTACAGTTCTTTTTTAGCAATATTTCCTTCTGTTTATTTTCATTAGGAAGAAACAATACTAATAATAATTTGTATAACCCTGCACCAAATCCTTCAACGCATTTAAAACTAGTCGCAGTGTATAAACAACCCTAATAAACTATATCCTGGTATAATGATCTTGTATATATTTAGTAACTTAATCTTAATCCTACCTGAACTCTAATAGCACTCTAGCTCTTCTACAGTTTGACCAAGAAATTTTTTATATTTCTTTTCAATAGGTTCCACAAGTTGTAGAAATTTTTATGAAATTTTAAATCCCACTATAGTATAGTAAAATTGTATACTGAATACATTTTATTGATAAACTTTTAAGGAATAATTTTAAAGAAAAGTTCAATATACCATTTGCAATCCTTCGTCGAGTGTGACTCGACATCAGATAAAGAGAAATGTAAATAAAACAGGTTTTTAATTGTCCTATCTTTCAGTTAAAACCAAATATAAATTACAACAAAGTTTGAATAATATTTAATGTACTTAATAGACTGCGAATTTTTATGCAATTATGTATATGACAAAAATGGGTACGTACAATTTAAAACAGTGGAGGTATTAAAAAGATTTAAGGCCACCAGTGCATTAGTTTCACCTTAAAAGATAATTAAAAGAAGAATGAAATTGTTATTTGACTCCTATATCTTGCAATCAATGCAAACATTTTTTATCTTGCATAAAGATCCGCAGTCCAGTAATTAGTAAACAAATTGTTTAAAATAAGTAGCAGTTAAGGAACCGTCCTTTCGAGTAAATTTCAAATGAAACACTTAAAATAGTAGGGAATTATTGGTAAGAAAATTGAAAAATAATTCGAAGTGCAAAAGGCTAGAACACAGATATAAATTTTGAAGAAAAAATGGGTTTCATATTAGTCTGCTTTACTGTGTCTAGCCCGTAAAACGGGAGTCGGGTATATTCGAAGAGCCCGGGAATGTGAACGCGCGTACGCGGCCTGCGCTTGCGTTTCCCGTAAAGCGTGGTTGACGCGGGTTCCGCTCGCTGGTCGAACGAAATCCGCGCGGAGCGGAGCGTGAGGGTAGACAGATGCGTGACACGGCTGTCTGCCTATCGTCTCGGGACCGTGCATTCGCTTGGGAGCAGCGCGCCGCGGAAGATTATGCAACGCTCGGCTTTGGCCTGTGCCGGCCATATGGTGGCGGTACCTTTATATCTGCCGTCGTTATTGGCGCGAGTCTACGCCCTGTGCGCCTCCCGCCCGCGTATTTATCTACTACGCTTTGCCGCTTCCATCGCATCGCGGCAATGAGAAGCGTGATGCGAGCGAGAGAGCTGGCCGAGAGGAGCAGCGTGCACTCGCGTCAGCGTGAGGGTGAGCGCGAGATGCAGATGCAGGTGCGGGGACCGCTTTATCGGAACTCTCCGAGTTACCCGAGGCTTTTATCTCGCCAAGAATTTCTGAAGGGGCTCGCTATGAATTTTCCTGCCATTCACTCGCGATGACGATGGAAATTCTACGAGGTGGAATTTAAGGATACTATGGAACAGTGAACGTTTCTAATCAGTGTATCCGGTAACGAGGCTCACTGTGCGCCGCACAGTGGAGTATTTGCCTCGAAAGCTTGGCCGAAATACGATTTTTCAAATATTGCAGAAGATGAAAAATTTAAATTAATCATCATCATCTGCGTATGCTCCCTGGAAGGCGTTTACGGGGCGCGTCAGAACGACGAATTCTAAATGTTTAATACCAAATTTATTTCCTTGGTAATACGATATAAAAAGGGTGGCAGCCATTTGGATAGATGTATTCCTGTTATTGTTATAAAGTAATGTGAAACAGTAATTTTTCGTGCTCCGTAAACCTAGTGTTAAATAAAGTAATTGCAACACGCTTCGATATCATTGTGTTTTATATAACTTTCACTTAATTCAATTGTGTCGACTAGCACCATTTTAAACGGCTCATATATTTATCACAGATAAAATGTTAATACTCCTATTTATTCTAATATACGGGCTAAAGCAGCTTGAATACTTTCATCCACACATTTCACTTGCTAATTTGATCGTGCCGATATTTTTTGAGAAGATAGAATCCTTTCCAGTAGTTCAAATGTTAACCACCACAGTGACAGAGAGTCCTACTCACAGACGCTCACAATTATAAAATGTATTAATGCTCGGAATCATAAATAGGAGGAACCTTTAGCGGAGCATGGACGAAGAGTTTCCACGATATTTGCCTCATTTGAATAATGCATGCACCCACGGAGAAAATATGTGTTAAGCCCGCTCGCGGTTCCGCAGACATATTGGCGAGGTAACACGTTCTTCTCGAGTATTTATAGTTACCCGACACAATTCAATATCTGTGGCCCTAAAATAATTTCTCCGTGGCAGCGTGGTGCCAACGATTCATGGGTGGTTGTTCGAGGCGCTAGCTTTCCAAGTGCCCTAATGATTTGCTAAGCATCGATGCCGCGGAGCCTGCGAGTTTAGCATATATTAGCAATTAATAACAGTCCGGTTCTTGAGAAATTGATTTCGATCGAGTCTAGACTTGCGAAGCGGTGCGAAACCAATATTTCATTCCTTAACGTTCTGAGTGACAACCCGGCAACGTCAGAAATTCCATCAAATTAAAGTAATTTAATACTAAACCTACCAAGCACTAAAAGCGATTAACATGTTTTAGCTTGCAAAAATGGCGAGGCTCTATTTATTTAGATTTTCTGCAGTTTTTACAATAATATATGCTTGGATAGAATTTTATCGAACCAATTTCCACGTAAGCAACTTCATGTAATTTCAATAATTATGAAATGAGAAATATAAAATCGGTCGTTTGACCGGCACCGACCGAGCTATAAAAATGGCTGGCATGTGTTGCGTATAAAGATGGCATCATAGAATTTCTACAGATTTTCTGTGACTTTTATTATAATATGTTCTTGGACACAGAAATGTGTATAATTATTTCCAGTGAGAGCATCATTACAATTTCAATAATTGTAAAATAAAAAACCAATGAAATAAAAATTGCAGATGCGAGTTTAGTTTCTCAAGGTGCGCAGTTTAGAAAGACAAATATTATCCACTCTTTGTGCACGAGCACGAACAAAATTCGAGCGGAACAATTTCTCGTACCGGCAATAACCTGTTGGTTTTACGGAGACTTTTGACTTTCAGCTAAAGCAACGCCTGATTGCTAAAATCGCTGCGCAATGACTCCGCTGTCCCATTACGCTCGGAGTGGTTGACAAAGCTCCGCGAAGCGCAGCACAGCGAGTCGGCAGGGCGCGTTTAAGATACAAGGATTACTTATCTCGCGCTCATGTTTCCCCGGGGGTTCATCATCACGGGCCTGTGTGCTTTATCGAGCAAACTTCCCAGCCTACTGCCTTTGAGCTGGCTCGCGGATAAGACAGACACGAGGGCCATGCCTTAAACCTTCCGCAGCAATCAAGCTTTTGAAATTTTGCTGCTGCGACGTGTTTACGAGAGTCCTCGAAAGTAGGTGATAAAACAGATGCTCGCGCTTCGACTACGGCGTTGCATACACAGGGATGAAATCGATACAGCCGTAATATTATTCCTGCTGGACATTTGTAGACCGGGAATGTTCAGGCGAATCTGTTTCTTCAGCGCTGTTCATCCTCATGCAAATCAATTTCATCCTTTTGTAAATCAATTTCACCCTTTTGCAAATCAGTTTCAACCGTTTGCAAACCAATTTCAGTCATTAATATTTAAAATCAAGTACACTTAAAATGAGTTCAGAAGTGCTGTGCGATGTTAGACCCATCGCACCACTGCAAGAAAAGTGACACAACTCAAAAATGCAGCACTTGAGAAAAATCAACTTAAAGAATACTATAAAACTTATATTGAAATAATTTAAGCTTCTCTTAAATTTCAGGCATGTATGATAAATTGCGAGATAGAGATGTTGGGGCATTTCATGCGTATTTTTCAATGACATAACCTCAAAATTGTCATTTTTGACTTGTGTCACTTATCAATCGTTACTCCGATGGATATATAAGAGCCAATATTCAATACGCTTTAATAAGTACATATGTACTTTCGCTTTTAAAATTTATTATTCAGAAAATGGCTGCAATGAATATACATATCTACACACAGTTTGCATACATTACAAATTTAATGAATTGGTAATTACTTTGAAATAAGTATTTGATGCACATCTTACTTAAAAATACTTTATCTGCAAAAGGTTCAATGCAATCTGCAAAAGGGTGAATTTTTACTGCAAAACCTATATGAATGAGTCCGGTTAATTAAGAATAAAGGCAAACCCGACGTATTAAAATAAAAGGGGACAAAGATCCGGCGGAGAAGACTACGTAAACATAAAACGGCTATTAGAGGCGAGAATAGAAACTGTGTGTGCTGTACGGGTGACTGTTAGACAATCCGTCGGAGGACGTTTAAAAACCTTTCAATCCCGGGTCCGGATAAGCCCGCGAGCCTCCGTCGCGTCGGAACGAATCGGCAATGCGGACGCGCTTTCTCCGCGAAAGAAGTATCAATCACCTGGCGCAGGCCGGAGACCATTAGAGAGTGGTCACGGGATCCACACGGGTGATTTACGCGTGCCCGATACACCAGGGGTGACAAAAGAGCGCGCTAGGCTATTCAACGGTATAAAAGCTTTCGTTGAACGTCTATTACGACGGAGTAACAGTCGACAATTGCCCCGAACCCTTTTCACCTTGATCACTCCGCGGCAGCCCTACGTTAACGTACCGTGAAGTATCTTATCCCACGTAGAGAGACTACAACGCGCGTGTCTTCTTCCTCTTTCACGGTACACATATTCTTTTTTCCCTTTCCCTCTACCATAGGCTCTCTTCTGCTCTGCTTCCTCGCCGCTGTCCCCGCCCCGGCAGTGCGTCTACCGCGCGGCGATAAATCCACGTAAAGGGCCCATATAAAACCTGGAGGGAGATCCATTCCTTCGGGGATTTCCTCTAGCCACGAGTGGCCTCCTGACTCTCTCTCTCTCTCTTTCTCTCTCCTCTTTAACCCCCTTCAACCCGTTCACCACCACGCCGGACCGTCGGAACTCTGTCTCTCCGTGGTCTCGGGCACCGGCCAATCGATACGCGATACCAACTTCCCATGGCGAATCGGTTCTCATGCCCGCGGACCCAACCGAACAGAGTGCCATTATATTCTAGAGCGGGGCACGGAGAGCCAGGCACGCATAGCTGCCCGATGGGGGACGCGTGTGCGTGCACTCCTTCTACGGGTAATGGGAGGCCCGACCTAACCCCGTGGTGGTGTATTGGAGGCCGCACTTATCGCTATACAATTTCATCGGCACTTAAAACGTCATCTCGCGAGGCTCCACCTTTTCATCAGCTGCTAATCTCGCACGAGTTCCCTCTCTCTCTCTCTCTGTCTCTGTCGTTCTTTCTTTGGACCGTGCACTCCTCGAACCACCGTCGACGCCCCCCCCTGCGTTATGTACAGGGTGGACTGAATATTTATGGTGTACAGGGTACAGCCGAGATCGCAGCCCGACCGACGTGCAAGCGATTGCAGCATCTGTCCTAACTCGGGCACTCTGAAAATCTTTCTTGTCCTCTCAGATAGGAAAATAAGTTTTGGAGAGAAGCGGGTGATTTCATCGGAAATAAACCATTCGATTCCATGTCACGCTTCTTCATATTTTATTGATTTTATTTGTTATATACCTCTCGCCGTTACTAGTCGGATTTGTGATCAATAGACTGCAGATCTTCATGCAGAATAAAAGTTGTCTGTGTCTAATTGCGAGATAGTGGAACCCCCAAATCAAAATTTATTTCTTCCTTCAATAATTTTAATAAGTTCTTGGTAAGTCGAAATTTAAAAAGAATGAGATTATATCAGTTACTTCACATCACATTGTATTTTAAACTAAATTAATTCAATGTAATTTTTACGATATTGTCCAAAATCACCGGTTAGATAGTGCTTGTTAGTTCAGCATTATATGGAATTCATTTAGTCTCTCACCAATAGCAACCGAGTAATACAGGTGGCCTGTTCTAAATGCGTCTGTATCTAGAAATGGAGAGCAGCGTGAACTCGTTCCGGAAGCAAATTAGCCGACAGCTGAAAAGTAGGGTAGCGAGGATTGCCTCCGAACGAGAGGAAAAAGAGTGGTTGCTTCACTCTCCGTTAGAAATGGATATGAAAAAGGGAAAGATCGGGCAGCGTAAAATGAACGTCCGTCTGCCGAGGAGGCAGTGACTCGAGAAACCGATCGTTTCCCGTGACGACGGTGTCCCAGAGGTCTGAGCCCGTGTGATTCATTAGCCGAAAAAGAAAAGCCCGAAGAAACTAAGCAAACGATAGCGGCGTTATCCCGAGAGCAGCCGGACGGGATCTAACGGGTGCCCACGGCGAATCGAGTCAGTGAATATTATTCGAATTTCCTGCCACGTGCACGCGCTCTCGGGATCCACGACGGAACACGGACATCCTTCAGCAGGAAATTAGCTCGCGCGACGAGCAGATAGATTCGAGGCAAGAGCGTCGTGAACCGAAGCGGTCGACACGCGAACTCGGATTCCCGGGAAGCTGATCGTTTCCGGTACGATCGTGTTGCACGCCCGGCTCCATTTCCTTCGTGTCCCGCGCGTGTCTTAACTAATAACACGCCAATCGGAAAGGAATTGCAGCTCGTGGATGCGGCAGATACTCCCGAAGGATACCAACGCCGGGTTTCTAACGAGAACTACACGCGATTCAGATTAATAACACCAGCCGGGGCAGCTGTTCGGGCGAGCGGGAAGTGCCGGAGATAGAACCAGCCGTGTTTTCATAAGCGGATCGCTTAACCGATCGAAAATGTTCCACATACCAGCGCGAGACCGTCGCGATGTGATTTCATATTACCACACCGCGGATGTCTATGCAAATTCCTGTTTTCTAGATTATTTTCCAACGAACCTGAGCGGACGAAATCAACCGATCGTTCACGATAAACGTAACGGAGCAACCACCATTAACAATCGTTAATCCGCATATCTTCTTGTACGGAACGTCTGAAAACATTCTCTAACGTGATATTTCTATAGGTGCAACGTGCCAGCTGTATTAACCTCTTCCTGTGTGCGACGAGTATACTCGTCACGAAGAAATGACTACGTTTTGTGTCAACACTGGACTGCGGATCTTTACGTATTTCTGAAAGAATTGGTTGGCCGAAATGTAAAACGGTAAAAGATTAGAAAAATTTGAGAACAATGTCATGTTTTAATGTAACAATGCGATTAATGGATAAAATCAATTTTTGTTTCACTTCTGCTTCCCACAATCAATGCAGAACACTTTTATTTTGCATAAAGATCCTCAGTTTAGTCATGAAGAGTGTACGGACACAAGAAAATTAGTAATTATCATTTAATATTCGAATAAATATTAATAAAGAAAATGACTCGCCTCCCACTCTAGTGATAGTGGGAGGATCAAACTCGAAAATGAAACTCGTTTCGATGAGTTATTTGAGTGCCTAAGAAACGCGAAACTCTCGAAATCAGTATCCCGCGGTGCAAGTATTCGTAGACACACGGAATGCTGTGTTAACACAAGTTCTTTAGGCGACCGTGTGCACACCGGAGAGCAAAAAGAGCTGAAGATTCCGCGTCTCTGCAGTCCCGCGACTCTCGGAGAGCAGCCCGTAGTCGCGGCTGGATCGCCGCGCGATTGCTCCTCCAATTTCAAGGTCATCCGTTTTCTCCGCGGCAGCATCTCGATCGAGCGATTAGGCAGCCAGCGAACCGATCGTCCGCTGACATTTTCCCAAGATACATAACAGAGAGTGCCGCGGGGCTGGCTTATCGACGGATAGATCAGCCTTTAGAATCCTTAGAGTGTTAAATGACGTGTGGTATCCGCAGAATCTGAAGCCCGATCCGCGATCATCTCTCCCCGCGGCTTTTCTCCTCTCCACCCCTGGCGGTAGTGGTTGTACAGTTCGCGCAGGGGCCCCTCTTCGTGATCGCTCATACGCGTGTACACTGTGCACACGCTTGCTTATGCGTGCGTGCATGCGTGCGTGCGTGCGTGCGCGCGTATGGGGCCCGCGTTTTGATCGAAGGCGCGTATAAGCAGGCGGCCGAGAGCCTAGTGGAATGAAGATGTGCGCGCAACGGCGGCTGGCACCATGCAATCGCAGGTGGTCAATTAGAATCCGCGTTCTCTCGCACACCACGGTAATCGGGGCCTTTACAGCTACCCTTTTTTTCTGCATTTATAATTACGAGGCCTGCGGCTCCGACCGTGCGCGCTCCGTAACGATCCACGCCTTCCTTTTACCCGGCCCGCATCGCACCCTCCGCCCTACCCCCTACCCTGCCCCTACCCTCGCCCACTTCTTCGCACGCTGTAACTTATCCCGTTTCCTCTAAGCTATATACCCCCTCGTACTCCCCTCGACATTCTTCTCAACTACCTTCGTCCGTCCTCTCCAGCACCAGTTTTTCGCCCCTTAGTCTCTCCACGTCCGTTTCATAACGGAATCCTGTCCTCCATCTTGTTCCTCGAAAAATTCTCAATGAACTTATCCCTGCTCTCCACCACGAGACATTCTTCCGAACTTCGTCTCCCTTCTCCAGCGCCATTTTTTCGTACCTTTGTCTTCCCACGTCCGTGTCAGAGTCCTGTCTTCCATTTTTGTTCCCCTTGAGATTTTTTCTGAACCAACTTCGCCCTTCCCCTCCAGCGCTATTTTTTCATACTTCTGTTTTTCCACGACCGTTTCATAACGGAGTCCCGTCCTCCATCTCGTTCCTCGATAAATTCTCTAATAAACTAACTTCGTCCCTCTCATCCAGCACCACTTTGCCGTTTGCCATTTTGTGCTTCCTATGGGGTTGTCGGGAAAGTCACGACGCATTTTCGCAAGAGACGGATACGAAAAATGCATCGTGACTTTCCCGACAACCCAATATATCTTGTTCCCTGAAAAATTGTCAGGAGGGGTGCAAGCTGGGGATTGTTTGAATGCACTACTATGCCAAAGAAAGAAGCACTCAGTATAATTATCAGATATAACAACAAACAATATCTTTTTGTAGAAATTGTATTGCAAATATTCTCAGAACTGTCCAATTAAAGAGCGGAATACTTTCTCAAAACTTACTGTGTTCTTATTTGATTTTTTACGCTTTTCTATTAACTCTCCGGATGCTGTGACGGAGTCATTTTTGACCGGGAAATCGACCAGACATGTGGATGGGAATGGAAAACGATAGAGGCGACTTGTAAATAGGGATTTCTAGGAAGAAAGAATGGCGATGGTTGGAATCTGCGGCGCGTAACATACAGACAGACCCGTCCCCGGCCCGGATTGGAGCGTCTGATAGTAACGCGTCCGACGCTTTCGTTTTTGTACCGTGCGCTGATAGGATCGCGTGAATGGATGAGGGGTTTATGGGATAGGTGGAAGAGCCGCGTGTGGTAGACCCTCCTATAACGCGCGGCATGCGTTCCGATTTATGCGAGTCACATAGGTCATATGAATATGGGTTACTTACGCAGTTGATAACACGTGTTTACAGAAGATTTCAAGATTAAGTACAATACGCGTAAGAAAATAATTAAGATATCAATTAGTGCGTATATGAATGTCCGATTCGTAACAGTAACTATTAACAAACAACTTTTTTCTGAATAAAACGTATTGATTAAAGCATCATCGTAATCGTGATATTCTGTCAAACAATGACAAGTCTGTTTTATTACATTACGGTGAAAATGTAATTTCTTTTATCGTTTTTTGATCTCCATTTATTAGTATTTTAATTTTCTCGATTAACAAACACTTCATAACATTTATTTTTCACCAAAAATATTTATTGTACCAAACGACCTGATTTTTTATAATCAATTAGAAGCATTTGTTTATGAAATGATATGCAAAAAGGATTTTCATTAAGCGCCCAAATAAAAAAGTTTTAAAAAATGCCTTTTTCGTCAATCAATACTTCTAATTGATTATAAAAAATCAGGTCGTTTGGTACAATAAATAATAACTTTTTAGTTATTCCGTTTTAAAGGGCTTTTGAATACTTCCGCGGTTCACTGTATATTCTGAAATCGGACAATTCGTATGAATCTCAAATTTTGATAGTATAGCTCGCTGGAATACAACGCATCGCTTTTCAATCTGCCGTCACTCACGCCGGATGATCTAATGGTAGCAGCTGAAGAACATACACGTCTGCGTTCCATCATAGTTTCATAAAAATCAGCGATTATCGTAACACGCTTCCTTCTAAGACCACTTTCGTAATGACCGGCACACAGGTTGGCGGTAGATACGTCAGTCAAAGTCAGCTCTATCGGCTCTATCTTGCTCATTATGTAACTGCATGTGCACAGTTATGACGGTTACAGTTACCCATGCGGCGGCACTCTCGATTTTGCCAGCGGAATTCACTCTCGGCGAGTCGAACGTAACTCGCGGTGAATTTTCAAACGGTGCCGTAACAGTTGCGCGAAGTGTGCGATCGACGAACGCGCTCGCGAGTGCAACTGCATGCGGCCGATGCGCACGAGCGATCGCAAAACGGCCTTGCTCGATCGCCGAGGACTAGTTATCCTGCGCATAGAACCGGATCGAGTTCAGCCCGGGCCTGCTCGCGTATCGGGCCTTAAATTTCGATCCGGTAAATCTTTCATTTCGCTCGCATTAACGATTAACGGCATCGACGATCGTTTATCGACCGGCTCGGCGGCCGACCAACCGTGACGTTTTTAATCTTGCTCAATGACCACCCCCGGGCTCGGTTTTCGTACACGCGGATGTTCGCACAGAAACTGCAACCCGTTTACGGCTTTTTCAACTTCCTTCCCGTTGGCAGGCATTAATTACCATCACCGCTCTCGCCGTAGCCATTAATCAGCGACTTCTCAGAGAAGTTTCGGTGGCCGCGATGCTTTCCTATTAACCCATTTTTCGTTCAGCGATTTTTTCTGGTGAAAACTTCTTCGAGTCTGATTAGCTGACTGCGGATTTTATGCGTTTATGACAAAAATGGGGACGTACAATTTAAAGCGGTGGGCATGGTAAAAATATTTAAGAACATCAATGGGACAATTAAAGAATTAAAGAACAGAATTTTTATTTGGCTCCTGTGTCCTGCAATCAATGCGAACATTTTTTATTCTGCATAAAGATCTGCAATCTATTGATTAGTGTGTTCGGTTAACATTTTGGACCGGTGCAAATTTGAGTCAGACATAAAATACTATAATCACATAACGGAATTAAAACGATAATCGTTTCTCTCAAGTTCTAATTAATATAAAATCATATGTCCTTTGAGTTTTTATATCCCTCTCCTCCGCGAGCGTTCTTTCCATAATTTTTAAATATGTTTAAATGCTCGTAATGATATCGAAAAATATACCGTTTTGGTCGAGATAGTCCATTTTTACTTGTTCAGATAAAAAATTGTTTAAACTTATCCAAATGTTTATAATATGGCATACATCATCGTTCTCGAGAGTCTACTGAATTTTTTTCATCTGTAATTACTAGACCGCGATTCCAAGACACAGAAGCTAAATAAAAATACCTTTCTCCTTTTAATTATTATATTTTATTAAGCTGAAACTAATACGATGATGTTTTTAAACTTTTTAACTATGTCCACTGCTTTAAATTCTATGTACCAGTTTTTGCTATAAATGCATAAAATCCGCAGTCTAGTAATTACTAAAACTCTTTTTCGAGAAAAGTATGTAGTTTTTGAAGTTGATGGTGCATGTACTGTTCCTGCTTCGCAAGTAGTCCCGTGGGACAGGCAAGCGCGAGAAAACTCGCTATTCAAAGAGGCGTTCGACGAAAATTTGTGTGATATTATTTGAGAATAATAATGGTGCAATTGCGCAACACAATAATGGTGCAATTGCAATATACGAATGATCAGGCGCGTGACTGGTAAAAATACGAACGATTTGTGTAGATAGATGTCGAAAAAGCAAATGTAATTAGCGAAGTACGTCATGCTGTGCAATAAACTCTCGAATAAAAACCGCTGATTTCTATCTCAGTCCACAATACCCAGCGAAATAATCAAGATAAAAGTTTGATATCGTGTTCGGTTCGCGAGTCACGTGGACAGTCTCCTTCGAAGCCTGAATTCCATGTTCCTAGACCGAGGCAAGTTCTTTCGGTAAATATTGGTCGGAAATAAGGCCGCGTCTATCAGATCGGAACCACATGCACCGTTTAAATCACTTTTTCGTGACTGATTCGAGCGCCGACGGGCAGAAACAGTCTTCGGAATATTATCAATCACGCTCGACATTACGTAGCGCTGCGCGGAGAACTAGCTCCGAGCTAGGAATGTCTGTCCACTTCCTCCATCGCCGAAAAAGTGAGTAAATTATGATGTTAAAGCCCGATTGGTCATAGATCCGTGACGGTGTAATAGCAACCGAGAAAGCCGGAGCTCTGGCAAATTAGAATTTTAACGTTGATCCGCGCCGTGATCCTTTACGTTTCGATCTCTATACGTTTAGAAAGTTTTCTGACAGCGCTGATCACAGTTCGGTATCTGTTCGAGCGCTGTGCGCGCTCTACAACCACAACCTGCCGCAAATCGCAACTTGCTAAATACTTCCGTAGATTAGTGGAATTTTCTCGATTCGAGCAGTGAGCTGGCAACTTTGCTTCTAGAAAATGGCGGGCGCAGTCGCGGCGTGTTTCCACGGGCAGCGGCCTGTTGCACAATAGTACACGAACTTATAATTAGATTGCGAATGATCGTGCGCTCACAGTATACATATTGGACTTTGAATACATATTGGAATTTCTTTAATTTAAAGGAAACTACTAACGCCATCTATTGAAACAAAACATGTCCTGAAAGCTGCGATTTTCCTATACAAGACAAGACCACGATCACTGCGATCGATCAACGGATTGTCAAGTTATAGCGCATAATGTGATAGTACCTTTAGAGCAAATATTAAATTTCGTTTCAAGCTCGGTGAAACTTGAATTGATGAACAGAATGAGTGCGTTCATGTGACCCAGCGGTGTATTTTGAATAAAGAGGAATGATTTCGGCAAAATAACCAATTGTTCTTTTGCTATTTAGAAAGTTCCGTTATTTTTTACCAGACATACTGTGTAGATCAGTTTCAGTAGTCCCAGAAATAATTTTTAAAAAATTGTAAAAACTGTATAACGTTTGAGTGCAACGTTTGAAAACAATAATCTGCTAAAATTAGTTATCCGGTTGATTCAATGCTTGCGGATGGAATTAGAAACTCCGTAATTTGTCGAGCAAGAATATTATTCCGACGACATAACGCAAAACGACCTTGATGCGATTCATCGTTAAGGAAGTGGACGTCAAGTTATTACGAAACGGACATTTTGCACGGTGTGTCTCTCGGATGGTTGCATCCACTTCCGAATCTCTCCTCGCTGTTCGTTGTGCAAGACGATGCAAGTGTCAGAGAGGAAGATTCAGGTCTGGCAAGCTTTATCGGATAGCTTCAAATTAAAAATCCTTATATTATACAGGAGAAACATTCTCCCGTCATGAAGAGCAAATAGGAAAGAGAGGCTTCATGATCGATCGTTTCCACGAATAACTGTGAACAGGCGCACACAGTCAAGTTTTCAAAGATTCATCGTCGTAATCAATCCGTAAGAAACAAGAGCAATCGCAGAGAAACGAGTAACCGCAACGCTACCAGTTTCAGTCACTCGTCGATTCGCGTGCGTTTTTACGGCTCCGCGTTATTAATTGAATTAACTCACCGTGTCGATAGTGATTAACCATATCCTCCGATCCTGCACCGGCATTTGAGGTCTGATATATAAAACCGAAACGCCGCTCGAAGTTTTCGTGCTCGAGACACAGGAAATCGGTCGGTCGGTTATCGATTTATTTGCATGTATACCCGTTTCCCGCGGCGTGGATCATTCCTCTGAGAGCCGCGCGATCTGGCTGGCATGCGTGCTAACATTAATCGGTAATTAAATAAACATCGGCGCATCGATTAAGAGCTGGCTCGCCGTGATTGCATCCGTTTAAGTCGATATAAGGAACGGGGGTAAGGCGCGCGTGATTTTTCGCTTATCCGCGAGCCCGTCTCCGCCGAGGGTTGATTTTTCATCATGATCGCGCGATCGGACGGTAATTGATACTATTAAGTGAGCGGCTCTCGCTTATTACCGCGCGACGATAATGTATCCACAACACGACCACCCTGCAGGGAATATCTTGAATAATTATATTTTCCATAGGCGGTGATAATTACAGAATACCGCTGGCTAGTGGAACGAGGCTCGGCGGCCATCGGCAGCGAACACTGTGCGCGCCTAGCACTTGCGAAAAATGTCGAGTTCCTAATAGAATCGCGATATCGACGCTGGCTCCGAAGTGTGCATAGAAAATTTCATAATAAAGAGAGAAAAGGATTGACTATATATGGAATGCACAAAGATACGCAGTCTAGCGATCGTAACATACTTGGGTAAACAAATATTCTGAATGAAACTTCAGCAATTGAAGGTGGAAATCCCAGAAACGAAAATTGTATTGCTCGGTGTAGCAACGTTGGATGTGCGATTTCCTTAAGAACCATTTTAGATATTATCGTTTTCTAATAAAATCTTGCTCTCCTGTATTTGCACTTTATTCAATTTTTAGAAATTGTATTTCTAAAATTCCTTGTCCAACGCTAGGGGCTGGTGGACGAAGTGGGCGAGGGAGTAGAGGAGAGACTGGTTGCGTTCGAGCGTGCTGCGAAGCTCGAGGATTGTCGTGAAGGAAAGAAAGGTGTATCCTCGGGACAGCCGACGAGTGCGCGAGGCCAGAGGGGATTTGGGGTGGCTGATGGGCGGAGTCATTAGAAAAGTGCCTGGGGCGTACAGGTAGCATGATGCGTCCCTGCGGATGATCCCGGTGGAGGAGATGGAGAAGAAAGAGGGATTATCTCGAGGCGGGGGATAAATATCGCGAGGGAGGGCTGCGCGAAAGGGAGTGAAACCGAGTGGTGAGTGAACCGGCGCAGACCCTCTGCTAAGATAGTGCTTACCCGAGGAAAAACAAGTGACAGGCGTTGTTAATTGGCAGCCTCTAGATGGCAATTAAGATTAATAACAAGCCAGCAATCGTCGGCCGCCGATGGCTGGGCGCAGTGGCGCGCGCACGTGTGCGCTACACGTTTATGCGATGGAGGCTAGGTACCGACGACCGCGTTATAGTATCGGTATGCTCGGACGTGAGCGGCTGCAGGAAGCCGGGACAGGTAACTTCGACGATAATAATATCATACATGCGAACTCCGAGGCACGCAGCCTGCCATACGATCGGATATACTAATGAGATAAACCGCACAATTGATTCTTCTTCTTTTTTTTTCCCTACCTCCTCAGCGTCTCCCTTTCACTCCTCCCTTCCCGTACCCTCTTCTTTTTCCTTTCTTTTAATTAGA
The DNA here is from genome assembly GCA_028455605.1 of Lasioglossum malachurum. NCBI lineage: Eukaryota > Metazoa > Arthropoda > Insecta > Hymenoptera > Halictidae > Lasioglossum > Lasioglossum malachurum. The sequence continues at coordinate 7,669,012 of CM052318.1, forward strand.
CACGCTGGGTAGCCATTGTGTTCTCGCGGACGTGTTATTGCATCTGATTCTTTCCGCTCGGTATCGTAATGCTTCGTGTTAGCGCGATTATGGGATCTCTCCAGGCGATGGCTTCGAGAGACCATTTTCTTCTTACACGTTCTCTCTCTAGGTGTTCGTTTAACGAAAATTCCGACTCTATTGTTGGTGGAAAGATGGCAAGAGGTCATCGATAAAGATGGCCAATGTATAATTGATCAAAATTTATCTTGTGTATGAAAAACTTCTGTTTCATTCCACTCTAAAAAACCGAACGAACTTATTTGCCAACCCGATATTATACAGTCAATGCACGTTTGCGCATTATTAACTCTCCGGGGATTTGAGGAATGTCATTTATTAACAGGCGGTAATGAAATTCAGCAGGGCACTCGTTGTTGCTTTCAACATCACTCTCACTCGGGGATCGTTCACCTTGAGACAGTCTCTCTCACCTGTCCATCGTCCCAGCGGATCGCGTAAGCCTCTTCATTTCAATTATTCCCAAAATGGGCACGTCCACCTCTTTCATTCCCATTTTGGCTCTGGGTGGAAGTTGTCGTCGCCGTTTGAAAATGGGTCGAGGTCGCCGTCCAGTTCAGACCTGTTCAACTGTGTCTCATTGCTAGGAAGTTCTTGCAAATTTTCGTTTCTATAGGATTTCAACGGAGATATTCATTTTGTTGTCGATCGCGTAAGATTGTTTCATTCGAACCATTAATCCGTGTTTGAAACAGCACGGGGAAGAGTGCGAGATTGAAAACTGAAATTGATTTTTCAAAACCACCAATTACACCAGCGATCTCGACGCTGCAATTACTATACAATTAATATTACTGTTCGAAGAAGTTTTTCCCAGTAGAGCGAAAGTAATTTACGACCGAACCCAATATCGCCGACCGATTCCACCCCGCAACGGTTGAGCAACCAAGGAAAAAATGCGGTGCATCACGCCATGGTTGATTTATTCTCGTGCCTCGGTTCCTATCCTGACAATGTTGCACGCGCGACACGTGGCGGGGGAACAGTGTAATTTAAAGCAATAAAGAAAATCACGAAATCCGAGAGCCGCGAAGAGGAACGCGTGTACGGGGAAAACTCGCCGCGCGGCGTAAGTAGGATACGGCACACCATAATGGCCGGCTCCGCTGCAATAATAATGATCGATCGTTGCATAATCAATAGGTTACGCAATTTGCCCCGATAATCCCGGCGAGCCATGAATGACGAGCACACGGGGCACCGTGTAACGATCCCTAATTATCCGTGGGCCCCGTGACCAGACGCCGGTCAGAGGTAGATATTCTAACCCAGATGTGAATTTATGTTGGCCAGGCCTCGTTAATGCTTGAGTTGCAAGTATCCGTTCCTCGTGACTGCGATATTAAACCTTCGAAAAGAAGAAACCGACGCGACGGGGAATCGCGCGCGCGCGAGCGTCGCCCGAAACAAAAGCCAATCCTCTTCGGACCTTGACCTTGCAGGCCTATCGAGGGATTTACCAGCGGACCGGGACGACTTTTCCGGGGTGCAGTCGATAATCGCTCTGCCAAGCGATATGCCATCACGTAAAAATCAACGCGGTGCGCGGTTATTCAAGAGATGTGCTAGAGTGAGTAACGATTGAAGAAATAGGAGAACTTCTTTATCAGGAACGCTCCAGAAGAAAGAATTTATGATTGCAACAACCTTATTATAAGCAAAATGTGCTACACCTTTCAACCCTCCACTGGCAATATGGTTTTCCAGTGACGTGGCCTACTACGCAACAGTTCTTCATTCTCAGGCCTAAATTCGAAATAATATGTATAATTTCGGTCGAGAAATACTTTTCTTAAAAAATTATTCGTGTTTTTGAATGGCCAGCAAGATGTTCAACCTCAATATTATTGAAAATTGTAGGGGACATCTCTTGCCAGAGCTGTGTACCAAAATGGCAGACAATTCCAAAATATTAACAATTTAAAGTAGGGCATTTTGGACGAATGGGAGAATATTAGCCAAAGCTCTACTAAGTAATTGCATAAATATTTACGAAACCGAATGATTAAAGTCGTTAGCTGTAAAGGAGGTCCTACAAAATATTGAGCATTGATTTTGATCGATTAATTTTGCTATATTTCTTTATTGTAAGCAAAATGGGCACACCTTTCAATTCTCCAATATGGTTTTTCATGAATGTAGCCTGCACAACAGTCTCTCAGTCCTGATTTTCGAAAAATTCTGTAGTATTGTTGTAGTCTACAGTAAAGAAAAGTCGATGGAGAATTTTGAAGAGAAATGGGATGTTGTTAATAAAAATAGCAGCGGAAAGTTGGGTCCCATAGCGGCTGATATAAGAATTGCGTGGATTTTTCGCAGCCTGATAACGAAAGTTCGTCTCGAAACCGGGGAATGCAGTTCATCGATTCATCAAGTGCGCGAAACGGGACCACGGACCGCTTTCTTTTCCACGCGAAATTGAGGCTGGCTCGGAGAACAGGTTGACATTTGGGGGGGGGGGGGTTTCGTAATCGTGGCCCGATCCAGTGGTACTCGTTTCGGGAAACGAGAGGACACGGTCGGTTGCGCAACCAATCAACCGTATTTCGCAACGTGTTTAACACTAAAGGCTCCCGTGGCCGCGACGAGGAGAGCGTGGGCACGCAAAACTATACCGATATATTTCGTGAGCCCACGCTTGCTCGCGAGAGCGAGAGCGACATTCCTTTCAAGATGGAGGCCCGGTCAGCCGGCGGAGACAAGTTGATGCCCACGTACCTACACGACCGAGGCGAATACGAACAGCTGTCGAACCTGAGAAACCGATGGGAACGCCGCGCCGGGGAAGTGTTACGATCGGAATCGAACCGAGACGCGACCTACTTGAAAATTTTCACTGCACCTTCCTTTCGTCCTTGGCGGGGGATAGTTTTCAAGCGTTTAACCTTAGAACACCGTCCAACGAGTAGCGCGGGAGTAGCAAACGTGCGAGAACGGTCGACACATGCAGAGTGCAATTAATATCATTATTGTTCGGCCTACACATTTCTTTCTCGCTAATCTTATCCTTATGACTGAAGTTATACTGGTTGAGCGAGGCTGGAAACCACAGGTGGCTTGTGCGAGTTGCCATGGCCAGATTTCAGTCTCCTAAAGCTAGGTTAATGCTCCTGACTGGGGCCCATTCGGACTCTAGGCTCCGCCGCGCCGGACTCCTTTCATGGACACATTTGCAAGACGTTCCAAGATGATTGCAAGGTCGAATAAATAAGATTGTGACATGTTTCTTTTGGGATTGTACAAAATACTCTTTCAGATCTTTCGTATTTTCTCTATCCACATTTTAAATAATATCAGTATAAAATTGGTAATTTTTTTTAAAGGACAAGAAATGATGTTTTTTCGACATTTTCCATTTGGTGGATTCGTAGAATCCTCCCTTAGCAGGTTCTTCCGATTGAAAGTTGTGCTTAAATGTAATTCCAATTTTTTGCTGATGAATTCCATGTATTTTCGATATAAAGTGTTACTTAACTCTATAAGCAGATGATTCATGGAATGTTATAGAATGTAAGAGAAATAGCACATTGTCGAATCAATCTTCGAGACATAAAACGGCAACTTAGAATTCTCACTCACCGAAACAGGCAGCTTCGTTCGACAACGCTTGAACAAGTGGGCATTTTCTCACTCACCTGTAACAAAATAAAAAAAACAGAATTGTTTAGCGAACAAACTTTCCAACGGTAGAAACGTCGGCGAGGAGAAAAGTCGAATAATTATGAAACTATTGTGTTCTCCGTAGTCTGTCGGGTACTATATCGTTACGTGTCTCGTCGATTTCCGGTTATCGTGTAATCACTATTACGTGACAGTTCCCTCGGGCCACGGCGAGACACGAGACTGAACGCGGATTTCTTGCCGTCTGTCATTTGAACAGTTTCTCGGATTTCTATTAAGTCGCGTATAAAAAGGGACGGTTCACACGGGGAAGGAAAACACGCGGAGAACAGCACACCATTTATGCATCTGACGTTCTTTTTGTCTTCGTGTAGAAATATGTCTTATTAAAATTGAAGTGATCGAGAATTATTGTTGTCAGACGACATGATTGCAGTTATTAAATCTCTTACAATAGTTGATATACAATATCTAAATTACCACATTTGTTAGAAAAGAATTAAAAGCTCCAGAAATATCGAGAAAAAGTAGATTACATAATGAGAGAAACAATTATTCTTTAATCTCACATTCTTCGCGGTAAACTAATTTAAATTTCTTAATAAATATTTATATCAATTGTACCCATTGTTAGACTCGAGAAACGTCGCCATATTGGAGATATTGGGCCCGCATGCAAAGTATTTAATTACTGCAATACTTTTGTTCCTTCAATATACAATGAAACGTCTCTACAATAATTTAGTTCTCAACTATTTCTAATCTGAAATAGACAAATAAAGTCTTTGAACATGCCAGTTCAGAGTTTCCGGCGCGAGAAGCGCCGTTAGTCATTGTCAACGATAGACAGGCTGACTTTGAATGATTTTCCAACGCAGCGCGTCCGAAGTTGTCGTCGTATACGTATCGACTATAATTTCGGCGAATCCGAATCCTACGTGCGTGAAATGTACAATGCGATTAATTGGTACGTCCATGTCGCGATCAGTCATTGAGCCCACACGACGCGACGCGTAGATCGGATAATGCGCGACGCGGGGCTGTACAATGCTACGGATTATACGTATGCTAACTGTAGAAGCCGGACCACGCGACGAGTTTAAAGGCGACGTTATCCATCGGGAATGAATTATATGGTAAATTAAAATTCAGAGATCACATCAAGATATTTATTCAGTAACATATTTTGAGGTAACTTATCATGTAACTGAATAAACCTATGAATAAACGTCTTAATTTGACCTGAATTTTAATTTAAATACGCTAACTTTCGTTCCAATATAAACTGTAATACAAAGCAGGCTTGTGTTTGAAAAATTACTAGCCCAAATAAGCTGAAAACCGTGTCACCGTGAAAGAACCACTGTGCTACCGCTCGAAAATTGAGGCGTGGCCCGTCGCGGAATTCCTAGGATCGTTGCGACCTCAGTATCGGGATGTTGTCATCGGCGTTGGTCGCGGCGACAACCAGAAAATCGGCGACCGGTCGATGGAATTCGCCGTCTTAATGCGGAACGTTCCTCCGCGGGCCCATCGACAGATACGCGGCGGCATGGTGCGCGCGGAAAGTCCTCTCGCCGATTTGCATAATGAGAAATTATGCGTACGCCGGCGGAAAGCATACCGTGACACAAATACGCTTCGCTAATACCGCACCGGTCGGCGCGTATCGGTTCGGCTCGGCTCGGCTCGGCGCGGCATGGCGAGAGCACCTATCGGCAGAATGCGTGCCCGTCGTAATCGTTATTGGTTATTTACATCGGCGTCGAATCGGCTGCGCCACGGCGCGAATTAACTTGGCCGATTCTGCCGCAGCCTGTAATTACAAGGATTTACGCCGATGGGACCGGGATAGGGGATGAGTCATGAGCGAGGCGCGAGGACGCGGGAAATTATAGGGAATATCGGCCGATTTTCGATTATTCCTCGTTAAGAGGCCGCCTACCGACACGAAGCCTCATCAGCCGAGCACTACCGATCCTTCGTCCCGATAGCCCCTTTTAATTCGTCGAATTAGAAGACCGCTTACGGTGGAAAATGGAGGATGATCGATAAAAATTTACGACGCGTTTAATCCCCGCAGCATCGATCATCCGACGATTTTTCGAACGATCCTGGAGGTACGGCGCCGATCGAAACGCTGTCCAACGCATCACCGATTGAAAACCTTTTGAAAATAACTGTTCCGCGCTATTACGCAGGATATTCGGTAGGTGGTGCCCAACAAAAACATCCTGTAAACAGGAGCCAAGTTCCTATGGCCGTAAAAAGTTGTGAGATCAAACAGAACAAGTTCGTTAGCTTACAAAATAACTCTTGCAATACTGAAAAAAGCGTTTGTAAAAATTAGTTTAAAAGAAGGCTATTTAATTTTCAAAGAGCTACATGCAGGGCTAAATTATTCAAACTTGGCCGTTACCTTTTAAACCAGTGGCCATAAAAGGTGTTAGGTAAAAACGGCGTCGGTCAAAACCTACTTGGAAACACTTAATTGGGAAGTTTTACCCCACCAAAAATTGCTTTTATTCACCAGAAATTGCTCCTTCTGATTACTACTTGTTTCATGCAGCATTCTTCCGACGCGGTATCCGGATGCTGCCAGAAAGATGGGAAAAAGTAGTGGCCAGCGATGGAGAATACTTCGAATAAAACATAAGGTACCGTTCTTTCGCAATAAATTCCCAATTTAAGGTGAAAAACGAGGCGGCTGCAGATCGAAATTTCGATCTTGTAGGATCAATGGTTCAGGAGCTATGCTTGCTTAAAGTTGAGTATTTTTGACAAGTTAGGGCGCCACCATATTGGTTTGTAGTGACGGTCGCACGCCGCTTACTGAGTTGATTAGGATTAGGTTGGGGGGGGGGGGGGGAGCAAGAACCGGCGGTTCTGCTCGTTAAGCGGCTGACGGTCGTCACTACAAACCAATATGGCAGCGCCCTTACCTGTCAAAAGGCTCAACTTTAAGCGATGATAACTCCTCAACTATTGATCATAGAGGAACGTAACTTCGATCTGCATCCGCGCCGGGTACAAATCTACTGGATTACATACCAATTACATTATAATTCGTAGGAGAAAGGTACTAATTTTAAGTCCGGTAAAGTAAAGTTTAGCCATCAAAGTCGAATTTCATTCGATAATTCGCATGTGTAAGACTGGGATTACATTAATCCAGTTACTGGAATCAGCGATTACATTCCAGCGGCTTCATTGGAAATCGGTCGATGTATGCATTTATTCCAGTCACTGAATTCAACGATTTACGTCTGTCATCAATGGTGACTACATTTAAAAAAAAAAGTTGATCTAAGAAACCACACCATCGCATTTACGGAGTTACATCGAATCACTACGTGAAGACGATGTCTCAGACGTTGATGCATAAACAAAATTGTTTCTGCACTTGATACAATGAAGCACCAGGACACGTTGCATGGTGTTTACAGGATAAAGATTAGTTTTCCGCATGGAAATCATCAAATAAAACTAGGACGACGATATTTCCACTCGAGAAAGTAAAAGAGTTCCGGGAGGCAACTCGAGCGATTCTCACCGTCGTCATCGGTAGTGCGATCGCGTGTCATTCCTGTTGGCACTGTATCACCCAATTAACATTGCGGAACACTGAGAAAAAAGGTGAGGATCGTAATAAAACTAAGCGGAATCGTTGGAGCATATTCAATCTAATAACACACCTCGCCGGAGGATGCGAGTTCTGGTATTATTGTCGTTTTGGTGAACGCGGCTTCGAAAGAGTGCATTTGCATAAACATCTGCAATCGACAAGTAAGTAATAATCCATTTCCGATCGCACACGCAATGAATCAAACACCATTCAATTCATCGCTTTCGGTAAAAACCGTGTACGCGCATTATTCTGTAATTGCCGCAGTGTTTTGCAACCGTTCGTAATTTATTAATCGACCGGTCGAAGGATACACTTTCCGAGGATATTCTCACGCAAGAAGAATGAATGTAAATTCATTGATCGCTTCATTGGCTTGTATCATTGCGTCGATTGCGTGGCTGAACTCCCCATCGTACTTACACACGCACGCACACCTTGATCATTGAGCACCATGGAACGTAACGATGGGAAACTGCGGGATTACTACACAAGTAATAAGTTTCTCAACAGAGAAAAGGAGTAGCGCCACGCGGTAGCGATATCTCTGTTAATTGCAGCCGGCCGGCCGCATGACGTTGTTGCCACGTGATTCCGATTAGTCACTGACTCGCTCGTTTCCGTGGGTTAATTAAATAAATATCGCCGCCGCGAAGTTTTCTCCGAGCACCTCTCGATCGGAAAGTTCCAACTAGTTTCGCTGCATGGTCGGCCATTTGTATCGAACGTTTTCGATTTTGTTTCGCGGACATCGACATAACTAGCTGCCTCCTGCGAAAAAATCCTCACCGAGAAACATGTTTAAAGACGTCCGGGCTCTATCCGCGAAGATTATCTGCCACCAAGTTGTCGTGCTTCGAAATCGATGGCTATCTATAAAGCAGCCTGCTCGAGAAACGGAAATGCGGAGGACAGTCTCTTAACTTATCCGATTTAAAGAGACGCTTATTGTTATGACAGTAGTTCTTTACACGTGTGCATTGGCGTGTACACTCCGAATTCAACCTTCTGCAAATAAAGTAGTTTCAAGCAGGTTTTGAAATTTGAATTAATTGTCAAGGAATTCAGAATTCTATTTATTGCAAAGATGTACATCAGATACTTATTTAAAAGTTATTATCAGACTGCGGATTTTATGCATTCATGACAAAAATGGACACGTGCATTTTAAACAGTGGACGATTTACGGAGATTTGAGGACATCGGTGTATTAATTTCAGCTTAATAAGACAATTAAAAGAAAAAGGAATTTTCTATTTGGCTCCTGTGTCTTGCGATCAATGCAAACATTTTTTATTTTGCTTTTTGATTTTTATTTTAAATGTGTAATGTATGAAACTGTGCGTAGATATGTATTACATATTCATTGTAGTCATTTTTTGTAGTATTTATTGAAGTGAATTGAGTATTGACTGTTGTTTCAAGTGTAATTAATTTTAAATATTCTTAATGGGTGAAATTGATTCGCAAGGGTTTGAATTTGATTTGTAAAAGGGTCAAACTGACTTGCAGAAGGGTAAAACTGATTTGCAGAAGGGTGAATTTGATTTGCAGAAGGGTGAATTTGATTTGCAGAATGGTGAAACTGATGTGCAGAAGGGTGAATTTGACTTGTAAAAAGAGTGAATTTGGAGTGCAAAACTCGTGTCCAAATTAAGAGAATTGTGTTTCCTTATTGCATTAGTGCCGTGTAATGTATGACCTATGTTTACTATAGAAACACACACGATAACATAAACAGCGCATAAATTCGTTAGAGATATCCTGGGGTTTGCAGAAGCAAAATTTGCTGAGTTTAGTGCAACAGTTTATTGGCTTTAAGCAACTTTCTGCTTGTAAATGTGCATCGTTAGCATCGTTAGCCGATTTTTCGCAGAGGGTCGTGCGCAATCGGAACCAATTAACGCGAAAGATTGGATTCCGGACGGGATCGAGATTGACATTTTGAGAGAGCAAGCCCGGGAAAGCTACACAGCACAATTATTCCAGCGGTTTCGTGCCGTTTAACGCAATATCGGATACTTGTGTTTTAATAACAGCCGGTTATTCTCGGATCATTGCGCGCGGGCTGACGTAACGAACCCGTCCGATTTCCATAGTCGTCACCGAACCACCTTTGGCTTCCGCGAGAAGCCAACGATCCAAAGGCAATCGCGCATTTCCACGTGATTTTTTTTAGCGACGCGTGCCAATTAGTCGCAGAAACGTCCGCGATTTTTATCGCGGGAGAAGGTGTGCCCAACGGAAAAGAAACCGCAAATACGAAAACGCGCGCAGGGAATTATATAACAGCGACGACGTTGATGAAAAATTATAGAGTAAAAACGTTGTTGAAATTACAGCTTCGGTGAAATGTGATTGCTAGAATATTATTGCCGGAAATCAATAAGCTGGAACACATGTATACTGCAAGGCATATTTCAGCTTTTAAATTGTTCTCTGCTGGAATGTAGTTGTGCGTGGATAGATAAATTAAAGGATGGCCAAAGATTTGATGGACATCGATTAACATGTGCAAATTGAATATACTTTGGAAAATGGCGCCTTACGTTGGTATCCTTGTGTTATTTGTTTCTTTGCAGATGGATGTGTCAAGGATTTACGGAGATCAATTTTGATTTTTCACACGGAACAGTACATTCTTTATGCATCGATCGATGCAGCCTTTTATCCTGTATAAAAATGTATTGCCTAACTCATGTATGTCGAAAAATGATTAGTTTAGGAGATATTTTAAGTCCATTTAAGTTTAAATTGAGATATTTAAGAGCTTGATTTAGTTTAAGAGTTAAATTTACAATTCCTATTAAAATAATAGCAATTGTTAAGTGAATATGTATCTCATTACCAAGAATGGACTTAAGCCACTTTCAAAATTAACAACTAGATTTGTCATACAACAGCCCAAGTCAATTCGATATAACTTAAAATGCTTCAAATTGAAGAAAACAATATTCAATTTATTTTATATTTCATTACAAAACTTGTGTGTGTGTGTGATGTCACAACTGACCAATGGACTTAGGCCACTTTCAAAATAAAAATTTGTATCATTCTATTAACCAGCTAATTTCCTTTTTACAAAATTTTTGTAATTTTAAATATATTAGTTACAATTTGCTTCAGAATGTGGAAAGATAACGTAGAAATGTAGATAATAAAATTGCTAGTTTGATTTTTCCCGAAAATGGACTCTCAGCATTATTTGAATGAACATACCTCCTAAGCTAGAACATGTACTTTACCCTTAAATATCTGTTTCCAGTTTCACATAAACCTGCTCGATAGGAACGCGGTTGTGAACGGGGAAATTTGTTTCACGTATTTCGATTTTTCGAACATATCAATTCGTTTTACCGTGTTTAGCCCTCCTTGCGCTTGCAATCGGTTTTAAAGTAGATCGATGCCGACGTCGTAATCAACCGGTGTCGGATGCTTTTATGGGAATGCAAATTTGCTCCGTCTCTCTCGAAAGGTTTAATTTATGTAGATGATAACTGGCGTAATGTACGACCGACTATTATCGAAACAGGCTTTAATAAGATCAGTGGAAATTATATCGTGTAATTTAATTAAGCCGCGTATCTTTCGGTCCTCCATGTGTATCCCGGCTTGTAATAATGAGACCATTCTAGCGGTGTTTAACTTGACGAGATCTCCTCGTCGACGCGATTCATTTCAGCGGATTCGGTGATTCTGATCTGTTTTTTACCGAATCTTTCAATCTCACGGATAATATACATATACCATTTTTGTTTATACGTTTCAATGTTGAAATTTTACTTACTTATTTTTAGATGCCATTGTTCTTAACACAATAAACCTACCGAGCCTTAAAAGTAACTGGGACGTGTTCCCTTATAAAAATGACAAGATTGATTTTATTTAATCCGTGCTTTACTAAAGATATCCATACAGTCATTTCTTATGAAATCATTTTTATTATTTCAATAATTGTAAAATAAAAAATCTGGTGCCGGTCATGTTGACCGATGGTGGTAGGTTTAGTGTTAAAGATTTTTCTGCACCGATAAATTATTGGCAGGAGCATCTTATACGCTTGCATGTTTACGGATAATAAAAATTGCTCTTTATCGACATTTCATGTAATGGATCAGTAAAGCATGGGATACAATTACACGTTGTTACGAATATAATAATAGACTGCGAACCTGCATAGCTTATAAAGAATTTTTCAGGGGAGTAGAATGGAAATTTTAATTGAGTCTCCCCCTCTGTTTGGACTATTTGTATAACTCGCTGAAACCATTATCGCAGGAAACGTCTACCTATTACGAAAATTAAATACGATTAACAAAAACAAAACAAATTCTGAAACAAATCGAATACACGTCAAAACTGGAAAATCCTGGTTGTACAAAATCAGAAACCTCAAAAATAAATCGGAAAAATTGCGCTTCCGCATTGAAGTTTAAGAGCGACATCATTCGTATTTTTACAGTATCGGCGTACAGGTATACTTATTATTTATAAATTAAAAAAAATAAATAAAAATCGCCTATTCCGACTTTCTTCCGCAAGATGCTGATGTAAGATTAAAGATTTTATATTTCGTATATTGTGTAAGTATGTTAACAAAAATTGGGGAAGATATTGAACAGAAAAGTCAACCTAATCGAAAAAAGCGATGCATACTATACGTCATGTCCATTACGAGTGTTTGAATAGAATCTGCAAACTTCGAAGTAGATCAGAATTTCTGAAAACGACTGGCTGACAAGAAATCGCTGTTCAAGCGAATCTCGACGTGGAAAGACTTTCCTGAACTCGAGCAATCGAGTACAGTAGGACCTCGATTAACCGGCTTAGATCGGAAGACAATTAAGGCCCGGATAAATTTAGGCCCGATGGGGATAACCGAGACCCTAGGAAGTAATTAAAAAATGTACATTATATTCCAAAACAAATTTTTTACTTTTAAAAATTTATTTCCCTCTATAATACAATCATATTTAAACGCGTGTTTGTTTATAATCGGGATCCGGTTAATCGAGGTCCTACTGTACCATCCGATGGCACATTGTTCAGCGAAACACCTGTCGGTTCGCACGCCTTGGTTCGCTGCCTCCTTGAAAAAGTCGAGCGTGGCAACGAACAATCAACGAGATACAGCAGTTGCTCGCGCTTGCCGGGGCAACACTATTAATTACTGTTAATCGTGGCAATTAATCGTGGTGCGCTCATGCCATCCCGGTATGAATTACTATGTTGCTGGCCGTGTAGCCGTAATTCACTGTCGCCGTCGTACGAGTTATCGTTTCTTATCGAACGGCCCGCACCCCGGTTGTTTGCTGGCTGCTGCCGCTACTTTTCTCGTCATCGTTCTTCCGCTAAAACCGCGCGATCGTGTCCCTTATAAATCTCGCGAGTCCATTCATCCTTCCAGTGCACGATACCCCAAAAATTAGCCCTTTCTTCACGTTCGAGACCGATAACTATGATAAATCAGGGCGGAATCACCGTACGCTCGTCGCATCTTCTGGTACACGCACATAGAATACATACAGCGTGTTTCGTTTATCTGATAACGGAAATATCTTGAGACGCACTGAAGTTACGAAAAGAATTTGTTTACAGAAATTGTTCGCTACGAAGGGTACAATCATACAGTCTAATTTTTTTGAGGACTAGAATGGTGGGGAGGGGGTATTTCAAAGTCAAATTAAGTTTTTTAAATGGAATGTCCTATTTTTTATACCATAGATCGATGGAGTATCAAATTCCTAATTGTTTACGAGATATTATCGAAACGATTTTCTTTCTTCTTTGGATAATATCTCGTTAACTATTAGGTTTAGAGCATATGAAGGTCAACACTTCTTGAAAACCACTTTCTTGAAATTAGCTTGCAAAAATTAAAAATTGCACGATCATTCGCAGTCTAGTAACAGCATTTCTTGGTGAAAATGCTACATAAAGTTTGCGTTCTAAAGTCGGACACTTCGTATGCAACAACCTAATCTTTGTACATACGAGATGCTGAAAACCGCCTGTCGTCTGTCAAGGGCGAAATTTTGCGCAACGTTCAGCAACAAGATCACACAGGCGGATTTTCCGTGCGGATAACGCGGCTCCGGAGGAAAGGAAAAGTTGTCCTCGGGTAAATCGAGCGTTCCGGCTGACCGGTGATGTCTGAAACCGTACGAGCAAAGCCGCGGCGCGGCATGGTGTGGCGTGGCGTGTTACGTGAAAACTCGACTGAACTTCTCAAGGAGTTCCAGTGACTGCGCGGAACAGGTAATTCGTGTCTAGATCTGACCTGTCGTTGCGCGCTGGAACGCAGCAACGGCCTTCTGCGGTCGACACAACACCCCTGTCTAGCGTAGATACCCGAGGAATTCAGTGGAAGGAGAAATCGAACGGAGAAGGAGGGGAGCGAAATGGTTGATAGATAAGCTGAGCAAGGACGATAGAAGATAAAAACGTTCGTAGGAAAGCGGAGCCGCGAAAGGCGAACAGCAGAAAAATCGAAGACAAGCGCGTTGGTCTTTCCTTTCGAATGAGCTCGATCAGCGTCGCTCGTAGCTCATTTATCCGGAAAATCATTTAGATCGGGAGTGGCCAAACTGTGGCGCATTGCATCCTTGCGCCTGCTTATTATATACCCAAAAAGATGTAAACTCGCTTAATTCCAATCTGAATAAATGAAATTTTATATCAGAGAAGTGATTGTTTCGTTATCCGAGCAATTTCGTGCTCCTATCAGTCCGTATATGAAAGGCTCTACTGTAACATGGAAATAAGAATACGCTAAAAGGAATAACAACTGAATGAGAGGTAGAGTAAGGACGAAATTAGTTTAGACGAAACTAATGAAGGGATCAGAGAGGAGGAAGAAGAATCGGGAGACTCGCGCCGTGGAAAAAGAGAGCGCGGCGAAGTGGAGTAAATGTCAACGGTTAATTGCGAGTACGCGGACTAATGTATGCTTTCTTACTAGAATGGACTCTCCGGAGGGCTATTTCACGGCGTACACGTTGCAAGTTGCCCACCGAGTATTGCCACTGTAAATCAATCGACGGAAGCTTTACAAGGCGGCTGCGGTTGTACACGTGGTGTTTAATTAAACCATTATTCGCCAGTTGAACGTAAAGCGCTGTCCGAATGACGAAACGCCGATAAGTAAATGCGCGTTTGCGCGATAATTAGTGCGTATATCGTTGCGTCGCTTTCATGGGGGATTTAAAGTGGACACCGGAGCGACCTGGTCGTTCCCGGTTCTGCTCCATACCCTCCCATCCAAACAGAACGATTTTCAAGTAAATTATACAGCTCAATTAAACGAGCTTCCTATCTGATCCGTCTGTTCTTGTTTGTTTACGAAACTTCGTCCATTGGGTTGGTGATTTTTCATTTAATGTAGATGTACACGTGCTTTTTAAAATAATCAGAAACCAGTTCACGCGCTTAACTCATTGGTGTCTAAATTCTTCGATTTTAACACTAGAACTACCAGACCAGTAAAAATTACTGGTTTTACGATTTCATTTAAAAATTCCGACTTCATTTTACATTTTTTTCCCGCAATTATGTAACGACTTTTACAGCGATAGCTAAAGGAGTAATATAATGAATTTTATTTTTGTTTAATTTATTCAGAATCAAAATAATACTATTGTATTATTCTCAATCTATACTAAACATATTCGGGAAGAAAATAAATTTCTATTTCACTCCAGCTTGTTGCAATTCAGGTAAGAAATTTTTATTTTGCATAAAGTCTAGTGATAATAGTAATGAATAGGATAAATGTAACGTTCAGGGAAGGCTAAATATAATTATAATAGGATAAATAATAATAATGAATTAAAAGATATTTTGAATTTACGTAAAAGAAGACATGTTTGCGCGCCTTCAAATTCTGAAGACGAAACTGAAAGTATACAAGGTCCAGTTGGGAAAAATAAAAGGAGGGTCTAATCTGTTTGGCAAATTGAAACTAACAGTGTTTATAAATATTTCTAATGTTTTTACTGTTTGAAATTACACCCACTCGTTTTCCGTCCTGAATGTAGCACGAAATATCGAACACATTCAGTCCCGATATTTTTCGATCGTAGTGTTTCGACCGAGAGAATATACTGTCGCGTTTCGTTTGCGGAAACTCGATCGAGGTCGGACGACCTATTCGGTGCGATTTATCTTGCGCGCAGCGGCGAATCCGGAGATTGAACGATCGCTATCCATAAATCTATATTCGCGATGGTATTTAGAAGTTTGAAAAGAAAGGAGCGCCGGCCGCCGCGGATTCCCATTAATCTCCGATGGTCGGCTGATTGAAAATAGTTTGACGTTTGAATCACGAGCGGCGGAAAGGGCCTCGACGAGCGGATTATCGTTCCTTTAATGAGCAACCAAGTTTATTATCCCGTAACGATTAGAGGCGCTTGATAAACCGATAGAAAATGCGCCAGCGGTCAGCGCGAAGATAAGCCGAGTGAGCGCACGGTTTCCAAAGAGGGGGGGACCATCTCTTTGTGCCTTCGAGCTGCGAGATCTGCGAGCTCTCGGAGACCGGGAACGGCCGTAGCGGCGCGCGTTCAACGTGAACTTGCTGGAACTTCCGTGTTCCTGTATCTCTGATACCGTGTGTCTCTTAATGCGCCACGCGCGAAACGAGAAAATAATAATTCCATCGGTGTAACCAGTTCGCGGAACTTCGGAACAGGTGATGCTCATTAACCCTACAAGAGGATGCAGGAAATTGATATAGCTCAGCATTCTCCTTTCCATTCGTGTAACCTCGTGTTTTGCCTCGCGACTCGTGAAACATTTGTTTAACCTGACCATCCTGGAAATATTTTATAGTAGAGTTTCATATAGGGTTACCATCCCTCCGGTTTTCCCCGGATTTGTCGTACTGCTTAGTCTAATACGTCCGGAGACTGCTTTGTACCTACTGGAAGCCTATTAAGTGGGGAATCTTGTGTAAAATTAAATTTTTGAGCATTTTTTTTGCTTAAATCGATAGGAAAGAATACGATAGAAAAGTTAGAAAGTGATCATAGATTTTGTTGTACGTTATTTTCAAAATAAAGTGAACGGTTGTATTGATCACTCGATCTTTATGAAACTTGGTATACACATATATGTATTCTATAAATAATGGGCCTCAGCTTGACGAGTTCTGATTTTTTAATTTTTTATTTAAAATATTGCTCATAATGGAAAATCCCGTTTTTTTTCAGAACTTCGTCATTTTTGCAATTTTGCAAATTTTAATAAAAGAAGAATGTCATGCTGAGCGGTTTTGCATAATAAACTAACGAATCGCCATTGCGCCATTGTTACCAACAATTAAAATTTATAAAAAATATCTTTTTCTTACATTATAACATTAATAAATGATATCTCAAATATTAAATCAATCTACGCATTACATTTTCAAAAAAAAATCTTGATTTTCAATAATTGTGCTGTACCAAAAGAAAGCATAGAAATTTTATCTTACTTTTCTTCATGGTATCATGTCTAACTTAAAAAGTAGTTAAAGTGTCCGGGGTTTTTTTATGTTCGAAATTTTATAGATGGCAACTCTAGGCTTCATAGGTCGGCAGAAATGTTTGAATTAAGGAAAAATCACTTTTTTAATCCAGATTAAAAATCAACCGAGTTTGTATACTCTTTAATGATACCGAATCTTTTAACTAACTCGACGAACAAAATAATGTTTTTCACAATTTTTAGGATTGAATTTTCGTGAGTTATAAACGCGCAAGAATTCGCAGAACAAGTATGGCGTCAGCGAGACGAATGACGGCCGGGAACGTGTTGATTCCAAAGGTGATTCACGAAATGTCGAACTTCCTTTCCGAGATCACGATCTACACCCAGAAGCTTCTAACAAGTCTCGGCTACAAGAGCACGGATCGTGAATGCCTGGAGGATCTCGAGCAGAGAGATATACATATGTTCGCATAAACTTTCTTTACTACTGAACTTTTGGTGTCCGGAGGCCACCGTCAGTTATGTCCACATGTTACCACGCATACTCCCCGTGTATACATACACAGACATATTATATGTATACAGTAAACAATGGAGCTGGGTTATTATCCTGTTTTAAATCCCGACGCAGGAGACAGCCGTAGATAATAATAGAAAGTTCGCGTCGTGTCACGGTGAACATTTACCTCGAGGCGACGCGAATGCGACTTTGGTATCGCGATTGTGACGAAAGAAAGTGCTTTATCGCGCCGTGACAAAATCAGACGGGCAAATTATTGCACTATTTGCATTCCACGGAAATTCATGACGACCGACATATTCGGTTCACTTCCACCATTGCGAAAATTTATTTTTCGGTATCATTTGTATCTCTCTGAAGTGAGCTGATCGATTTTACGTGGCAGACTATGGAAATCTGTTCAGTAATATAGCGTTTGGTATGATGAAAACCAGTTCAATTAACCTTTAACACTCGAATGGTGACTGCGAGGCGCCACTAAAAAATTGCTGTACTATTATTCACAATATTGTTTACATTATTAAATATGTCAGTATCGAATCAATTATTAAATATTTAATACCACAAAAGTTTTAAAATCATGGGGACCGGAAATATTCTAGGTCGGAAGAAATGTTTAATTTTCGAGTGAAAATAGCTCCGAGTGCAAAGGGTTAAAGGAAACAGGAATCTCGGTTGAACTTCACCCGAGGAAACCAAAAATGAAAAAAATTTTTATATATAATCCTGTAGATTTTGCCGAGGTAATGCCGAAAATCCGAGTTTTAATGTTAGGAATTCACTAGTTCAAAAGGAAAGTTGTATTTAATGTTGTAAAGGCGCCGCCATGTTGGTATGAAAAGACCAAAGGCGCCCGAACTCATTTTAAACAAGTTCTTTGTGAAACTTGAAGATGTATGACGTGGAAAGTGTG
Organism: Lasioglossum malachurum; assembly: GCA_028455605.1. NCBI lineage: Eukaryota > Metazoa > Arthropoda > Insecta > Hymenoptera > Halictidae > Lasioglossum > Lasioglossum malachurum. The sequence goes on from CM052318.1 coordinate 7,687,219, forward strand.
AAATCTTGGGGGAGGATGTTTTCGACATGACGAATGGAGAAAATGGCGAAGGTGCACGGTTCTTTTGGTTCTGGGCAGGACAACCTTGCGCGGGATACATATCACGTGGGTGTAGAACCGAGACGAGGCATCGACGCGATATTCAGAGTTGGGCGAGGTCGTGGTAGGTCGTTCGGTTCATACAGCGCTCGATGGTAGATAAAGGTGCTCCCATACGAAACCGAAGGGCACGAATATAATCTCAATTTACAAACGGCCCCGGGAACGGCATTCTATGGTAAAGGTAAGAACCATGCCGAACCCACGTTCTAATTGCGATGCAACGGTGCAGGTCGTATACAATGCGCGCGGATACTACAGATTTAATTAAACATCGCTGCACAATGGGTGTGTACGAACTCTCTGTGCTACAGCCTGTTTCTTCTTGTATTTTCGAAAAAATATTCTCTCCATAGCCATCGATGCGAATGCTCTCGCAGTGGGAAATGATCTTTTCAATCAAGTTGATCATACCATACTTGGAATCAGAGCTGGGTAAAATATAATATTTTAAATAGTAAATAGTAAATATTAACACTGGGTTTACGGAGCTCTAGAAATAACTATTTCACATTATTTTATAAACGTAACAAGTATGTGTCTATCCAAATTTTTGGCCATTTTTCCAATAATACATATATCATCAGAAAAATAAATTTGGTAAATAATTCAGGGAAGCATATTTATAATCTTAATAATCGCAAAATAAAAATATTAGAAACAAATAGTACAACTTTGGAAATAAATTTTTGCAATAATATTTGGATTTCATTATTGTTTTTATTTTAAATATTTTGCTGAAAATAATGCTTCGTATTCGATGCATTTATGGGTGTGAATTGTTTCCTAATGGCAAGATACAAACATAGTATGTTTATATTGTTATTTTGTGTGTTCAGAGATGGATAAATGGAAATATTTTATTTTATGACAGATTCCTATATCTTTCTTGTTTTAATTATTTTATTAAGCTGAAACGAATGGGACGATGTCTTTAAATTTTTTAAATACGTCCACTGCTTTAAATTCTATGCACCAGTTTTTGTTATAAATGCATAAAATCCGCAGTCTGAAGAAGTGTGAATTTGCCTGGAGTGAAAAAGATTTAGTATGCCACTCACTGAGGGCCCGATTTGTTGCAAGTAGAAACGACTAGCAACGAGCAGACACGTCGTCCAGTTACGCCGAGGAGTGAATACGGAGCACGATAAGATTTCGATGAGATTTCTGCGGGAAATCTGTGTCACGAAAACATACAGGGAAGAGCAGTAACAATAATAGGGACGATCCGCATACCAATCTCTAGTAAGGGACACCCAGTATGTCGCCTCGGAATTCCATCGGGAATCGCGCGCCGAACTTCATACACGAGGACAATCGAGTATGGCTATCACGCATACGCTTGTGGACTAAGAACGACAAATTCCCTGGCAGTAGGCGGGATTGGTCGTTACATCGACGGTCTCGGTGCATCGTATGCACGTATATGCAAGTACTGTGCATGCACGCGGGCCTCTCTGTACACGCCTACGCGTGAATCGCGAATTCTGACGGGTATCAACGTCGAGTCGAGTCGAGTCGCTCTGAACTCGATCGACTATCTCTCCCTCTCTTATCGTCTCGTCTTCTGCCTACATATCCACCGAGCGATGCACAACTCGCTGTAAAAGTTCACTGGGTTAACTGTTTCTTTCAAACATTAGCTCTTCCTCGGGATCTTCGACTGGACAACCAACGAATCCAATTGGAATACCAATTAGGAACAATTATTTTCTCTGTTCCGTGGCAGACGCCGAGTCGATCAGGAGAGAGAACGGGAATTAAACTCCAAGATTATTAATTGGCGAATTAATTCGAGATTTTTTATTTTACAATTATTGAAATAATAAAAATAATTCCATAAGAAATGATTGTATGCAGCTGCACAAAGTCTAAATAAAATCAATCTTGTCATTTTTATAAGGGAACGTGTACCAGTTACTTTTGAGGCTCTGTAGGTTTAGTGTTAAGGGGTAAAAGTTATCCCCTTCGTCATTTCAAGAAAATTAATTTTAATAACTTTAATCCCCAAAATGAATATTTTTATAAATTATATCATGTCCTAAAAAACAAAAATGGATAGTTCTCATGAAATTATTTAAAAATTTCTCTTTTTGTTAATAACAAGATAAATAAATTTATTAATGTAAAAAGAGAAATTTTAAAATAATTTCATGAGAACTATTCATTTTTTAGGACAATAAAATAGGATAATAAATAATAATAAGGATAATAAAAAGATTTTTTGGGACAAGATATAGTTTATAAAAATATTAATTTTGGGGATTAAAGTTATTAAAATGAATTTTCTTGAAGTGACGAAGAGGATTACTTTTTTTTACGACGAGAATAAATTTAAATTTAATTATTAATCAAATAAAATTAATTTTTTTGTGACGAAACGCGTCACGTGACCGGGCCGCGGCGGAGCAGCGTCGTAGAAGGGGAAGGTAGAGTGGAGACACCGATTCCGGGTAGATGGCATTTCACTTTGGATTAGTTCCGTAGTTCTGTACGAGATTTGAACGTAACAGAATTATGCAAAACAACTTCTCTCGTGTTGCAGGTTACGGTTCGAATAGAAAATGTGAAAGGATAATTTGTATATTTTATAAATTATTAACCCTTCTTATTTGATCCCGGCCTACGGTGTCTAAAAGCGAAAAATTACGATTCGCATCTAGTTGATAAAGCAACGCGAGCACACGTCACACGGCTATTGCGAAACGGATCGCGCACGGTAGTGGTAGCGCTCCCGTACACGATGTAAAACACGATATTTATTGGCCGCGAAACACACCGTAAACGTAACCTTATAAACCAGCAAGAATTACCGTCGCCGCTGATAATTATCGATAGTTCGAGCGCGCGAGTGTCCGTAATCGTGTTTGTCCCGTTTCATTTTCCATCGCCCTAGTCTGGGTTCGGTCAGGAACTTAACGATTGCTTAACCGATGCCTCGTGGACTTGGTGCACAGGTCTGCGCACGCCGATAGCGTGGAGGAAGCCAGTAAGAGAGGGAGAGAGAGAAAGAGAAGGAGAGAACTACGGGGGTCGAACGACACGTGAACGGCTCGCCTTTCCATATTATTTATCTCCGGCTGCTTTATTAACGTCCTTCCCGCGCGGATTATTAAATAAAGCAATTCCCTGCGCAGGCGACCCTTGACCCTCATTGCAGATCCTGCGGAGATATCGGTTTCATTTTCACCGTGACGCGGCTCCGCTCCGCACCGCTTCGCACCGCTCGACTCGGCTCGATCCAACGCGCGTGCACACAGTCTTCCCCCACGTGTTCCGTCCTTTGTGTACGCACGACGATTAATTCGTGTCCGTGGGTTCGTTACGCGGTTGCTCGTTTTCTGCCGCGCCGTCGAGGATGATGATACGGTAACTCCTGGTGGAAGCATGATTATATTACGTGTTACTCGAAGGTGCGGATTTACGACGCGCTCACTCGCTCGCTAATCCTTAACGTGTTTATCTCGTGTCTTCCGAAGATGAACTGTTGGATCAGAGTCGCCAGATCCAGTGTTCCGATATGGAGCATCCTTTCTCGCGCATGCGCGGCCAAAACAGTAACGTATCTATGTTAGGATGATGAGTTAGCAGAGCCCCGAGGCAGTTACATTGGCAGAAATGTACTGGAACATTCTGTTCCGGACAAAAAGACTCCAGGACATGTCCTACGAGTTACAAAATATACGGAAATACACATGTTACACATTCATTTCTCGGACTCAAATCATAGCAATTTTTTAAAATTCTGCTGGGTGCTCAAGGTACCCCATTTTATCGAGGATCTTACTTTACTGAGGCTGAAAGCGCCACCAGCGGCCATCCATCGCACGAGAAAAGATGGCCAGATCAGAGGGAAAAGTTACCCTCTCTCTGCCAGTACCGACGATTAGTCACGTGATCAGGCCGTGTAGGAGGCGTGGGGGAATAGCGTCGTAGAAGGGGAAGGTAGAGCGGGGACACAAGATCCGGCGATACTGCTCACGAAGTGATGACGATTATGTCTGTCATAGATATTTCAAAACGACGTCTTTAGATGTCTTATTTCAGACGTTAAAACAACAATAGTACAGTAGTAGAAGTGTCCACCGAGATTGTGTTTTTCCGATATCCTCAATGAAACAGTTATATTCAGTTGCTCTAATTGCCACAAATTGAGTACCTCAATGACAATTTGGATGTTCCCGGTGAAAAATGACCGCGGCACAGCACTCGAAGGGTTAACAACCAAATCATTTTATCGAACAAATGTGGACGTCATGTCGGTGCGAACGGGACCGATGCACTTCCTCACCCTACGCGAAAAAGTAACGGCGGCTCGTTTGGAAAATCCCGGGTAATAAAGAGCACGGATCGCCGCGGCTGTGTATCCGCCAACATGTTGCCTACGTATCGGCGTCTAGCAGCCATTGAGACGTACGGTTGGCATACGAGTGTACACGCGGTAAACGGTATGCATCGGTACCGGTGCGTACAGCTATCACCGTTTATGGTGTCAGTGAGCGGTGCCGGTGCCCGGCGTTCGACCGCAGGTGAAGGCAATATTGAAAGTACGGTCCCGTTTTGTTTGCAGCGAATTTGTACCGTGTGAACGGTCGGCGAGTCAAGTGTTCGGGATACGCGATCCCTGCGGTTCGCGATCGCCGGCAACGGCAACAACCAGCGCCGCCATTACGCGCTAACGACTTTTCACATGGGGTGTAAATGTAGCCGGCGTGGCGCGCCGCGCCAAGCCGCCGAGATCGGTTACGAAAATCTCGATAGGGTCCCGCGCAGGTGCAACGAGATGAATAGATACAGTGTACCGAGCGGTGTGGGTGAAGGTAAAATTAGAGACGGAACGATAGGCGTACGGTTGCTCAATGATCAACTAACGTCGCTCGCTTGATTGGAACTACCAACATGGCGGTGGCGTATTATATCGACGAGCGCGCCGCGGCAGCTCGATCTGCGCCGTAAGCATCCGAGAAATCGTTGGAGGAGTTAAATCATCTTGCCAACATTTTCATCCATTGCCGCTTGTTGCGGATCTTCGTGCGAAATAAGCATTTTCTTTGACGATTGCAGGAAATAGAAATTATATATAGAAACGTCTTTCTTCTTTAATAATTTTAGTAGATTGAAAATAATGTGAAATAATGTTTTCATAGCAGAGTTGGACCATTAACCGATGAAAATTTTAATCATGATTGATTGGTTAATGTGTAGGATTTTTAAAAAAAGGAATCATCGAAAAATCGACGATTGATTCAATCGATTGATGAAGTTACTCTCGTCAATAGTTGATTAAAAAAAGAAATCATTGAAAAAAAACATAAAAGCACGTAAACAGAGTTTGTATGTTATATAGACCAAATGACAACACACCTAAAAATTCAGTTTACATTTTTTTCAGTATTCATACAGTTTTGATTCCGTATTTCATTTCGAAATTTCAGCAGTTAATCATCAATCAATTATCCGATTGACGATTAACGATTGAAGTAGAAAGTTAGTCGTCGATCGTTGATTAAATTTTTGCCCAACTCTGATCTAAGGTATAAAATCAATTGCAAGATTTGTACCGAACAAACAAACAAGAAAGCGAGCTAATAAAAACGTGGTAAAATGTTTTGTCATAAAGCTCCGCAGATCCTCGAAATTAGTCGGAGAACTCGGTTTTCTCGCGGAGCGACATGTACGCTGGGTATACATAATGTTTAATAACTGGCGTGACATTTGCACCGTATAAATCAAGCTCAAGGCCCCGTATCCGTTTATTCGCGGCATAAAAGAGATAATGTTTGTTCGCGCATAACACGAGCACGCGGTTCACGATCCCCGGGAACGTTGCTCGTGTGCTAAATGTGGAACATGTCTCGTCGCGAACACGGAATGTAGGTGAACGCGAAAGAAACACGAAAACGAAACAGACGGGTCTGCACTGTTCCTCGCGCGACGCGACGCCCCGTTTAATTACCTGGAATTAATTCATACGGTTTTTTCCCGGAGGGACGATGATGCATCGGTCACGCGGCCGATAAATTACATAAGAAATCTTATTCAGGTCTAATTCATTACTCAAACAAATTCATGCGCCGCGATATCGCGTGAAACGAGCGACCCTATCCATTCGTGATTCACCTTCATTAATTTACATCTAAATATGGTGGAAGTTCGAGCTGCTACCCTCAACCACCACCGGATGAATAATCGCGCGGCATCGTTCAGATTTTTCCCGCGCGGGATCTGTTCGCCGCCATGCTAAATTGAAATCACGCGCGGTTCTGTTAGTTACCTCGTAATAGCTCCGCGTCAAAACTGCACGAGTTTGAACCGCGCATTTGTCGCTCGAGTACAGTAGAACCTCGATTCTCCGATCTGAACAAGGCCGAACAAACCTAACAGTTCGTTTTATAGAACAGTGACTCAATTAAATTATTGTGCAAATCAATACAGATTGAATCCAGTAAACAGTGTTGCATATACAGTAACGCCTTGATCTAAGAAAAACCCTCGGGGGTCCGTGCTGTTTCTTAGATCCTGTGCTTCCACTTAAATGCCAATTAAATCACAGTTCAAATTGTATCGTGCTTAGTGCCGTTTTAATCAGAAAATTCCACTGGAATTTGTTAATTGGTAATTTATTAATTGACATTCAATCTACTTCTGATGTATTTTAAGCCTCTAAAACGATTTTATTTGCTATAAAAATACTATAATGTTCAATAAATGCATAAACCGAAATTTTTTGAAATTCGGTTCGGATAATCGAGGTTCCGTTATACCTAAAAAATGGTGGAATTTGAAAAACGAATCCTACATTCGACTATTAAATTTTTAATTTTTAGGAAACTTCCTTCGACAGTACTTTTCAATTTATTTTCTTTTTTCAAGAAATAAAATCAACATTGAGAAAATATTTAGGGGTTTAAAAATGTCGGCGACGCCGTTTGTTTATGACCGGAATGCTTTGCTCCGTAGAGTATGTAAATCGTAAGCACTCTTTTCAGTCACCGATGTACGACTGGCGTGTTGAGATTAGTCGAGACGCTTGAGACAGAAACGATGGGACAGATAACGGCGGGAACAGCAACCTGTGACTCGCTTAATCCTGTTGTCGCTTGTCTATGTTGGATTCTACAAAGTATATTTAATCCTGTATTAAGTAGCTTAAAGTGGGCCCCAGCCATCGTAGCGAAAGACATTCCTCGTAATCTTCGTGTTTGCTTGTTGACATTCGCCGTACGATTTGCACTTTGCAACAAGGACTGCACGAGGGTTGTGCAGATTAAATTCAAAAAATTCTGAAATTTATGTTTAGAGACTAGAGTTTATATAAGACTTCGCAGACATTTCCAACGTTAATCATAGGAAATATGAAATGAAAATAAAATTGTAAATCATAAGACTGTCGCTCCGTTATTCATATTTTACAAGCACGCTTTTTGAAAGTCTATTTCAGCCATGTCAAACACTTCCTTGGCATGACCTATGAAGACAAATGACTCGAGTAAACATTTCGCCTGTCCTGTATGACCTTGAACAGCAGCGACCACTTTTTATATTCTTGCCGAAATTACCGAAGAGCTGTAAAAGTATCTTCTTCTTAGTCAATAGACATTATTTATGGTGCTGCTACCAGTTATTTTCCAGAATAATTCTTGTTTAAGCAGAACTGAAACGAAGTAACTAATTTCGAAGCGATTTGTCTCGTAACAAGACGACTTAGAATAACTCGTAACTTATTTGTTGTACGAAAAAATTCTACAAACAAATGTTGCATCGTTCGAATCGTTCAGTTTTTTTAATTGCATGCCTAATATTTTTTCTCGAATTCGCATAAAGCAGCTTGGAAACCGTGCAACACCTGTTTGAAACAGTCGTTCGTACAACAAATCTCGAGTAATTTGGAGTCATCATATTGCGAGAGTCACCCCCTATAATTCTAGAATAAAAATCATATAATAAAATTCGAAAAATTAATTCGTTTCTCCTTGATGAAAAATGACGCTTGATAACAAGAAGAGATGAAACTGCGGGGCGGAAAGTTTCACAGTTTTCTTTGTTCGCGACGAGTTCGCACGACTACACAAGATGAATCATAACAATCGAGTGGCGGAATAGATTCGTGGATGAGGCCATATAGGGTTCGAGCAGGTCCACCGAACGGCCGACACTGAACGTTTCGAGTTTGGCGAATCTTAAGAATCCACTTTCGATTTCTATATGGACTTGTTTACGGGCTGCGTTCGTTCGTTGTATCTTGTAGACGACTGTTCGCCTCTAAGAGGTGTCTCTTTGTGGTGAACGGCGGAGGCAGGTTTCTGCGCGGCGCGGTGTGTGCGTGTCGCGTTCGTGTCCCTCGATGAGATATTACGAAATTCCGGGATCTTTTCTTAGGCACAGTAGGAATCATATTTCCCCGTTCTGAAATAATGCCTTCGTCCCGTTTTGTTTTATGTCCTCCTTTGCTATGCGCGTTTGTCCCCTTGTATTCCAAAAAGGGAGGCCGCGAGCCGCGCGGTTTCACCGTGAAAAGTTGCGTGGGCTCCCGTGTTGAATTGCCTCGAACGTCCACACGTGCGTTTCAATGTGCAACTTTTCATTTTTCGCTGTAGGAAGGAAGTGCACCGAGGCTCTCCCGACTCTCGCGATCCACGCTCGCTGCTTTCGGAATCCGAACAATGTCTGAATAGAAAATGACGAAACATGGAAGCCGTGTACCACGTGCTCTTCGGGACTCCCGTCCGAACGTGGCCTCCACTGACCAAATACAAATTCAGAAAACGTCGTTCAAATTCAGACGAAATTTCTGTAAGAGAACGCTATGATTTACCAAGAACTACTAATGTATTTCACGAAAACTTTACCAGTTATACACCTGGAAAGGAAAAAGTTACTTCGAATCACCTCAGGAACCACCCCTTCCAAGGAAATACGACGCTTTTGGAACACCCTATATATATATGTAGTTTATATATAAATATATTATATAAATTTTGTTTTCTTTTTTTATCTTTCTTTTCTTTTATATATATAATATTATATATTATAAAAAAATCCAATATTTGTATATTTTTGTAAGCTATTTTTTCGACTGACAAGACATTAGCTTGTATATACTAGTTTTCACATGATGTACCTTTGTTGACTGCATAAGTTCGTGCCCGATTTTAGAATAAAATTCAATGGTTAAATTTTAAAGATTTGGTTACAAATACGGGTTAAATTAAATTTAAAAATGGTTTTTTTCTTTCTTACCATTAGAAAAGTATGGTGACTACTATGTATAAATTGATTAATAAAGTTGTATTCTTTAAAATTTACCCATTGAATTATATATTTTCAAGAAATATATACAAAAAATAAATACAGGTATAATATAAAATAACAAACTGTTTTCCTCCTTCGATAATATTGTTGTTTCTGGCTCGACGCTTTACAGAGCCGAGACAGCTCTCGCGTGACAGGCTGCTTTGTGTTTTTCCAAGATCGTATGTGAAATATAAAACTATTTGGCACACAGTAGCGTTACAAGTAATTCAAGCAGATGAATATATATATATATGTACACGAACAAAGAAGTAAGTAACATCGTATCCGTGCCATTTCGAGCTTGGATGAAGTCCGTGTATCCCGACACCGGAGTAATAAATACCTGCAGCGACACCTTCATAACAATAACCAGAACGGCGACAGAGCCATGAATCACAATCTATTGTTTCCCGCGAGAGATATCGATCAATATTAGACTCGTACGTGTACAGAAATCGAAATGTTCGCCGACAACGTTGTTCAACGGAACGTTTAACGCTTACGTTAGCAGACATACATCTAATACATACAGGTCTCACGGATACGATGGGCCAGGCGAACAGCACGCGACTCGATCGCGACGGTCTTTAATAGACACGAATGAAATATAATTTCCGTTCGATAGCCAGGTGTCCGTTGATAATGATTATCGTTAGAGTCCATCGGGCATCAGATTTTGCAGTCCGACCCGGCTGAGGACGGGAGAAGAAAAAAAAGAAATGATCTCGAGCATCGGGCAATTAGGATATCGGTCGACTATGAATCCGATTAGCATCGGGAACGATTGGCTGCGACACATACGCCGGTAGAACCCCGTCATGATCGGATCTAGCAAAGCGGGAGTCTCGGGCCCGGGTAAAGCAGTACGCAGGGTCGTAATTAAATGACTGATCTATCGATCCTCTCGGATCTGTCGACATGCGAGACGGCTACCTGTGACTGGACCGAGCGCATGTGCGTGTGCAATAGATACGCGTATTGGCACACGCGTACGTGCAACAGGTACGTATAAACGCACCGGCAGTGTGTATACACGGTAGCCATATATGGTGCAGAGACGTTAGTGGTCAGTCTGCCGTATGGCGATGGTAAAGCGGTGCCACCATCTTTATCTCGGTCACGGCGACTCTGTGAAAGTGAGAGCCGTTTCTCCCCGATGCTTCGAGTACCTGCACGTACGCATTATCCAGCCGATTCCCCTTCGTTTGCGTGAGCTCTCTCTTTTCCTTTCCTTTATCTCGTTTTTTTCTCTCACGGTGCTCGCATCTGGGTCGAACGGCGAATTGTTTTCGGGATCGATCCGCATTATTCACCATCCACTTCGGCTGATCCTTGCTTCGCGACTCGCCTCGACCACTCGCGCGTTGCCTTCGGAATTTCGTAATAAGCGATTGTTAACCCCTTCACATGGTAATTCAATCATATTAGACGTCACCGAAGGCACCATTTCGTCTTTCTTACGAAGAATAGCTCATTACACGTATCATAATAAAAGCGAATTTAGACTTTTCTTTTTGGATGTGCGTTCCGAATGATCCATCCAGAATGAAAGGAGTAAAGATGTTCCATCCAGAATGATCATCCGCAGTCATTAAAAGATTAAAACATCGTGGAAATTTGCAGTTTTCACCGCAATTTTCACCGTTGACCAATTTTGATGAAATTTTCAGAATATATAGAGGGTGTGGCCGGACGGGTGGTACAACCAAGCAGGGGGTGATACTACATGTAAAAATAAGTCGGATAAAGGAATAACATTTTTCCGTTCGACGCTTCGTTTTCGAGAAAATCGAGTTTGAAGATCCGCAAATATGCGTAGATATGCGCAAAGTAGAATTGGTTGATCATGGTCAGACGCGTCAGACGATTCCTATGCAATGGCACGTGTATTCGCTGCATTTTTAAACTTAATTGACACAGATCTGTGTAGAATGAATTTTTTAAATTTTCAATATATGCCCACATAAAAAAATGATATACAACTTTTAGTATTTTCTCTGTAACTCCGAACAATTGCAGTTCTTCCAAATCTTCCATCCACTTAAAAGTGTCCAAATACTCCTACGATTCACTATATCGTTCATTCATAAGAGAAGTTATACATATAAAAATAACCTAATAAAAAAACTACCTAAAATTGCCAATTCTTTTTATTGTATATCACCACAGACTGCGGATCTTTATGCAAAATAAAAACTGTTTGAATCAATTGTAGAAAGCATGAGAACCAAATAAAATTACCATTCTTTTCTTAGCGAGTTTAACAAGATGAAAATAATACACGCGGACATTCATAAATTCTTTTAATCCTTTTACTGTTTTAAATTACATCTACTCATTTTTACAATAAATGCATAAAATCAGCAGTCTCTATATCACCAATTTAGAAATGTGAAATAATTTATTGTTACTTAGATACTGGGTTAATTTGCCAAGTACATTAGTTACGAAGTACACCACAATTTACATATTTATTATTATACCTTTTTGAGTTGTGTCACTTTTTTCAAGAATGTACGATGTTTCCCGGAAATATCTACGAGAAACCTCCACTAACACGTTTATACAAACATGCCACAAGTGTCGTTGGTAAGCAGCTGAAACGTGTACCTACGGAATTACTCTGAATTTCTTATTTTCGCAATTTCCGTCATGAATCAACATGTCGAGTCGATAATTTCTTTCGCGGTTATCGTTTCGAAGAAAATCGTCGAGCTCCTTTCTAACGCAAGTCGGGCAGTTGTAATTAAATTGCGATTAGACCGGCACCTCGGCGATAAAAAGCCTTTCCGAAAGAAGAGCGGCGCTCGTTACGAGATCATCAAGCGGCGGTTACGTTTCGCGCGGATGAAAAATCAACGACGCGACGAAGCGGTCGATATTTTGCCCGGAGCGCGGCATCAGCTTAATTTCCAAACTTGTCCCCAAGAGCCGGAGTCATTGATATAGCAAGGAGAGTCGCTTGTAAAGGTGCACGCCCATCGGCGGACCATTTTCTCTGTTTTTGCTTGTTGCACATGCGCCATCCCCGAACGGCTTCTATGTATCTTCCGTTCTATCGTAGCAAGTTGACGTACGCGTATACGCGTCACTGTGCGTGAACCTTGTCGCGTGTATCACGTTCGGCCGCACTGTCACTGTATCATCGTGCAACGACATGAAATATATGCAGAAATGTTCATCGATCGATCTTAATGATCCGCGAGGAACGTATGCGAGGAGAGAGAGAGAGAGTCGTGTTGCGAAACGGGGGAAGAGAGGAGAGAGAGAGAGAAGCACCGGATCATCGTAAATGATTCTGACAAAAGGAAATACGGGTGGAACGTCATTGATCATTTCCTGCGACGCGCAACGTTCCGATCGGCCGGTCTACGTCGTAGATTTATTTCAGATTAACGTGTAATGCCGCGATTAAGGTTATAAATGGCTCGGCTGTACGCGATGCGCTAAATGCTTCGGCTATTCGCGGCTACGCTGACTCGGGGAAAACCTCGTACCTAATGAATTCTGCATTCTTCGAGTTCCATCAGGATATTCTCCTTTTCGCGGCTTTTTTCGGAAGCCCTGGAAATTATCTGCGGAAAACGGTTTCGCAGGGTATCGAATGTCGCGTGAATTTTGTTTGTTTCAAACATGCCTTGCCTATTCTATTCGTGCAAACGAGAGATCAGAGTTATTGATCATTATTATTAGACTGTGGATTACGAGAAAGGGCAGTTACGGAGAAATTGATTTCTTCTATTAATTTCGAAATTTTGGGTATCCACCATGTGCATCCATGTGTTGGTTGGTTTAGTGTTAAATACTAGACGTGTGCGGGAAAATGTTCAGAAAACGGGTTTCCCGAATATATTCGGGTTCCCTGAAAATGTTCGGGTCTCCCGTGAATTTTCTCGGGATCTCTGATACTGTACGGAATCTTTTAATATTGTTTTTTAGTCTTTATCTATGCTACGAGAGTCTTCTATATAATTTCGTTTTAAAATAAAACTTGATGTTTTATTTAGCTAAATCAAACACTGTGGTCATATTCAAGGAAACGAGACACGTTTTCGAATCTCAGCATTGTAAGAAATCCCGAAAAAATTTACGGGAAATCCGAACATTTTTGGGAAACCCGTCCCGGTCCCGCACACCTCAATTAAATACTGTTCAAACTTTTGTTGGAAACATTCGTTCCTCAGATTACTGGAAATCCTTGAAAAATCGTTATAATGGAAGAGTTAGTAAGAATTTACACAATTTCCTTGAAACAAAAATTTCGTTTCGCCTCGGTTTTGATGCGCGACGAAAGCGCAATTAAATCCCTGTGGTAGCGAGCGAAGATCATGACAACGTTTAGGCGAGAATTGGAAAGACGTGGTTCTCCGTGACGACCGCAACCTCGCCTGTTTCCCAATTTCACCTCGCCCCTGCAACAATGAACCTGTTCCTCGCCTTGGCGAGAACCCGCGAACATCACCGGCGGGCTTTCGCCTGGTTTCAGGAAATTCTTCAGCGTCGGCGACCCGCTTTCGCGCTCGCGCGCGGCGGGGATATTATTCAACAAATTATCGGTCTCGTTGTCGGCTCCGCCGTCCTTCGAGGCTGTTTCGAAACGTATATCCGTCTTATCTCTCATCGAGGACTTTCTTCGCGGTGGATCGCGATCTTACACGGGGGGAAACACAGATACCGTATGGACGCGTTCGGGATCTCGTCGCTCTGCGGTATCTGCGACGTTCATCTGGCCAACAGAGCCACGGTATCGCTAATACACAGGCACATTTAGATTTATGCACCGGGAGCGCGACACATTCCCCTACGACACTGGGCCCCGATTCTTCATGTACCTGCAGAAACGTCTAGCTGTCCTCTACAGGCAGGGCCGTCTCATCCCGTCGACCCTCTAAGGCACTGTACATACACTAGAGTGGCCTTTAGCTACAACGGACCAAAGTTTTTACGAGATTTTTTAAAAGCAGTCGAGCAACAGGAACCCCTGATGCATTTACGATAAAGTTTTAACATTTTTATATCATATCATTTTCAAACATAATTGTATTTTGAAAATGTTGTTAAATGTTTTCGAATGACAGACAATATTTGAGATGAGAATAATGATGAAATTTAGGCGAGAGTCAGTCTTCGGAAACATATTTCACACGTATTTGTTTCTTATCGACCATCGTTCATGTTGAAACGGTGAAAACAGCCCTTAAAATTCTCGATTCCGCCCAATTTTAATTCTTTTTTTAAAGGAAATTGATTTCACTAATAGTAATTACTAGACTGCGGATGTTATGCATTTATGAGAAAAATGAGTAGGTGTAATTAAAAACAATGCCGATGTACTATTTGTAACATATAAAAATCATTAATGAGGAAAATTAATTTTTGCTTAGCTCGTATAGCCTGCAATTGATGTATAAAGATTTTATTTTGCATAATGTTCCGCAGTCTAGTAATTACAATAATTGTAAACTAAAATTAAAAAATAGTTAGGAATAATCCGCAGGATCACCCTTATTAAACATATCCATAAAATAAAAAAAAATCATACGCAAGGGAATTATTCTAGGTCGGAAGAAATGTTAAATATTCGAGTTAAAAAGGGCTGAAGTGAAAGAAAGTTGTCTAGGGTCCGCGAGGACGATAACGCGGCCCTGTCTACGGGGTGTGCTAGAATCGTCGGGTCCAACTTTGGACGTGTACCGTGTCCCGTCCAGGGAACACGTCCCGCGTGTAATAACTATGGGCATTCGAGAGTGTCCGCGACAGAATGCACCGGCCAGACAAATTTATCTTCCAGGACGTACGGCGCTAGATAGCAACCCCGACGAAAGAAAAGAACGAGGCTGGCACTATAACTCAGGAAGAAAAGGCGGAAAGTGAACCGCGAACACATGGTTCCTCGGTGTATTCTTGTTTGTTGCGGTCTAACGAGTTTCGGCTTGGTAGCTTCGCCTGTTGATAGCCGGGTTCTATACTCCGAGCGAAGGATAGCTGACTTCTGAGAGCAATCGAGCACCCGAGAGGCAGAACTGCGTCGTAGACAAGGACAAATAGGAGTTTTAGAGGCGGCTGTAGCCAAAGAATTATTGCATTGCGGAGTTCCCTTGCCAATCGACACTACCAGACCTCCACTTCCATCGCAAACGTATCACAACGAAAAGACACGCTCAGATAGTCTGCGACGACAAACCCCTTTCAGCAGCTAGACGCGCAGAGATTATGTTCTCGACGAGTTTTCTCTTTAAACACTTTTACTGTTAAATAATAATTTGAAAAATACAGGTTCAAACTTATTCGTGCATCTTTGTTGCCCACGCGATAGTTAAAGTACGTTCCTGTAACCCGCAAGTGTCTGCGTCATTCATCAGATCGCGTCACACTTTTTTCCAACTAGCCCCGCCATATTAAGTCGTCAAAGAGCTTTTGGCTATCGCGAGCAAGGCATCGGCCATACAAGCGTCCCAATCGTAAGTCTTGCTGTAGCAGTCTACACTATGTACAAGATTGAAGAGTTTATTACATTTCACTGAATGAACTGAACAGCGTACCTTTACGAAACATCTCAGACTTTATCCATAAATATTTATTTGCTGCTATCATGAATACTTTGACAATTATTCATCGTTGAACCACAGATGGGTAAAAAAAGCTGTCGATCTTATTAAGATCACGTCTTATCTGAAATTGCAATGTAAAGGAACGTTCGCGGTCAAGAATATTTGAGTACACCCTGTATTTCTGAGACAGCGACGCGACGAACAATGCGAGTTTCAGGGGATTTGTTGTCACGACGCGGTGAATTACATCGGTCGGATCTACCACGCCTAGGCGTATAAACTGGCCTCTTATCCGGAACGAGAAAAACGATTTTTAAGTCGTTCGCTCGGCCGTTCTCGACGGCGGAGCCGAGCGAATCGCTTTGCGCAGGATTTATAATCCGAGAAGGTGACGCATGCCTCATCGACGCCGACGTAACGAAATCCTCTCTCCATTGTATGCAGCGTCGAGCTCGCGCGATCGCGCGTTATCATCGGCTGCGAAATAATCGCACCGTTCCTAGGAATCCTTAAGTAACTTGTTATTATCCGGCCCCGTCTGCGAGACGGTTCGTGATGGACCGATACGTGGGCACTGATCCTATAAATTCGATTGGCTTATTCCAGGCCGACCTGTCCATAAGACTTAAGCCGCGTGTCCGTGCAAATTAGTAGTCGCGAATCGTTATTTAATTTCCTGATTGTGCTGTTCCTACATCCCGCGACAGAACGTTCTACCAAGAATTTTCACCTTCCTTCGTTCATAATGTTATCGTTTACATCGCGTAGTATACTCTAGTTTTACGTCTTCGCTACGATTCCAAGAGTTTCAATAAGGGATCTAAATACGCCCTTATTGTTGCAACCAGAGATTAAACTTATACTCAGGGGGCCAGAAATTTTCAACTGAATATAATATACAATCTGACGAAAAAATGATAAAACTTTAAATTCTAGTGTGGACGAAACTATTGGGCTGACAAGAAAGTAATTTCGGTATTTTAAGGGAAAATAAAAATTTTTTTTAGAAATGAACTTTAACCATCTTTCAACTTTAACCACTTTTGCCATCTCTCTGGTAGCTTTAATAAAGTTATTGGCTATATTCATAAAGCTGCAACAGCTACATATTGAATAACAAAATTGGGTTTCATTTCACCTTCAAATACCGAAATTACTTTCTTGCTGTACAATTGTTCTAGAATCTGCCCTAAACTTGCGGTCGGCCCTAATCGTGGAAACCTGCTGTGAATTTTCAACTTCTCCGGCTGTGCGTAGATATCTCCGTTTGCCTCATTGCTGGTAACTGCAAGGTGGATTCGACCTTTGCCAATACGAAGAAATATTAAAAACGAATAGTGACTGTTTAATAACACCGCGGAACACGCCCAAAGCGATATAAAATGACGATTTTCCCGCCTGGGATAAGGTCGGCTCCCGCCTGGGCGTGATAGATCAGGGCCCACCTTTCCACGGCAGCTATCCCTTGGAAGTTGCATTGTTCTCCGCGTTTATGTGCAAATACGAAGGTTGCGATATTAAAAGGTGCAGAGGTGAAAAATTTCGCCGCAACGCGAGAAAGACAGAGGGAGACAGAGCTGGCCATAAATTTTCACGGTAATGATTATTTATAACCGGCACCGGGTCGCGTTACGAGCTCGTTCCTGTGACCCGAAGGGACAGTTAACATTTAATAACATTTCAATTACAGCTCGGTGACCGTACCGCTTTGCGTTCGACGCGCGCTAAATCATTCTATGTCCAGTAGAATGTCGCACGCACAATACGTACAAAGTATGATTGTCAGAACGGATTCCGTGGATTAATCATTCCACCTTACGATAAGCGATATCTCTTTGGATAATTGTATGTCAAAGCGCATTCGGTCTGCCGTTCGTTCTCATTTTACCACGTTTTTCTCACTTTACTTTGTTAACAATTCTAACCGTACCCATTTTGCTGCGTAATTTCGAAACTGTTTTGCACGTAGTTTTCTCAGTAAATTGATCAACAGTGGAGGCAATTGCTTATAGGGAGTTTATCCCTATCCAAATTCTAAATTTAAAGTTTCAAAATATGAAAGAAAATCTCTTATCCACTGTTATACATAAAGATATTAATCCTACATTATAAAATACTAATGTAAAATATAGATACTTACAAATTTTTCAAATTTTCTGTTTCTCCGACGGATTCACACGACACTGCCATTTACGCGAATGCGTCTTAATAACTGCGAAACACAGAAAACACAACACAACGCACTTTCTGAAATCATGACAGCGAACGAGAAGAAGTTACTCCGACCACGATCAAAATAGTACTGCGATTGTCGCCTTGGATTTTCGTAAATGATCAAGGGTGGGGAGAAATGTACAATTAGTAGGGGTGTACGAAATATTTTTTTTTTTTTAATATTTACGTCCTTTGTTAACTGCCAGGGTTATTTTGCGACGGGACCTACAGTTTTTATAAGGTGGGTTCCGAACCACCTTGGGCACCACAGTTTAAATATATGTTAGTAATATTGTAGAAAGTAAAATTGCGAATAACGATACTTTCGGGAATCCCAAATATATTATTCCATATCCCGTACATTGTCGGGAAGCACGAATATTTTACGGGAATCCCGAACATTTTCGGGAATCTCGCACACCCCTAACAATTAGTATCTCGGGTACAGCGAGATAAATAGGTGTGGATTATTTTTTAGTGAGTAGTGGAGAGACCGACCATCCGTGGCCACCATGCTGCGAAAACAAACGCTGTTAGAAAGCTTGTCCAATTTCTCACAGTTGTCCAGAATCGTGACGCGAAAATCGAAACGAGGTTAATGTTTTTATTGCAATATTATGCGAGGGCGGTGGAATTCTAGACGGGAAACACGAAATTTCGACTTAGGCGGCCGAAGCTATCGCGTTCTCTCCGCTGTGACAGAGTATATATGAGTTATGCTCACTGCCAGGTTATCGGCACTCGTGTCACGCCGTAAATCGGTCCTGACACCCAGTGGAATGAAATCAGTGGTTGTCAGAACCTCGCCGAGCCCCGGAGCCGATACTTTTCGAGCGACGGTTTCGCAAACCTCGCACCACTCTCGGCTTGACAGGTGTCTCTTACTTAATAATCATCGAGAGTCCGCGCCGATGTGCCCGCAATTATGCCTACGCGCGGTCGTTTCGAATTTACCGCCAACGTGGTATCGGCTTGCGAAACGCCATTTCCCCAGCCGACGCGAAAACTTATCGCATAAATCTCGCGAAGCTGAATCATTACCGCACGACAAGCACAATCGAAATTTAAAGCAATCTAATTTTAGACATTACCGTGCTCGAAAGTGTTTGTTACGAACAGGCCTTATTTTATCTTTATTTATTGTAGCCTATATTTATTGGAGTTCGTGCGAAATAAAAATTGTCATTAGACATTTATTTGTTTTTTCAAATTATTTTAGCGACTTGTGTAAATAATCTAACGATATTTTTTATCTTTCAAAGGTGTTTCTTGATTTGCGTTTGATTTTTCCATTTTGATGAATAAAACATTTCTTGGGTTTCAATCCTGATCCCTGAACTATCTTCACCCATTTTACCTTATTCAACCCTCATCCGTCC
>CM052318.1:7706855-7959836 GCA_028455605.1 Lasioglossum malachurum
AATACGATTTTAGTCGATGAAATACTTGTTATTCTATGACCTTTTTTCTTTTTGATTGTAACAGTTATGGTACCTGCTACAAAAACGTTCTAAAATCTGTCAATCGAACGTATATTGAAGATTTCGTTTTACTCTTTGGACTTGACTCGAGATGGAGCCGAGATAAAGCTTTTGTTGATTCCTAATCATTAACGCGATTTCCTATTAATTAACGCGAATTATTTAAACACAGTTACACTACGATGCTGCTCGAAAATTTGCTAGGGTCGCAGCGATAACGAATAGTAGTAATCCAGAACAATTTACCAAGATATATCGCGAAGTGCTTGTTCGTACCTCCCGGAGAAGCTAACAAAGGGCGTGTTATAACGCGCATCAAGTATACTTTCGCGGAAGAATACGTGGCAATTCTTGCGAGACTGTTCCACGGAGAATCCTCGAAATAAATGCCAGATAATTTGCTCGAAAGTGCTCGTAATTGGCGAAGAGCGTAACACTGAATAATCACGCGTTCCCGAGGTACCGATGCAGGTCTAAAAATCGCCGTGTAATAGACGTTCACCGATTGATACGTGAAAGGGTTAAATTCGTAAAAATGCCCGATGCACCGGTCGATTGGAGGATTCCAGACGGTGGAACCGTTAACGGTGCGCAAATAATTGCAGGGCACTTCTTCGTGCGGAGAGTTACCGGCAAGCAGTGTTGCAATTTGCAAACCGCGACGGAATGAAAAAGCTGGCTTTCGCGTCCCGAGCACCGAGAACCGGTGTGTGCACCACGAGGTCTGATTCACCGACAAAAAATCCCGATGAACCGTCCTACAATTCCACCTATCATAATGATACCCTCTACGCGGTTGCGACGTTCTGGTTATGGTAATCGAGTGGCAAATGCAAAGAAACGAGCTTAATACCCCTTCACGGTGGTTTCATTTCAATCTGCCGGTCGCAGGTTGCCGGTTATTTTAATTGTGTTTTCTTCGAGCAACTTTGTGCCGCTTAGTCGTTTCCCTTCTCGAACGATGACAAATGCTGCCGCCATCCGCAGTTTTAATCGACCCATCGAAGCGATATTTCAGGGGCCGCAGGCTATTACGTATTTGGTTGTCAGAACAATTTCAAACGTTCTTACATCGACAGGTATTCATGTTTTAACCCAGTCGGAGCTATTTCAAGCAGGGACCAAAAACAACAGTTATTCTGAAATTTTCTACGATAAAAATCATTAATAAAAAGTTGATTATTATTGAAATTTAAGATAATCTATACAAAATATAAAGAAAAAAATTCGAAGAACGAAATGATTTAAAAATATCGATTTTTATATATTCAGAGTTGCCCCTTGAAAATGGGAAAATATAATTCAAATCGGAAGAAAGAAAACTTATTAAAATGTAATTGATGCAATTGAGGTCACACGATATAACTAACGCAGTTTACGTAAGAGAACAGTTTGCACGGTATATCCAGGACCAACGATTACTTTTAACTCGTTAGCAATTACTTTTCCGACTGGATTATAATTTTGCAATCGTCGAAACGATTTAAACATTTGCGGACACGGTACCGGCACAAGGGGTTAAACGTTCAGCGTTTCCCGAGCACGTAGAGAGCCCGGTTGAAACAAAGCCTGAGAAAGCGAGCGCCGATCTCTGTTTCGAATACTGCGCCGCGATCCCGCGCATTCCACGAGAACCGCTGCGCTGCCCGGCTGCTATTCATAATCGCTCGGTGCCTTATTCTCCGATTTTTCGCAAGCCGGTAATTTTTCACCGGCCCGAAGAGTAACGAGAGGCAGATTTTTACGAGGAGGCTGAGTAGGTGGTTCGCACGTGATCTCCGGGAGAACGAGCCTTTCTATGCTGTCCGTGGCTGTTACCCGGCTCCGAGAAATTCGCACGCGAATCGCCATTTTTCCCGCACGATCGGCCTCCAATTTCGATAGCCATCGATTTCTTTCTAACGGTCGATTCATCGGCATTGTTCCTGGGTTCAACCGGGGCAACGATCTCGGGTTCCGAGCGAACTCACAGCCAAAACGCTCCGATCGCGTTCGAATTACAAATATTTATCAGTGTCGAGAATTTAATTCCCATTCCCGAATCTATCAGGGTTGTTCTCTAAAAGTCCGAAAAGGGCTGAGCTTCACCTCAGATTTTGGAGAGAAAATGCCAAAAGTTCAGTGACCTTTTGGACAGCTATGGGCGCCGCCATATTGGTATGCACTCGGACATCGTTCAATGAAAGGGGAAAATCCAATGAAAGCAAAAACGCTGAATATCGCTGAACTTTAAACACGCATCATTTTTGAACCAGTAGATTCCTCACATTAAAACTTTGATTTTCGGCATTTTCTAAAGTTACAAATTTTTGGTTTCCAGAGGTGAAGTTTAACCTATTCGAGAACCTCGTCTCGACCATCGGGTAAACACCTACTACTGCAAATAGGTAACTAGGTAGTTCGAGCAGCATTGCATCAACAATGTTCTATTGTATTTTATTTCGACGCAACGAAGGTTGTGTTTTATTTGTTAAATATGTTTCCTCAACGGTAAGGTGATAAGCCGTTTCCCAGATCTAATGAACCGACGCCGCGTGTCCTCTTTGGATTAATTAGTGGTAATCGTACGGTGTGTTACTTGTGGGAAATAACCGGGATTGCGAACTGTGTATCCGTACGCATACGGTATACCTAAAGGAAACTGCTTACGAGCATGTTTCTCGAGATAATTACAGCGATTCCTAAAGAAGTGACATGAACAGTAATGTATTTACATACATATTGTATGGAATACAGCAGTTCCTAAGTGTCCCATTATTGCAATTATGACGTTGCTTACATGGAGAATATGATTCGATAAATTTCTTTATCCAAGCGCATATTGCAATAAAAATTGCACGAAATCTAAATAAATACAACCTTGTCATTTTTATCAGCTAAAACATTTTTATCGCTTTCAGTGCTCGGTAACTTTAGTGTTAATTGATTCTACTAATTAATTAAGAGGCTTAGAAGAATTCGAAGAATTAAAGTTTAGAATAATTTTCATTTCTGATTCGGAGTGTTAACGATAAACTGCAGGCTTCACTGGTTTCTAAGAAGATTGAATAAATTGTTAGCAACAATCTACTATCGACATAAGGAAACATTTATCATTGAAGGCGAAACACTCACAACGAACACAATTTATTGTAATAAAGATATTGTGAAAATAGTGGTTATATATAAAAATTGATCGAACCAGTGCGCTGAAATCATTAAAAAATCTTGTTAGCAACAATCCACGATCGACATAAGGAAACATTTAAGATTGAATAAATTTCGTCCCGCGTTTGTGGTCGGACAGAATTCTCCACAGGAAATACAAGCTTCCAACTCGTTCGAGTCATTAAGAGGCTCCGAAATGATCGAAATTATCATAAAGACTCGATTATCGAACAATAAAATTGCATGTTCAACTTTCATGTAAATGGATCTAGGACAATGAACGGCCGCTGGGAACGATATCAGGACGTTCTCCATTCTACGCGACTTCCGATCGTCCGGCGACAAGTTTCGACCCAGTTCCATCGGATCGGTGTTGCTGGCTTGTCGGCAAAGGGGACAGGCGAGTGAGGAAAGTCCGCTTGAAATTCAGAAAATTCGCAGGTCGAAACGCGGGCGTCGCGGACTGTTGAGAAACACAATGAACAACGGCAGGTTACGAGTAACCTCCTGGATACTTGATCCCACGACCTTGCGAAGTGGGTCGCGCAACGGGGAAGGAGACGATTATGTTCAGTCAAACATGCGCGAGCATAATCTACGTGTAACATACTTAACATATACGGAACAAAACGGCCCGGTACGTATCTCTGTGATCTCGCGGGATCCTGGCGACAGTCCATAAACCACGGAACCGGCGTGCACTTTAACAAACGTACGCGGCTCACCGTAGACTCCACGATAATAACTAGACTGCAAATCCTTGTCCAACTACGGGCTTATTATTCTAGCTGCACATTTTTCCCTGGGTCAAAATCGTTCTCCTTACTTTTGAAAAGGTCTAGCAGCGAGAATTTTTATTGATGTCGTGCGTTAAACAATGCTTTTAGGTTGAATGATAATCCCCCAAAATTTTAACGCGTCTAAAAAGAGATTACTGGTCAAGAAGAGACTTAATCTCCTGATAAGAATCGTTAATTAGGGTCGTGCGTAATGTCATTTGTTTTTCAATTAATTAACATGTTCCTCCCTTCCGACCATCTTGAAACTTTCAGATATATTAAATAGGTAACACAACATCGTTCTTGAATTTTTTTATGGGTGTTACTCAAAGGGTTGCTTGCAATCCCCAACTCGAAAAGAATAAATTTTTGTTCTACCCTTCATAATTTGCTCACAATTGTGAAAAAACTTTGTTCACAAATGCACGAAGATCCGCATTTCATTTACCACAATGAGTGAGATTTCCTTGAGGTGTATTAGCTTTTATTGTTCTCCCATCAAATCCTGCTCTCCCGTAAAATATGCACTTTGTATCATCCAAAGTTATTCCAGCCAGCAATTCAATAATTAAATTAACAATAACGAACAACGTTGAATGATGAAAAGCGCAAATCCTACAGGACAGCAGGATTAAGGAGATATCCTCACCATTTCATTTAAGCAATCCTAAATCCGTTTTTCTCGCGGATGGAGTGAAAATTGAGAAAGCGAATGTCCGAATAGTATGTGCAAGAAAAAGAAATGGAGGAATCGAGGGGATAGGAAAATATTTCCGTCGAGCGTGGAAGTTAGCCGATCGTTTGATAAATGTTTGCTCCCTGATTGGCTCTTTTGAGGCCGCGTCAACGAGGATCGGCGCGCCATTTGCCCCATTGAAAACGCGTTAAACGCTCGAGCGTCGAAAGCGAGCGGAGCTCGTTACCTTTGCCATTCTGGCCACCGCTCGCCGGTTTCGCAGAAGAGATTAACCCGCGCGTATTTTGCATACTTCTGACCGGCGCTATCGATTATAACGATCAGGTGCTTAAAGCGTGTCCCGCAGCAAGGCCGCGCGGCGCAAGACTTATCCTCGAGGACGTGCGTACATAAGTACGCATACGCTTGCGTACGTGCTGCGAGTTTATTAACTCACGCCAGTGTTTCGCGCGCCGCACTTTGTTACTCCATCTGACAACGTAATCTTGCTACACGTTCGTTCGTTTCGCGTCCGGTAGTCCGCAAATAGATCACTTATGTCGCTCAACCAGGTACAGAGTGTATGCACGTTGCACACTGTCGCGCGCCGGCATTTTTCGCGGATCCCGCCCCGCAACTGCAACTGCAACCGTAATGCATTATACGCGCGCGTGCCCCGGAACCTTTGGACATCCACGCTTACACTGTTTTTTACGAAGAGATCATTCGGAATAGATCTTTCAGAGCTCTATCTAATCTTCGGACAACTACAGGATCATCAAAATAGGATTGTAGAGTCTTTGGTCATCGAATTAGGATCACTCCAAATTTTCAGCACTTTTCATGTTTTCCGTAAAATTAAAAGGCCTGTTGAAATTGTAATGATATAGTTTATTAACTAATAACACGATTCACTACTACTGTACATAACACCATTAACAGATGTTAATATCTTGTATTTCCACCCTTTGTCTTGCTTGTATCCTTGCTTTATCATATGCTTTATATCTTTGTTATTTTCCCTTCATAATATTTAAGCATTAGACTGCGGATTTTATGTTCATATTCTTGAAGTGCAAACTTCTTTAGGCGCACTGCGTACACAATTACTGGGCAGTGAATGAGTCTGATCCGTCACGCTCCGGGGTGAAACGAGATTCGGGTAAAATCGGGAGAGCCTCGGGAGTCTGTTTCTTAACTGTGTCGCCAGAGTCGACCAAAACTGGTCGATTTTTCTTCTCCTTCTCCCAACATCCCCCACTAAGACTGGTCACGTATTAATCTGGTTATCAGAGAGGGGAAAACTGTATTCCCCTCGATTCCCACGATCTGGCGACACTGTTCTCAACAAACAGGTGTGCAATCGTCATAGGAGTTTTCACTTCGGTGGTGCGATCTTACGCCCACAGTATTAGTCTGTTTGTCTTCTTCTTTCATTCGATGGCGTTGGTCGTTTTATCTCTTTTCATTAAGAACGTACCGGACGGCTGTACATTCTGTAACAGTCGCCGATCGCAATGTAACAGTCCGACCATCCGTAGAAGTCAGAAATAATGCCGTGTTCGCATTAATTCGAACAGTACCGTGGCTCGGAAAAATCCGTGTTCTCAAAGAGATCCGCGGTGTACCGCGATGTCTCTTGGCAGGGGCATCGGTATTTGTAATTTCAGCGGGGGGACATTTCTTTGCGCGGCGGATCGTGTAGAGTCGTGAACAGGAAATGCGGACAAGCGTGTATGGCACCGGTGAGTAATAGGTTACCGTCGATCGGTGTATCGACATGCAACATATACGACTAGTATCGTGCCACCGTTTGCCGGCAACAGTCGTTGTGGACCACCCACACGACGCCACGGCGTTCTCGTAACAGTTCCCTTGGCTAATTGCGTAACCAGCCGTCGCGACCTTCTCAACTTCAGGTGGAGTGACGTAGAACTGGTACAGCAGTGCACGGTTAAATTTACACGAAATCGGAACGGTTGAATCGACGCGACTCGGCCCCACTCTTCACCCAACACTTAGGGGGAGGGAGGATGGCAGTCGTATTCGATTTTAATGTACTTTTAACCCCTTGCCCTTGCGATTTATTTTACGCTTTCTCAGTGATTAGAATTTTTTTTATAGATCGTAATTTCGTTAAAAAAAAGGAGAATTTTGATATAAGTTGTTTCCTATATGTTCTCCAATAGCTGTATATTAACAAAACTTAAATAGAATTTTATTTCGGTTTAAAGGAGAAATTATTAACATACATTTTTATCAGAATCTGTTCAGAATCTTCATCACGAGTCAAATACGATATTGTAAGGTAAGGGGTTAAATACACGTTTCTGACGATTACACTGCGGATGTTTATGCAAAATAAAAATTTGATTTTTTTTCTTAATAAGTTGAATAGATTGAAAATAATATAACAGTAGCTTTGGATTCGCTAATGTGTTTGCTATTTTACGCCTACACATTTTTGTCATAAATGTATAAAATCTGCAGTCCACCGATGAAAATATTACGTGCAGGTACTTGAAATCATTAAAGATATAAATGGCTAAAAGTGACGTACCTCAACGCCTTCATGAAATACTTAAATTCATAAACATAGTCCAATTTACATCGTGTTTGGACTCGTTTGAATCGGAATAATCTCGACTGTCGCTTCTGGGAAAAAGGTGTCCTGCTCGCGAGAATTTAACTGATGGCTCGTAAAGTGACGTAAACTTAACCGTGCACCATTGTACCAAAGACGGACAAGACCGCGCGGCAGTTCCGAGGATAATCGCCTAAAGATGAGCAGACGGGGACCCTTCGATTTCCATAATTGCACGGAAAATCGGCTCGAATCTCTCGATTCGATCGCGTCGAGACTGAACCGTCGAACTGTTCGTTACGCTATTCAGTTAAGAAACTCGACCGCCGACTTCGATTTGCATATTTCTTTTACTGATAGTTCAACTGCTCTGGCGTAATTTCAGCCGAAGTGCAAGGAGCAGCATGAAGATCAATCTTTAATGTTCGTAGATTTCGACAGCAACTTGGATCATTTAGCTTCATTGTTCCACTTCGTTGTGACTCGTTGCCTTCGTTCGATCGCAATGCTTTTTATTCGAGCCTTACTTTCTAGAAGCTTCTGCTTCCGACATAGCACATTCTCCTTTATGTAATATTAGCACAATATTTCTCGAGTTATCATTCGTTCTCTGTAATCTTTTGTTCACGTACCGGAGTGCAATCTTCACATTGTACATTTACATTCTAGAAATATACAGGGTGTATCAGCTGAAGGGTGCCACCTAAATATCTCCTTTATTTTGAATGACACAAAAAATATGTATGGTAAAATTTAAACGGTATCGGAGCAGGAATATCATAGAAGAACAATTTCTTTTGTCCGGTTATTTTTTTCATACTTTTTTCAAGGTCATTTTTTTATCGGGATAACTTTTTTTTTTATTCCATCTTATAGCGGCTGCAAAAATATATTTGAATATGGTTAAGTCATTAACAAGATGGAATAAAAAAAGTTTTCCTAATAAAAAATAACGATGACCTTGAAAAAATAACCATGTTGTTCTATGATATTCCTCCTTCGGTACCATTTAAATTATGCGAATCATGAAAAAATGATTTTTTTTGTCTAACGACGAGTATACTCGGGTGTGTAGTATGAAAAAAGCACAAAAGTAACGCTTAACAATAATTAAGCACACAAGTGCACGTTCTACCCACCAGCGAAACGAGATTATTTAACATTAGTTTATAAAAATAACATGAATTTCACAACATATACAAAGAAATAAATTTGTTGAATAATTTCTCATCTTTACAGTCTCTCAATGTCTGCATATTAAAAATATTAGAACCCGTCATTTTAACAATCTAGTATTGATTGGAAATACAATTTACAGAATTGCACAACCGAAGACAATATACTTTAATTTAAGGGTTGACTCGCAATGAGAGGTCACAGATTTGGGTTCGCCGATTTTGCTAAAACCTTTTGAGAAATACAAAAATTACGTGTTAAGTATATCTCCGTCAAAAATGAGTATTGGCAAAAAAGTTCGGACACGTGTCCGCTTATATTGTCTTTAGAATGACCATAAAAGGTTTCATTAAATCGGCGACCTCGCAGACACGATCTCTCCTTGTCAGGTGCGAACGGTTAACATCTGAGATTCGAGTCGCAGAAAAAATGTTTCTGTCGCCGAGCAGAATGTCAAGTACGGTCCACTTTAATTCACGAAATTCGAATGTATCGATAAGCTGATCAGCGCACGAGGGTTGAATCGATCATGCTCGCCGGGACAATCGGCGACCCGTTCATTAGCAAAGTCTCGGCCGACACACATCGATTCCCGAACGCAGATACCAGCACTCTCGGGGTTTCTTAACTCGGCCACCGTGACCTCTTTCTCTCTTTCTCGTTCTCTCTGTTCCAGGCTTGGTGCTCGGGCGAAATAAAATCCTGTCCATTGATGCAACGCGGCTCTCGGGCTCGAGATGGGCAGGAACCTTGCTAGTAAACAATTCCGAGCACGAGGCCTTCGGCGCCGTATTCGGAAAGTGTGTTACGCGGCGCGCTTAATTGCTCCTTTCTTCGTCTCCGGCGCTTACCCGCGATACTCTCTAGTTAGGGTCAATTATATACGGGGCCAATATCGATGGATACCATGCGCGACGCGCACCTTTTACGAATTCCACCTCTATTACCGCTTCTTGCTCTGCTCCACAGTCCTCCTTTTTCCGAAAAGGCAATCTGCTTACACCCGGCGAACGCGCATGCGAGAATCCAGCACCAGCTGACGCTTTCTTCACCCTATTCTCGCAGAGCTTTTACGCTCGAAGGAGTTATGCAGAAATTCATTCGACAGCTAAACATTACTCGCGAGTTTCGTCTAAAGGTTACTGACGCTTTCTAATCCCTTGCAACTTCTTCATTCTAAAAGGAAAACTAACATTTGCTGCGTACCTACTTTAATTCTTACAGTTTCGTGACAAAATGAGTAGGTGTCATTTAAAACGGTAAAACATTGGAAAAATTTTAAAATACTGTTATTGTATGTTTAACCTGTTAAACATGTTAAGAAGGAAAAATAAATTTTCTTTTCACCCCAGTTTGTTGCAATTCAGGTGGAAAATTTTTATTTCACCCCAGTTTGTTGCAATTCGGGTGGAAAATTTTTGTTTGACGTTAATCATATCATATGATAGGGCGACCTATACATATAACTCACTACGATTTAAACTAATAAGACTAATAAGAATTACAGAACAGAAAAATACTGTTTCCTCTACGTACAGATATTGCTGTATCAAATATTTTTGTACGGGTTACGTTTAGTTTCTTACAATTTTATGTGTTACTTCTATGTATATGCCATTCGTGCATTTTGTTCGAAGCTCCCGGCTCGCGTTTCTGTATGAAATCCCGCCAGTCCATCGGTTGCGTAATTCATTACGAAGCATTACAGATTCCCCATGATCCATTTGTCATCCCGACTGGCGATTCACCTTTAATTCCTGGTGGGGCTACGAGGATCGTACCAGTTACAGAGGAGAGATTACACGCGTGTAGAGTATGCCGACACAAAAATCAGCTCGCGAAAGTGGGCTCGATCAGTCGGCTCGAGGCATCTCTCTACGGTGGAGGAAAGATTTTTTCCCCCTGTTTCTGTGTGTGTGTGTGTGCTCCGCAACCGGGTCGGACGAAGGTTTCAGATCATTAATCGCTCGTTCCTGTAATTAATTGCTTCTAACCGGCGCGCACCGATCAGCATGGGACCGTGCTGTGTACACCCCGCGGAGGGAAATCTTGGCGCACACGTCGCTGTCTCCTCCAGCCGGGTTTCTCGTAATCCGCCTGTGTGTAATTTACCGATCCAGTGGCTCGCGAGAAACGCGTATCCCGCTCGTTTGCCACGTTGAAATTCTATCGGTTACCAACGGCAACCGTTTGCCCCTTTCGATACGTCTCAGATACAGGGTCGATTCGTTTTTACCCTCCGCCGAATCGTTTGAAGAAACTTTGTCCTTGGCGAAAATTTCCGCGTCGGCTTTGTTAACGATTTATTAACGAAAACTTTCCGAAACTGCCGAAACAGATTCGGGCTCGGCGACAGTAGCTGCGCGCTCTGATTAGTTCAATGAGCAATGCGATGAGAAAAAGTCCATGTGTTTCGAGGAAAAAGTTACTTCAAATGACCTCGGGAGCCACCCCTGTCAAGGTCGTCCGTCATTTTTGGGACACACTGTATCATGATTGGAAGTTATCTTTTAGGATAGAGCCCATGCTGCTACCTACTCATCGTCCGGGGATTTCAAAAGTGAAATTCAGGAGTGAAATTTCGCTGAGGACGTAAACGACCGAGAATGGTCACCGAGGGTTAACACGATGGAAAGTGATCGTCACGGCGAAACGTGTGTGAGTCGAGGAGAATCGCAACCAAGGGAAAACATCGACGAGGAAAGCCATCCGTTCGCGCGGCTGTTTAACATGTTTTCCAGCATGCAAATCACGTTTACGGTCGCGGCAACCTGCTTAAAACGGAGTGAGAGGGCGGAACACAGATATTGGAAAGCGTCGCGCGAATATTCGCCAACTCCGCGACAAGCCTAACCGCACGGTTCCAGATATCGCTTCGTTTGGCCGCGCGGCGGTTGGGCGCGCGCGCGCGCCAACAGATCCGCGGAGATACGATTCCGTGCGCGAGGAGATATATTCGCGCCTACGTGTTCACACCTACACCCGAATGCCTACACACGCATGCACGCGTCGTGCTGTGCCGGCCAACGGACAACCAGGAAAACCACTATATAGGAATTTTACTCCCGGAATATCGGGGAGCGATAGGACGACAGCTTCCAAGCACGTGAAAGCCGCTCACGGTCCTTTCGCCAGCCCCGTGTCCCGTCCGGCGCGGTGTATCGTGTGCTCGGGTCACGGGGATAAGATACGGAACTTCCTCGGCCGTCCCCGTGAAAAAGACATTCCTGAATTTTGATGATCCGACGGGTATCAAATGTGTCGAGGCTGCGAACTCTGAATCGCCGAGAGCGCGGGCGGAACGAAACGCCCGCTGATTCTATGAATTCAGTGTGTGGGTGCGCACGAACCCTCAGCGGGGATTTCTCTCACCGGGTATTTGACCCGGAAAATCGGAAAAAAGGCAATTTCTAAAATTTTGCGTAAATCATAAAATTGCTGTTCTAAAACAGTCTCGGAAATAGCATTCATTCATTAACGATTTTCAAGTGTTTTAAGGAAATTGTTTAAATTCTTATAAATTCTTCCATTATCACGATTTTTCAAGGATTTCCAATAATCCGAGGAAAGGAATGTTTCCAACAAAAGTTGAACAGTATTTAACACCATCCATTCCAGATTTTTTATTATACAATTAGGAAAGTAATAAAACTGATTTCATAAGAAACGATTCTATAGATATCTTTAGTAGTGCACGTATTACAATAGGAGCCGCGCAAAGTCTAAATAAAATCAATCTTGTCATTTTTATAAGGGAACATGTACGTAAAATTTCGGGAAAACTTCTTCAATGATTTTAATAAATTGATAATAATATATCGACATCTGTAGACGACTTTAATTTCTTTACTGTTTTTTAAATTGCATCAACTCGTTTTTACCATGGATGCATAAAATCCGATGTTTAGTCATGACCAATGCATAAAAACCTGTTTACCATTTTAATAAGTCAGAACTTACATATCGGTCTTCTTAAATTGCAGATTAAAATTAAAAAAGGCTGTAAGTGCCAACATGAAAATTCCGAGGAAAACCCATGTAAAACTTGTAAGATTGTCTTCTGACCAACTCAGAACTTATAACCAATCGTTAGGGATCTTCCAGCCTTACTTCATTACATTGGCGTTGAAAAGACAATTTTTTAAAAAATGGCACTTACAGTCTTTTTCAATTCTAGCTTACAATTCACAAATGTCTGTTACTGTTTCGAATTTGATCGTCCCATTCTTATCACAACTGCAGAAGTTTGAGCGTATGTATCGTGGCATAGTCACGGCGAGTGCATTACTGCAGCTTTCAGTGTTCTGGTCCCGAGGTTGCTTGAAAGTTCACCAATAAAAACGACATAACTTTCGGAACGATCCAATGCTGCGGACTGTTTTGTCGGACGGGTAAAGAATGGCAGCTGTGCGGTCCAGTTGTCGGAAAAGGGAAAAGAGCTCGTGCACTCGTGAATCGTAGTTAGACTACGAGCGAACGCTTTGGTAGTTGGATGGAGTTCGGTTATGGTAGGCGGATCATTCACACCTCTACTCGCGAAGGCCAAGTCGATTGCTGGCTTGGGTTAAAGGAAAGGAGTCGGCGCTGGCCGCGGAAGAATTGGATCGCATTCCCCGCTCCACGGGGCATAAAACCGTTGAGATAATATTGCCAGATAGGTTATTTATTGATATCTCGAGCTTAGGCACCTATCCTGGCCACGATGCTCTATGCCACGGTGTGCCATCACGGAAACCTTCCGCGAGATCGCATAATGATCGGCCCCGGTGTTACTTGCATCTCTGTTGCTCGCGTCCGTGTACGAAACTGGCCGTGTAACATCCTGCTGAAGAGCCGAGCTCGCGCGCGCGCGCC
This sequence comes from Lasioglossum malachurum, assembly GCA_028455605.1. Taxonomy (NCBI): domain Eukaryota; kingdom Metazoa; phylum Arthropoda; class Insecta; order Hymenoptera; family Halictidae; genus Lasioglossum; species Lasioglossum malachurum. The sequence goes on from CM052318.1 coordinate 7,720,132, forward strand.
ACGCTGTACCGTTGATAGCCCTAAGAGATGCGAGCGAGATTCGTTTCGCTCTAGCCTCGTCAAGAAACTCTCGTAACACGCTCTCTTGCCCAGGCTCTCCGGGGACCCTGGAAAACTCGGATACCCAATTTCGTGTACCTCTTCGGTCTCCCTTCGCGGTTTCAGCTTCCGCCAGAAACCTTTCTGGGTCATGCGTACGCGCCGCGGATGTTCACGCACGTTTGCGATCGCAGTTTGCGCCTCCGAAACTCGCGACTCGGTTTCGTGGAATTTACACCACCGCTGTGATACTACATTTTCAAAACTGGCTCCAGACTTTTTATCGTATAATTGAACTGCGGATCTGTATGGAAATTAAAAATTGTATCAAGAAGCAGAAACCAAGTACAGTGTTCCCGCGATTGATGTGACTTTCGGGTGTGCGGATGATGTGACTTTTTTATCCCCACTACTACGGGGTTCTCCCTTGGGCGGTCGACCGCGCTACAAAGAAATTAAAGTATTAGAGTGTGTAAATTCGGGTTTTATGATACTGGATGTATCATTATACAATACAATTTCCCGCTTAGCACCATTGTTTATCCAGGATCGTCGTTTGCACTTGGAAAAGTTATCCAAGAAATCTATGTTTGGCACACGTGAAAAAACGCAGTACCATTTCGTTTCCTGAGACTCGATACCCCCGAGGTTCTCACAACAATCGCGGGACCACTGTATTCCGCGAAATTTCATGTTTCAGGTAGAGATTCCTATATCACGTGTAGGTATACGTGGAATAAACCGATCAGGACCTTAACCCGCGATCACAGACGCCGAAATATTACGCCGTTACCGCAGACATGCGGTCTCGAAGATAGCTATATACATTTCACAATTAACACCTTATGAACATACTTTTTACTCTGGCCTCAATTTCTTTCGCAACGTGCATAGAGGAATTCAGATTGTAATATTACATCATTCTATCTCAAATCAGAGTTTCTCAACTCAGAGAACCTTTTGTATTCAACATATTTGCACAAATTCTCGTTTTAAGACTATTAATTAATTTATTCGGGAGCAAAGAATTCAGAGAAATTTTGTAATATTTTCAGAGGAACATCAACCAGTTGTTGAAAGAAATGTAGTCAATGCTAGCTGGCTAGTTAAGAATTGTGCACAAATCGGGGCGCGAGTAACCGGAGGTTAAGAAATTCATTCGACGATTTTCTACGAAATGAGTCTTCATAATTCTACCAATTTTAAAATAAAAAACCGAGGCCAGGCATCTAGGTTCAGCGTTAAAGAAGAAACGTACACGTCCGTTGTCGTTTCGCAGAATTGCGAAATCTCTATTGTTAATGCAACGGATCCCGGTATGTGGAGCAAGTGCGCTGCGTCAGACACACCCTTCGCAACACGTGTGATCGTGCTGGCTGACTCGAGCGCTGAAAGGATCATTCTCCGATCCAGGGAGATCTCCGGTATGCAGGGCCCACACCTCCTCAGCATTGCACCCACCGGCTGACCTACACCCAAACGCGCGCGGCTCTGTTCGGCTTGGCTTGGCTTCGTTTGGCTTGGCTTGGCGAGCCTTGCCTTGGCGTGTGCACCGCCACGAGGCCGCGTATCCCGTTTCCATCGAAAGTTCACACTAATGGCATTTGCCGTGCCGACGTATAACGTCGGGATTATTACGATTTATTAGCTCACCTATCACGGCCCTGTTCGCGGCTCTGTATCACGACGCGATTAGGGATTGATTTCGGCGAATGAACGGGACCGGCTAGGGAACCTGACTCGCTCGCTATCTTCTCCGAATGATACCTCGGTTAGAGTGGTCTTAAATCTTATTCACCACGTGCAATAGGATTACGTCCCCTAATTCCGATGAAGGTGTTCGGGATTAAGCATCAGCGATATAGAAGTCTCTCGCGGTATGATCCTGTCTCGGATAAAACGTACAGCCTTTGGCGATGATAACTAACAATTCAAAATAGATGTGTCAATTGAGTATCTGTTATACTAGCGAAGTTGAACCTTCTTTTTTTCATTGCGATGAAGAATCTGTTTCGATATTGTGTTCAGCGATATCTACGAACAATCACCATCTACGTTCATGAACAAGAAGAATAATGCTATTTTCAACAGCAATTGAAAAAAAATTTGGTCGCAGAAAGTTCAAAGAAAATTATTAGTAGACTGCGGATTTTATGCATTTATGACAAAAATGTGTAAGCACAATTTAAAGCAGTGGACGTAATAAAAAGATTTACAGACATCAGCGTATTGGCGCTTCAGCTTAATCAGCTAATTAAAAGAAGAAAGAAATGTTTATTTGGCTCCTGCGTCTTGCGATCAATACAAACATTTTTAGTTTGATAAAAATCCGATCTCAATCTAGATCATTCTCAAGAAATAATTGCGTCTGTAAATTATTATATATTATGATATTATACTGCATGTTAAACTGGGTTGATGAAAACTATTATCCACTTGCTTTGTGAAAAAGAATTTCCTATTTTGCATAAAGATCCGCAGTCTAGTTATTAGTTCTCAAAGGGTGTACGAATACTTTTCGCGCCCACTGCATGTCCGTCGTCGAAGACGTATAAATAATCTCATCGTTCGCATTCACGGTGGATGATTCATTCGCGACGTGCGTCCACAGTGAGGAAGTGTAAATTCGCCTTGGAGCTCATTCATTTCACCGGGCATCGAAGGAAACAATCTCGTTCCCATTGAGATCAACCGTTCTCCGATCATAAGCGGCCCGATCCAGCTGTGAGTTACGCGATCGTGGCAAGGTTAATTCCCCGGCGAGAGCGAGGGAGAGAGAGCAGCTCGCACATCTCGCAGAGCTGGGCGAGGGGAATTGTTGCCGCGATCGCTCGGCGGCGATAATTTTTCAACAAGGAATCTCTGAACGTGGGGAACCAGCCGAGCCGCATCAGACACGCCCTGCATATGCATGCACGTTGCACGCGGATGCTGGCCAGCGCTCAAGCGTTTTCATGGAATCCGCTCGCGAGCGCCACGGAATGCCCGTGCCCGCGGGTCACCACTGTTGAGTGATTTCGCTCGGCCGGATTCCCGGTAGTATGTACTCTCCTTTTTTCCCCCTCTCTCCACGGTGTTCTTGTTGTTCGCGAAACCTCTTCGCAGCCTGGCGAACCAGAGCGGTGTCTAGCTCGGGAAACGAGTCCCACGACACCGTGTTCCCAGGCATTGCGCAACCCGTCGCATAGACTGTCAATGTCTAGCTCCAACGGCGACGACGACGACGCGACGGTGTGTATCTGTTATCTTTCAACGTTGGCACGCGCAACTATCCCTGCCTCTTTTCCTTTTTTTCCACGAGATTCATCGACGCGGCCACACCGCGGATGTACTTTCAGCTATCGGCTCCGGGGATCTCTTTGGTCGACTGGTCGCTCGAAAGGTTAATATGTATCGCGATACCGGGTTATTTTATTAGTCCGCCCGAGCGGACGGACGTCGAGCGGCGCCGGGCCTCTCGCAAAAATTCCAAATGTCGCCGAAATGTCAGCCACACGCGGCCAGCTTTTTCACCGTCTCCCGAGGACTGCCAATGATGCTTCGTCGTCTCGGGTTTAACGAATTCTATTACTTTTTAACGCGGCTGCTATCACAGCTTTATTTATAATAAGGTGACGTGTCTTGTTAACGAACATAATTTGTGTTAAACGCAAAAATAACATTTATGATGACTAGACAGCAGATTTTATGCATTTGTGATAACACAATCAGAAATTTTCTAAATTTATCTTTTTTTTTTAGTATTGTCAAGGCCACCTTCATTTTTTTAAATGGCACTTTGTATTTTTGACTTACCAGTATTATAGCCCATATCAAGATGAATTCAACGACCACGAGCTCCGGATGACCTTGAAATACCAATTTAAAAAATGAAGGTGGCCTTGGCAATAATTAAAAAGAAAATTTTCGAACTTTTTTTATTGCCATGTACAGCCAATCAAAGACTGATCAACTTTTGTTGAAAATATTTTTCGTCAGATTATCGCAAGTACTTGAAAAATCGTGAAGAGTGTTATGTGAGACACCCTGTATGTATAATATAATTGGAAGCGGGTCGCAAAAGAAATATGCTCCTCGCGCAGAGAAACAGTTTCGAGGGTGGAATTGCAGCCGGCTTTTGGTCTTCAAGATTGACATAAACAATATTTTCATTTATCAAAAAAATCGTTGAAAACAAACATTGAAAATGTTTACAAAATTGATGTCCTGTAGAATAACTCGAGTATTTTGTATGTAATCGGAAGCGGGTCGCAAAATAAATATGCTCCTCTCGCAGAGAAACAATTTCGAGGGAGGAATCGGAGCAGGCTCACGGACGAGTCATGATCAAGGAACAAGCTGGGGAACGGTAAACGCGGGACCGTTCCATAAAGTCTCGCAGCCCCTTGGCCACCCTGGTTATTAACTGTTACGCAACCGCATTAGAACTGCACCTGGCTGGCCGATACAATGCATAATAAAACACATAACGGCTGGCCGGTCTAAGCGTGGATTAACGCTGGACACGAAAAACGCATTACGCGGCCGGGTAAACGTCTCGATAAAAATCTGAAGAGCCGGGCCGGGGGTCTTGACTGCGTTTCAGCGCCACATAAAACAAGATCATTAATTGCTGGTACGGGGACCGTAGAAAATCCAAATAGACGTCCAATTCGCCACGGAACCACCTGTTTCGGTCGTGGAACGCGCGGTTTCGCAACAATCTTTTCCCTCCCACCGTGGGACCATGCAAATGGATTTTACAAGGCTCCTTCACGCCGTTACCATTGTTATTTCGACCTCGGCTGGTATGTCCAACCCTGCCGACACAGTCCACTCCAGTCGAGTCCAGTCCGTTAATCTTTCCGTCGGCAACGAATGTCGATACGTATCGTGGCTTGCAAAATCGACCGGGAGCGATCCCTACGATAGGAGCCAGCGCCACGACGATCACGATCGATCGATCGGTTTCACCACCGAAGCGCTTGTAAGCCGGCGCGAAGTAATTATCAATGTTCGTGGCTGACATCTCTTGCCTGATTAGATGGTCTGCCCGGCCAGTTTTACGGACGTGGCGATCCTATCGCGCCTTTATTCGCGCTTCGATTGCTGCGAGTCAAAATGTGTTAAACGAGCAGCGTAAACAGAGTTACGAGCTGCTGTCTGCGGTTCTGTTATTTTCTTCGAGAACCCTCTCAGTTATAGTTCTTCGACTGCCAAACTGCCACCCCAAAATTCCTACAAATCATAGTAATTTAACTACTAAATAGATTAACTTTTTAGCCCTTTAGGTTCTTCAAATCTTCATTAAATTCAGTTTACCTGGAAGTCAGAAATGTACAAAATTTTTGTACCCTAACTTTTGCTACTGTATTATACTGTAATTGCGATTATCAAGTTTCTTTCACTTCTTTAGGACATTCGGATTGTACAGCGTGTCCCAAAAATGTAGTTCCTTGAAAGGGCTGATCCCCGAGGTGATTTAAAGTGACTTTTTCTTGTGCGAGACTTGTTCTTCGTGGCTTCGTTAACGAGTTATTAGCAAAAGCGAAAAAGTTATTTCGAATAATTTCAGGAACCACCCCTTTCAAGGTTCTCCGACATTTTTGGGCCACCCTGTAGAATATTAGTAAGGTCCTAGTATGATAGACTGCACGATTGTTCGACAGACACGATGCTTCACATCAATCATATTTTTAAAGACCTTTCCCAGGAGAGTTCGAATAGTTTCGATAATCGATTGGATTGAAAGAATCCGCGCGGCGGCTGGAAGAGATTAAATTTTCGTTATCCGGAGTTTATTTGCCCGTGCCTCTGATATCACAATAAATATGACGAGGCATTCGAGCACGTTCGAATGGATAAAGCGTACCTCTTCATTAACCGAAGACGATTTATTTAACACGTCGTTCCTGAAGTGAGCGTACATAAATCGATTTTAGATGGTATTTTCTAGCGACTCACTCCGTATACGCGTCAAGCAATCCGACCTTGATGAACCTTCATCCTGAACCTAACGGAAGAGATCTCAGCCCAATAAGCACGACGAATTCACCATCGGGAAGACGGACGTTCCCGGTACGGTCATAAACGGAGAATTATTTATCATATGGGTTAAATGTTACGTCCGATAAATCTCCGACGTCAGACACACTTTCCGGAGAGAATGCGACGGACTTTTACATCGATGATCGTCTGAACGCCATATCATTACTCTTCGTACGAGGGCCCGGACACCGAGAGAGCTCCGTTACGGGGCCTTAAGGCCGAGTGTACACTTACATCGTAAACGCGCCGCGCGCACCTTGCAACAGGTAGTTGACGAAATCTCCGATGGATCAAGCTTCGTCACGTTCCAGATATTTTCAAAGCCAGATACGACAGCGGATTAAATTAGATCGATCGGAATATCGACGGAACGAGGTAAACATTGCGCTCGAAAATCGACCGACGATGGTGGAAAATTGTGTTACGGTTTTATAGAGCATCGCCTTAACAATTAACATAATATTGCCTAATATTGAGAGTCTCGGACATAGCCATATGAACTTGAATGACTAAGTATGACAAAATTAAGTTCGTTCGAGAATAAAATTAAACAGGTGAAAACTGAAGATACGGTGTTAAGGATCATCTTTGTATCTCGAGGTTTCATATAATGAATTTGAATGACAAAGTATGTGAACAATAAAATTTGTTTAAAAATTATATTATACATCCAGATGAAAATTGAAGATATGGTGTTAAGGATTATCTTCGTGTTTCAAAGTTTTATATAATGATCTTGATCAAAACGTTTTATAAGATTTGCAATCTGAAATCGGACATTCCACATGCAACAACTTCATATATACGAGAAATGCCAGAAAGTTCACATAAGATCATTAATAACAATAGCAATTCCTGTAATGATCTTTTAACAAAGTTTTTACTCGAAAATGTAGCCAGTTGTGTAGGAACGGTGCAAGTGTAGATGCGGCTTAAACGTGCAGCCCGTTCAGTCCGCAAGCCTCGGGAGCGGTACGAGGAAGCTGCGGAAGCCCGCGGAAGGTTGCGGCGAACACGTCGCCTCGTTTCCACGCACGACCGTGATAAATACTCCGAAAAACGTTTCTGCTGCGTGGGCGGGAGAGTGCGATCCCGGTTAGGTTGTATGGCGTCCACCAGCGCAGCGCACCGGCACGCTGCGGATACTTTCCACCGTCTGGTGTACAGTTAGGCGTGACGCAACCGCGCACTCGAGAACGGTATGAGATCCCAATTATCGAATGCTTCCGGTTTCTAAGGGTCTCGGGTTTGCGTGGAACAACGCCTAGCTGGCTTAGGTTCCTGGAGCGATGAATACCGGGATGAGGCCGGTTGCGCCGCAGGAAGAGTCGACTCGCACAGACCTTATTGTTAGCTTATTGTTAGAATTGCTGTTTAATTGAAAGGCAGGTATCCGGCTAAGGGCCGCTATCAGCTGTCAGCCTCTCTTGAAAATTGTGAGCAATGCTTTAATCCTGTTATAGTCCTATCAAAATGTGCCGAAAATTTTAAAAACAAGCTGTTTGATTGCAATACGTAACGATCTAAGACTAACACTAAACTTACCGAGGACTAAAAGCGATTAGAATGTTTTAGCTTGCAAAAATGACAAGGCTCTATTTATTACAATAGGTGGTTCGATAAAGAATTTTATCGAATCAATTTCGTAAGATGAAAAGTATAGAACCAGTAATTTGACCGGCAGTGATAGGTTTAGTGTCTATTGTGATATCGTATCTATATTTTCGGTTTCCGTTTCCTCATTATATCGGCGACGATCGGATGATAAACCTCCCAAGCGATTATAACGGCGTCAGCATCAACGTGTCACTAGAAAAGAATCTAGACAATGTCACGGCAAAGAAATCCGCTTATTATTCCAACAAAGAGTAACTATGCGCAATGAATAACATCGAAGACATCCACTTAAAGCGCAGCTTGATGACGTTAACATCAAAGGCTACACCAGAGATGCGGCCCTGTCCACTAAAGTCATTCCACGTGTTATTGCGGAAGTGGTCTTTGAAGATCGTAAGAAACCGTCCGCGGTGATCCACGACGATCGGATAAGCCTGAAGATCGTGGTTGTAAAAGAAGTTTATAAGGCTTGAGATTATACGACTGTCACGGGCTATCTATCTTGGCCGATACATAGTGATTTCCGTCTTCCAAAGTGAAGAATGAAAAGATAGCTCTCTCTTTCTCTCTCTCGCGCGCGCGCGGCTACTATTTGTCGTAAACGCATTTTTATTTCGATTCTATGGACTCTCGGGCTTAATATCTTTACCACCATGTGTTTCACAATTTCAATGTCCCGTTCCTACCATCGGATTATAACGTTCTAACCCCGCGCGAGATGCCGACGATTTCAGCGTCAGCGACAGGAACATCTCCCGTACCGAAATCACCCAATATTAACTTTAATTTCACACTATTCGTTCGTTACGCAGTTGTAAACTCGGTTTTTCCTACATAGTCAATTTTCTTGTTTAACCGTCGAGTCCTCGTACACTTCTCGAATCAATTTCTTAAAAAACTTTCGAAGAAACAAATAAATATCTATACAGCTCTTGCGTCTGGAAACATGTCCTAGTTCGTATAAAAATCCGCTGTTTATCAAAATCTTGACACAGATATTTTCGGATGTAGCTTGCAACGGTTCTCTAAATCTCCGATCGGATCAAGACAAGAAAGGATCCTTACCTGATTGATGTCGCTGCCCAAGTCCCTGGCGCTCTTCGCGCTCCTCAGCTGATCGCCGCGGTACTCCCTGTACCTGATGGTGACCTCGTCGTCGGTGAGCGCGCCGCTACCGCTGCCACCGCTCCTCGCGTTCTTCTTGTTCTTCTCCTCCTTCGCCTTCTTCTCCTTTTTGCTGAACAGCTGCTTCACTTTGCTCATCGTGCCGCTCTTCTTCGCCGCCTTCTTCTCGTACTTTTTATCGGCGCCGGACGGTGGTTTCGCGGTGACCGGCGGCGACTTCGATACGTCGTTCGAATACTTGTCGTACTTCCGCTGCTCGGACGCAGTCAAGTTCATGTTCCGATCGGTGTGCCTCCGTTCGTGCTTGACGAACTGTTTCGTGACGAACCCCTCGTCCTCGGACTCGATCTGCTCCCGTCTGTCCACCTCCTGCGAGTCACGCCTGTAATCGTTCTCGATCCCCGAATCGGCCAGACGATCCTTCCGGTCGGAGTCGCTGAGTCGTGTCTCGCGTTGGCGCCGCTCGGTGTGAGACCGAGTCTCCTGTCTGATGTGCCTCGACTTGCCGCCTTCGTGGAAAGCCCTAGCCGGCCTGGTAGGGCTCTCGTCGAAGGGTTCCAGTCGGCCGACCGAGGGCTTCACTCGAGGACTCTCCCTGGCGTCGGAATCGTCGAAGTAATCCAACCGATTGCGGGAACGACGCAAAGGCTTCTTCGGGTCCTCGTCCAGGTTTCGATGCTCCTTTCTCAGAGTCCGAGAGCTCTCGTCGTATCTGGTCTCGCAGCGGATCGAGTCTCTAGCGGTGGTGTCCGAGTCGTATCTGCTAGAGTTGTAGCCACCGCGATCGGTGCGTATCCTGGGCGGAGAACTGTCGTAGTCGTCGTGGGCAGGGTGCTTGCTAGTGGTGTACCGTTGGGTGGTGCGCGTCTCCTTGTAATACTTGGACTCCAGCTGACTGTTCGTCATCTGAGAGATATCGGTGTCGTAGTCGTCGTTAGGCCCCTCTCTCAGACTATCCAGGTGTCTCTTCGCGAAAGGTGACCTTTCCTTCCTGCCATTTATCGTGGGACTCTCCAGCAACGGCCGACGCATGTCCCTGGCGTTCACATAGTCCGCGTGACTGCTGGTCAGGTTCTCGTGGGACCTGGTCGTGTACTCGCTCCTGAGCGCCCTGACTCTCGCGTTCTCGCCTATCTCGTCCAATCGCTGGGTCGACTTGCTCATGCCGCGTATCGACTCGAAGTTCTTCTTCTTCGGCAAGTACGGCTCCCTGGGCCTGGTCTCGCGGTCCAGGAAGTCCTCGCTCTTCGAGAATTTCCTCTCGGTGGTGAACTTCTTCGCGACGATAGGCGAGGGCAGCACGTTGTTCTCTTTGGACTCTCCGCGGAAGTGATGCGGCACCGGATGCTCCTCCTGATGATAACTGGACACCTTGTACGGACTACTGGAACCCCTGATACCCTGGAAACGCTCCTCGGGGCTGTTTCTAGGCCGGTTGCCGACCAGCTTGAAATCGTCCGCGTAGCCCTCGTGCGTTCGCGTTTCGACGATATATTTGTCGCCGTATTTGTCCGTCCTGGTCTCCACGGTGTACCCGTCCCTCGGCTTCGCGTCGATGTACCCGTCGGTCGGTATTTTGTTGATCTTCTTCTCGTAGCCGTAGACCTTGCCGTTGTCCTCGTGTATCTCCTTCTCGAAGATGTACTTCTCCCCGTTGCTGTTGGTCCTCGTCTCCGTGATGTAGGTGTCCATGTAACGTTTCGGGGACGCGACGCGGTTCGGCGTGACAGGCGACGGCACGATCGGCTTATCGATGATCTCGTGCTCGGACTTCTTGATCGGCACGTTCGCGCTGTTCTTCGCGGCGAATCTCTCGTCAGCCAGCAGCTTCGACTTGATCCGAGACTCGAGTAGATCGCGCCTCGCGCTCAGCTCGAACGTCTTGTTCGATATGCCGGGCTGCGTCTGTCTCGGGTGATACTCGTTGGTTTCCCGTTGCCTGGCGTCCGTCCCGTCGGCCCTGCCCCTGCCGGAAGTATCGACGAACACCGTCGACGTGTACTTCTCCGGTTTGTCGTACAGCCGTCGGTCGATCTGCTCGAACTCGTGGTGTCGTTTCCCGTCCGAGTTCCTGGACGCGTAATCCTGCGCGCTGCTGTAATGACCGGTGAAGTGACTGGCGGGCTTCCGGTCCTCCTCGAACCTCGACTTGAACGTGTTGATCTCGTTGTTGCGTCGCAGGTCGCTGTTGTACGAGTAATCCGTCCTACGGTACTCCTTCTCCGCGGGACTGTTCTCACGGGAGGAGTCCTTTCGCTCCAGGCCGAGGCCTTCGTCGCTGTCCGAGTGGCTCCTCTGGGCCTTCTTCTTGTCGGTCTGCACCTGAGCATAGATTACGTTGGTCTGCGGGGGCGGAGAGCTGCAGGACTCGTTCGGTCGGGTGTAGGAGAACGGTCGATTGTTGTTGTGCCCGAAACCCGGCCCGGGCGAGACCATGGTCCTGGTCAGCTGGGGCGGTGGCGATCGATCGTTCGACAATCGGTGAATCATCTTGTGTATCGTTGACTCTTCGTCGCGTTGTTGGAGATCGTATCGGCTGCTGTGCAGCATGCTACTCGCGGCGACCTTGTCTACTTCGTCGAGCCCGGTGTCCTTTGCCGGTGAAGGGGTCCGGGCTGCCTTCTCCTCTTTCCTTTGTTCCCCCTCCCGTTTGGACTTGTTATCGTCCTCTAGCTCGATGGGTATGCGCCGCACGGCCGCCTTGTTCGCTCTCGGGGGCGATACCGGTGGCTCGCCGGGTTCTTCCGTCTGTTCCTCGGGCTGGTCTCGCGTCTCTGCTAACGGCTCGAGCTCCGGCTCGGTTACCTTTCTGGCATCGGACTCCTCTTGCCTGGACTTCTTCGCTTCCGGCCGGCTCGCGGCCTCGTTCACATTGATCCTGCCGAAGTGGAACGGCTGCTGATCTACGTGCGGCGATGCCTCGATGATGGGCGACAGTTGTTTCTTAGCGCGCAGGCTGCTCAGGTGAGAGCCCTCGCTCTCACTGCCGCTCCTTTTGCGGTGTGATCGCGTTGACGCCCCCGCGTCGCTCGCGCTACGGCCCACCGGGTTCCTCTTGCGCTCGAGCTTAGGGGAGAAGAACCTGGCTAGGGTGCCTTTTAGCTTCTTCGCACTGGCATCGCTCGCACTTCGCTCCAGTGCCTTCTTCTTGAGCCGGGGCGTCTCGACCGAGTCCGCGCCCGTCGTACCACCGATCTCCTCGCTCCTGCGTCTCACATCGAGCGGCAGTTCCGGCCTCTTCTTGTTACGACGTGCCGGTAGTGTGCTGAATCGGCCGGGCAGTCGTCGGTTATCGTGCGCGACACAATGAAGGCTGCCCGCTTGCTGAAGCACCAGCGCCGCCTCCTGCGCCAAGTCCTCCTTGCTCCTCGACGCGATGCTCTCTTTGTGCACGGGGGTGGCGATCAACCTGCCTTCGCCATCTCCTACGAGCGCCGCGGCCACGCGGGGTGTTTCGCGTCCTGCAACATCCAAGCAAACGACTCTGGTTAAATCACTTTTGTTAAACGAACTTCGAAAGGCTTCACCCTCTGAAAATTCTCTTAAGGGCCATAAGGGTGTTCTTATTTTTCGGTGAAAATATCGATTTTTTGCAGAATCTTCTAGTTTAATTGTTTAAAAGCGTCTTTGTAAAATCTCAAGTTGTTATTCATAACAATTACGTACGTGACAGGCAATGCCTTTCATCTTACTCTGTATTTTTCGAAAAGGGTTATTAAAAGTATGATGAAAGCTCATGTATAAAGTTTGATAGTTACACCTCTCCGTTTTAAAAAAGTGCAAAGTATTGAAATGTTTCACCAAAAACGAAAGCTCCGTTGAGATTATACGGTAGTTATGTACGGTAGAAATGTAGTTAAAAAACACGTGTAATTTACTAGTAGAAAGTAAAAGTTATTTCCGGAGAGTTTCATTAAACATGCCTTGGAAATCCGAAGCTTATTAAATTATAGACAATGCTAATAGCTAAGTGAATGTAACTGTCTATCGTGAAAAAATTTATGATGGTAGATAATGGCTGGGTTTATCATAGTCATTAGTGGTCTATTAAGAATGCTGAGAGTCGTTGGAACTACGTTCTGACTTTTTGATGTTATTAATACGTCATATGTTTCACAGAATGGTAAAGGGTCAATATCTCGTGAGTTTCCATGTTAGGGATTGAATTCTGTTTACAACACGTTGAACAATGTCTCTACGTGATGTATCGTCTAAGATATTCGATTAATTACAGTAAAAGAACAGAATACTGAAACTTGTAGTTTATTTTAAGTCCACATAGATTCAGTGGTATTTTGATCTCGTCCTAACCGTTCAGGAAAGGCGCTTGGCAAAGTTCAATCGATATCAAAGTTCAATGCTTAACAGAAAAAGAGAACTCGATGCTTCTGGATCGAGGTCGGCCAATCAAAGTTCAACACAGTCAAGTGCTTACGATGATCAATAATTCGATCCTGAAAGTACACATAGCTTGTACATACAGGGTGTCCCATATACAGGATTGTACTGAATGATAAGGATGCTGTATTGAATCGTAGCATCGAATGAATTGAATTAATCCATTTGGCAAATAAGCAGGTGAATCGTCAAAGGAAATGGCAAGAGGCGCGACAACGCGAGAAAACAAACGTATCTCCGGCGTAATTCCTTCATCTGCCGACTTTCCCTCGCGTTGACCTCTGGTAGTAAATCGTTCGGGCATTAGCTGTTCTTTTTACAGCGGTGGAGTAATTTCCGAGTCCGCTTCCTCCTAATTGCCGCGCGATTATAGTCGCGCCGCGCGCTCGGAAAGAGCTAATTAACATTCATTTAATCTGACACGATCAATCTATTAAAATCTGCTAATGCTACTCAAATTTTAATCAGAGTTTAATCAGAGAGATAGTCTGGGGTTTATAATTGGATAAAAAATCTAGCAGCATGCGGATCTAGAACATCATTCTAATCGGTCGATCCACGTTTTCCCATAAGAAATTTGACAGAACACGAGGTACATGACAGTCCTAGGTCATCGCTAGCCGATATTAACGAACGATCTCCATTAGTAGAATCGTGACTCGCGAATTCTATCGGGGATGATAGATTATTAGATTTCTAAATTGCGGTTTTATGCAATGATGGCCAGCCTGCTCGTTACTGTTCAATTGTTCTGTTTAATCAGACCAGTGCCGTTTCTGTAATTCAGCAACGGCAAGAAAACGCGTCTCCTCGATCGATCGTTAAACCGAGACGGGCCTCGACATAATAGTCGCCATCCTAGATGTATGTCCATCGGACGATGGATCGGTATCTTTCAATTTTACTTCGAATTTACTAGTATTTTCGTCTAGAGCTGGCGTTTTCCTTTCCCGACATCGTCAGCAAACACGTCATACATTGTTCCAACTCGATGCGGACTGCCGCGCCGCGCGGAACTTTCGCTCGGCGATATTTTTGTAAGTCGGATAATAGAAATCGTGCTTCAATTTAAAATTCAGCCCATACGCTCGCGCATACACGTAATACGCAATTTGACCTTTTCGGCGTGCACACGCCTTGTGAACTGGCGGGCTCGCCGCGGGAAATCGCTCGAAGAGACGGGATTCCGCGAGGGGCGTTCGAGAAAATCCCATAAACCATTGCATGATAGACAACGATGCATGTGATCGCTTTGAAAATTTTTTACAATCTTCTAGAATTTGACGATTTGACAAAAAAACTTATTTCTTACTAGACACAATGCAATGTTACTTTACATTCCTTTGCATTCCTATGGAAACAATTCAGAGTATTATATGTAAATAAATAATTTGATCATTCGTGTAAAATATCTTTCAATTTTATTAAAAACTTATTTCAAAAACGCTTAAAATTAACTTCACACGCGTGTAACTTTTGTACCAGTGAATTCCTGACATTAAAACTTGGGTTTTTGGCATTTTCTCGTAAAAATCTACAGGATCACATTTTAAAAAGTACAAAATTTGTGGTCCCACAAGGTGAAGTTTACCCTGAAATATAATCTTACTTCATTTTCCTTTCCAAATATAGGAAATTCGATCGTTCTTGTTAAACTTTTGGGTGTTTCGCGTGAAAGGACGAATGTGATGCAGCGGACAAGCTTGAAAATATGTGCACGGGTCAGAAGAGAAGTCCGTATTGACATGGTTTGAGTGAAAGACACTGTGGGAAATGAAGGTTGTCTTGCGAATTCGTGCTAAATACCTCCGCGTCCTTTCCGATTTTCCATAGAATAATTAAAGAGAGGAGAAACCGTGTCTGATTCTAATCTCCACTTCATATTACGTCTTCGCGTGCAGCACAACCGCGGGTAATCACTCGATGCTCTCAACAAATATCATGTACCAGTGACCTTTCCGTAATAGTGTATACCATCCACAAACACAAGCTGGTGCACGTTTCTCGACAGAAATTAATTGACGTGCCAGCGACGAGAACGATTTTTATAAAATCCATTTTACACGTTGGACAACCCGGCAGAAATTACTTATTAACTTTCGAAAGTATCTACCGAAGCATCCTTCACCCTTCGCGCTTCCTGTATGAGTTGTTGTGAACGACTGCATAATTTAATAAGTCTATTAATTCCTCTTTTATTTTAATACTTTACGCCAGTAATCAATTCATCGTTAAAATAATTCTTCGTAAAATTACCTCTCTCTTTTATCTAGAAGAACATTTATAAAATATTAGAGAGTCCTTAGAACTTCATCCAAGTATGACAATTAAGAAGAATTTCAAACAGTAGAAAGAATTAAAGAATATCTCTTAAGAATAAAAGATTATCAAAGGAATTTCTATTTGGCTCCCCCGCGTGTTGCAACTGGCGCGGACGATTTTTCTTTCGCATAAAGATCCGTGGTCGATTAATTATAAAACTATGTAGCAGGTCTATGGTGGCATTCTTCCGCGGTTGGTAAATGAGTCGTTAATCTCGGATGCTATTTACTACGTTCGGAATAGTATTTAACCCGGCACCGATGGTGTTTCGCGGAGCATTAATAAACATCAGTAGGCTCGCATACAATCGAGAGGAGAACGATCGGTAACGGTAATTAGAGAGGACGCGTGGGTTCTATAATCAATGATAAACAAGCTAATGATCCGCCGTTGAGGCCGTTGACGGATTTACAGCGTCATTGTCGCGGTTCCACGGGCCGAGAAGCTGTTGCTTGCGACCTCATTCGAGGAACATCTTGTCGAGGTCATCGACGAGGAGACCCCGGGAACGGGGCCACGCCGGGATTAGCGTTCCTGTTCGCCTACAAAAGCGGCGTACCACTTCTAGTACCCATAATGCCGTGCACCATTTCCACCGAGCACGTCTCTCGTGGGAAATCGTTGTTAAATGGAGACTGAATCCACTCCGGGGCCATTCTTGCCAACTTTTATGAGCTTCTGTTTACGCTAACAACCTACAGTCGCGCTCATTCTTCCTCACATTTCTGCGACTAATAGCCAAGCATTTCGAGAGCATTTCGAGAGCATTACGGAAGGAAACGGCTGTCCTGCTGTTTTCTATATTTGCTCGACATCCCCCTTTTCTTTTGTTCGCTCTTGCTCGTTCGTTTTTCGCCCCGGAGAGCAAAGAGAAATTCGAAGGTGCGATAGAACGTTCTGGGCGATTGTAGTAGGTCACTGACGCGGCTTTATCAGGAAAATTATTAATTGAAATACAACAGTGATAAGATATTGGAAGAATCTAAGGCTGTCGTTACACTATTTTTGACGTAATCGAATTATTAGAAGGGGGCACACATTTTCATTCAACTGCTGTTTGTTATAATCGACTTTGAAGATTCTTATTTTGCATAAAGATGCACAATCTCCCACCGCTTGTTTCGCCAATAATCCCTGCAGTTATATTTTACTAACACTTTACCTACCGGAAGCCTATTAATAGGATTTTCAATAATTGTGCTGTATCAAAGAGAGCATAGTTTTCTTTGACATTGCAATCTCAAATGAAACTATTAGATGACATTATTGAGGGTGATTATGGCTGTTGCTATTGAAGGATCCATTAAAAAGTGTTTAGTCATGTGCGATAGATTTTTCAAAATTATGCAATAATCACCAGTCAGTAATGTGTCAAATGCAACGTAACCTATTATGAAACGCAAATAAAAATAATGCTACAGAAAAACTTGAAGTGTCCACTTATATAGTGGTTATCAATTTGCAAGAGAAATTGCAATTCTCTGTTAAACGCCGAAGAAACTGAACAGCCAATGAGGAACCGTATACGAAGCAGCACTACAGAGTACATCTTATTAAACACGATCGATATCTTCGGAAGCCTTGAAAACAATCAGCATTCCTGGTAGCAAATCGTACCCCCTCCACGCGTACCTGTTCGAGTAAGAAGTGGTCTAGCTAGGTCGAAGTTAAATAATCGAGGTATATAAGAACTGTGGAACGTGGTAAACGAGTAATACCGAGTACATAATGCGAGCGAGGGCAATGAATAGATTCATGCTTGAAACGTGGTAGTGGCTTCGGACGCGAGGCTGGCCACGTGATACAGATGAATAACCGCGCGCACAAAAAGAAAAAGGTTTCGCATCGCTCGTGATTTTCCAGTTTCGCATTGCATGCAGCGAAATTTTATATGGTACCAATCACCGTGGACCTCTTGCAACAGCAAAATCGTAATATTATACTTGCAAACTTTCTAAATTTTAATGAACGAGGGAAGTTACGTTGTTGGTTTCACGAAATATATTTAACTATAGCGAATTGGGACGAGGATTCGCTAATATTATACATAGTTTATCATCGAATTTGATCGCCGAAAATAAAGACGTGGACTGTTAAACATTCGGAACAACTTTTTCTCGATGATCAAATTATAAACTATAATATTAGCCTCGGGGGAAAAATCAATTTTTACTATTGCTTTTCACAATTCCGACCAAATGCATTTTTGCAACATATTTTTTAGACGTCATTTACTAAACTAATTCCTCTAGCCTTACAGAGAAATTGAAGTCCTTTGATCCATTCATAAAAAACTAACTGTATTTCGTGAAACCAACAACGTAACTTCTCTCGTGATGACATCATTCTCTCGTAACCACTTCTGCCTTCAAATTTTACTCGTTTCCCCTTCAAATGTGAAATGTAAATTCAGTGACCAAGCCACGATAATGGCGACAAGTAGAAAAACTGTGTCCACTAAATGGCCTCGATCATCGTGCCTCGTGGCTAATTACTATGCAGACGTTCCGCAAAGCATACGTAGATTTAATTATCGCGTCATTAGCAATTACGCGCAACCGGAAGGAGGGACGCGAGCTCTCTCGCGAGCGAGCGCGCGCCTGATGAATTTGTAATGTGAAACAWCGTCATCGGGARGCTTCTACGAGCGGATACAGAGGTCTGGCACAACGTCGCCATATCGCCGATCGAAGTTGTTCCGGACAACCGCGTAAAGTAGTATCGCTAATTAATTGGAAATAATTACAATCGTTCATTCCTATCCCCCAGTTTCCATAATTCTSCGTGGCGACGCCGAGTAAAAYGTTTCKACTATTATAATTACTACACTGCGGATCTTTATGCAAAATAAAAAATATTCGCATTGATTGCAGGACACAGGAGCCAAATGAAAATTGTATTCTTCTTTTAATCATTCTATTAAGCTGAAAATAATACATTGATGTCCTTAAATATTTTTAACATGTCCACTGCTTTAAATTTTACGTAGTCATTTATGTCATAAATGCATAAAATCCGCAGTCTGATAATTTAATAAAATTTAATAAAAACAAAACCTCTTTATTTTTAATTATTTTTTATGGGACTTCCACCAACTTATTTGTGCCATTTTTCTCCTATTAAAATGACATTAAATACGATATCATTTGAACTGTATTTAGTGGTTTAATTCTAGTCTGGTTTAGTTGATGGCATGCAGTACGTTTTCAGCTGCGCGGACGAACACAAGGAAGTAGTGGAACTGTACGATCTAAGAAACAGCACGGACCGGAGGGTTTTCCCCGTTCTCCTTCACTTTTCTTTCGATTCTACTATAAACGAATGCGATTGCAGTAAAGTTTTCCTGAGATCAATCGCATTCATTTACAGTAGAATCGAAAGAAAAGTGAAGGAGAACGGGTTAGAAATTCATAACGTTATCGGGATACACTGTGGGAGATCGTGCGACTGATGTGCATTTAATATACTCGTAATTACGAGTTATGAATGCCAGATGGCATGACAGAATGCCCGTTTCCGAGTAATAAACCTCGGGATCGATAATAGGCTCGCGCGGGGCTCATACCGGATTATACGATGTAGATTTTAAGAGCCCGACATTCTCACGAATCGTTATCTTCCGCGGGTTTCGCTGGATCGCCGCCGTGCACTGTCGCTTTTCTCACGAGTGACGATGTCTGTGAACCCCGATCTACCACGGCAGACATGCTTCCGCCTTTGGCGACAATTCGATCAAATTCAGTACAGTGGTGATGCAGCTCCCTTGTAATTGTTGATATTATTAGGTTGTCGCATATATCCGATTTTATATTTTTTATTAGTCCAATTTATTGTGTAAAGTAAGCGCCGCTGTCACCAACATACTCTGTCAATAAATTACAAGTTCGGAAAGTAGAAATAGAATCTTTTTTGATCGATCACGTTCTTCTTTTACAAGATTGTCATCTCCATTTTGTAGATTTTTGTAATGACCAAACATCGCATAATCGTCGATGTATTATATGAAGTATTATATGATGAATTATATAGTATATATATGAAAATAGAACCTTGAAGATCAGTGGGGTAATTTAAAATGATAGGTTAAACTTGAAGATTGAGTAATATTTCTTGAACAAAACGAATAACATTTGTATTTCAAAGTTGGATATTTTATATGCCACAACCTAATACAACAAAGACATTTGGCAGGTATACCAATCTACTGAATTTATATGTAGGGAAATAAGTTTACTCTAGATAGTGTATTGCTTCTGATAATAAGAATCATGAGTAACACGACCAAAATGAAAAATTATTTTCATGTTATTATAATTATTACTTAAGCGACCGTCATTACCCTAATCTCCAAAATAGTAAAGCTCGACCAACAAGGAAACACTGTAATGGATTGAAATAATGTAATCTATGGTGAGATGTCCAGGAAGGGATAGCAAGCAGCGTTAGGGTCCGCGAATGAATCCTGACAGCAGGTGCTTCGTGGACCCGGGGGTCTGCGGGCGGTGTGGTGGGGGGATGTTGGGGGCCTGAGGCCCACGGTGAGAGAGAAAGAGCGAGAGAGGGGCGGGGGAGAGAGGCGAGGGAAGAATTGCCGGAAGTGCAGGTGGCGTCTTGCCGTGGTGGGTCAAAGATCGCGCAGCGGTGCTGACCCAGTGCTTCGAGGGCTGTAAATGTTGTAAACGCTTCCACGGGTCCCGAGCGACGGTACGGATCATCGCGCGAACCGAACCAACGGTAATTTCGCGGAGGATCACGAGCATAAATTAATATCGCGGTTATCTGATCGTTACCGGCGAGGCCGGTCACGTACGAATTTAACCCCTCCGATCGGATCTGCGATCGATAACTGTTACGATAAGTATGAATGTAAATTGCACGAGGCACAGATCGCGGAGCTATCCGCTGCATTATAATAGGCATGCATCCTCGAAAACAGGTAGAACGTCTCATTATGCTTAACGGTGTTGCGGACGCCTCGAAAATGGTGGTGCGCAACAACGGCCAAAGGATGGTTCTCACCGTGCGCGTTTTACTCGCCGCTCAATTTGCAACATTTTAATCGGCACGCTCTCTACAATATTATGATAAATAACCTCTTCACCGACTACGAATATGATTGTTTCGTAATAACTAATAACCGTTGATCATCGAATCGCGCAAACGTCTTCATCGGATTACTGGCATCGTTCATGTTTACTTCGTTCAGTTTAATTTTCGGGTTGACACGTGTTGACTATTTTACAATTATTGGAATAACAAAAACAAACCAGTGCTGTTCGCATAAGACCGCGTGACTTCTTCGTTCGGCTCCCCCGAGTTTACCCGAATAGCGTTTCACCTCGGAGCGTGATGGATCAGACTTATTCACAGAAATAATCATCAAAGATGATTTCATACGACATGTACTTTTATGGCTCGATAGGTTTAGTGTTAAATTACATTTCTAGAACGCGTTTACCATAAAAATGATATTGCTGCACCCAGTCCCCAGTCCAATAATTATAATAATACTAAATCAATGTCGAAAGTAATTCTACCTCTTGTCCAACTGCATTGCTACTTTTAATTATACGATAAAATGTTCTAAAGCACATACGAAAGTACACATTAACCCTACTAAAGGTCTTAATGAAGTCGCGTAATTTTGCGAGTCGTTCGGCAGAGTTTTACAGCCGCCGGCGGTGCTTGCAAAATAGTACTTTGTCCGTTACGACCGCAGGGCAGTTAAACAATTTCTACAACCTCTAATTCAATTACATAAATTGCAGGCCGGTATAAAATTGTCTACAAAATCCTTGCTAATGGACAATTCCGATGTAAATGATATCGTTATTATCCCCCGATGCGAATGAGCTTTAATTGGTGTTAGGTTTATCAGTATGCCCGTAAAATGGACGAATACCGCTAGAATTAAGAAAATAAAAGAAGATTTACGTCCCAATAAAGCTGTCCCACGAAAGTAACAGATCGGAATGCGACAGGATGCAACACGATGTTGCGCCGAGATAACGACGATAATTTTCCGGAACTTTTACAGCGATATCTACTTAGTTTAATCAAGACACATACCATGCAGGCGGCATCAAAAGAACAACCACCCCTTAGAATTCATTCGAGCTGCTTTATGCGTTACTGAATCTCCCCTTAGCAGGAATCGTTCGCATTCAGACAAACCTATAAGCTGTTTCGCAGCTAGTTACAGTCTCCAGTTACAACTGCAGACGAAAG
This sequence comes from Lasioglossum malachurum, assembly GCA_028455605.1. Taxonomy (NCBI): domain Eukaryota; kingdom Metazoa; phylum Arthropoda; class Insecta; order Hymenoptera; family Halictidae; genus Lasioglossum; species Lasioglossum malachurum. The sequence goes on from CM052318.1 coordinate 7,741,888, forward strand.
GTGTCGTCAAAGCACCAATCGTAAACGATATCCTTCCGCGTGAACAACGACGATATCGTTACTCCGCCATGGCTCTCGGTACATTCGCGATCGCGTCATCTCTGGGAGGCGGTTCTGTTTTAATTAGAATTTTTCCCGTCGCCCACGCGGGATCTCATTTCCGAACGAGATCTCGCCACGCTCGCAAACATACATTTACCAAATCATTACTTCCCTCTTAACCTCTGAGATTTTATCAAACCTAAAAATACAGGGACTGTTACAGAGACGTATAGTCTTTAGGCTATCCCAAAAATGTTGTAGTTTCTTTAAAAGGATGATTCCTGAGAAGTCATTAACGAAAAACACGGACCAATCAGAGCGTGGCTCCAGCGGATGAATTCCGGCTCAGCCAGTGATAGCGCTACGCCGTGCTTTGATTGGTTCATGTTTTGCGTTAATAACTTCTCAGGAATCACCCTTCTCCAGAAAATACATTTTTGGGATAGCCTAGAGACTATACGTCCCTGTAACGGTCTCTGTATTTTTAGATTCGTTAGGTTTCGTTAATAACTTCTTAAGCAAAGCTACGTAGAGCATTTTCGCAAAGGAAAAAGTCACTTCAAACCTTATTGTATCAAAGATCGATTTCATACTCGTACCTTCGAACAAGATTGCAGCAACAGAATTTATTATGAAAAGGTAATGCACCGAGCACATTCTTGCACGCACTGCAGCTCAACGTAAAACACGCAACATCGATCCGGAATTATCAAGGGACTGTACAAAAGACATTCATGGTAGCAAAGATATCATATCAACCGATCTAAGCAACTATCAAAGCCGTTATTGTACGCGCAAAATGGTAGTCGTTCGTTCGCTGTGTATCGAGAGTTAGATTAATCTCGGGAAGACGTTTGAATGCACGGAACTTTTTTTGTCGAAATGCACACACACGGACGGTAACCTAATTTGGTGGAGATAAATCTTCGCCGAAATGGCGATTATGTAACACTAAATCGTGTAACGATTCGCGCGGTTTCGTTGCCAATAAATATAATGCGTGCACGATAAATCGTAATGGAGCCATGGACAGCGGTGCGATGATAAATTGACCGGTAACGCAACTCCGAATTACCATTCGCAAAACATCTACCGTGTTCGAATCGTTTCAGGTTTCAGAATTTCGCAAGAAAATTGTAAAATAGGTGTCTGCGACCTTAACGTGATACATTGTATTTGTATATAGGTTTTCAACTCCAAATTCACTCTTTTGAATATCAAATTTAACCATTTGCCAATCAATTTCACCCATTAAAAACATATAACATTAATTACACTTGACAGCATCCTCCTTGAGTTCAGGAAAAGACACACGTGAACGATGTCATCACCGCGATGGAAACATGAGACTCAATAGTCAATACATTTCAATAAATAAATATGCACTTTTACCTTTAAAATTTATTAATTAGGAAATGGCTGCAATGAATATGTATATCTATACACAGTTTTCATACATTGCAAAGTTAATGGAGTGGTAATTACTTTTAAATAATTTGATGTACATCATTGCAATAAATAAAATGTAGAATTTCTTAACAATTGATTTACATTTGACTGGTTTCTTTCACAACAACTTACTTACACATACTTTATTTGCAAAAGGCTGAAGGTGATTTACAAAAGGGTGAAATTGACTTGCAGAAGGGTTAATTTGAAGTGCAAAACCTGTAGAAGCGTTTGAAGGAATAAGTGAATAGTGTGGAAATAACTAAAGCATATATTAAGTTGACGATTTAGGACAAATGGTGTAGAATTTTTGTAGAAGAAATTGTTGAGAAACTTCTTGGATAGAGAAAAACGCGTTCGTATTGGTTTCGGCTTGCATTCGCTTTTACGTGACGGTCCGCGTCGATGCGATCGCTAATCCTATTCTCATGATTCGTCTCATTTACACGACCTCCCTTGCGGTGCTGTCTCGCTCTTTCCGTTCGGCCGTTCTATCCTGCTCTCTCTCGCGGAGAGGTGGTCTCGCGAACGAGCACGGTAAAGCGATGCTCGCGCGACCTCCACGTTCTCCGCTCGAACGATACCGATCCATTGGATACTCGGCACTTCCTCGTTTCAGCTGATCGGGGTCTACCTTAAGACCCCTTGGCACGCAACCAAGGATGCCGATCTAAGCGGATCAGGCATGAAAACAGGGACGGCCGGAACAGGCGAAAAATCACCGATAGGACGTGCTAGCACAGATACGTAATTAATCGGCTGCCGGGTTCCACCTGAATTCGATTTTTCCCGATCGACTACCGGGAATCCGCTGCAATAATTCTTTCTCTTTCTGTTAACCCTCGTTAATTGGTTAAAATAGTATTTTAAATAGTATTTTATTTAGAGAACATTGAAAATATTTTCTGTTTTAATTTACTTTTTCTATTTGAAATATTTTTGCTAAAAATGTATGGTCGTATTCATTTACAAGTATAAATTGTTTCCTAATGGCAATATACATTGTATGTTGATATTGTCTCTCAACAAACCGTAGTAGGTACCTGCTGCGTATGTGAGACTGGTTGCACGCAGATCAGTCACACGTAACATGGTTTTTCAGAGTGTTAAACCGAAGCAAGAAAACACATTGAGCTTTATGAGAAATAAGTAGATCCACGAATGAATTGGAAATTCGGCATACTTGCAGAAGATTGAAATGAAATATTTTATTTTGTGTTACAGATTTTTAAAATAGAAATGTTTCATTTTATGATTTAGATCCTTGAATAAAAATATCTTGTGGTTTAGATTGTCAGAATAAAAATATTTCATCCTATAATATATATCCTATTTAAAATACTATTTTTTAGCCAAATAAAGTATGAAATATTCAATAATATTTGAAATATTTATCTCGCCAAATATTGCACACCTTTGGAACTTAATTTCTTTGATATTTGTATGTGGAGAATGCTAATCTAGGAAGAACAATTCTGTTTGATTTAAATTGCCTGCGTTTAAATGCGCATTATATCAATTTTCTCTAGAAGTAATATGCACATATTTAATACAGAAAATTGTTTAAAATTAGTACCAACAAAATCTTTCGAAATACATTTCCAACAGAACACTTAAACTGATAGAAAGTTATTCGAGATTGTGAAAATAATAAAAAGTTCAATCTTTCAGAGGACAAGGAAATTCTGGACAGTAATGCGAATTCGAACAGCTTCGATTCACACCGCGGTAACCTTATATTTCCATCTGGAATTCTCATTGATGCCGACTCCGAAGCTATCCTGGCAGCGCAAACAAGATTAAGTTTACAGCGAAGTCGGGGATGCATAAAAGTAAACGTATGACAGCTTTAAAATCGAAACAGCTAGTAAAGTCGGCCGGGTTTAAATTTCTTTTCTACGAAAAAGCGTGGTACGCGTCGGCCGGGCATAAATGACCACCGTTTATTCGATACGCGATCTTCGCGATATCAGCCCATTCAGTACAGAAGTACTTCCTTGTGCCTTCTTCGCAGTTACCACTCGACCAGTTCGTTTCGTGAAAACCTGTTATTATACGGGCCTTCGTCAACAACCCGCGCCAGCCGACCGGAATAGAACGGGCTGATGTATTCTGACAATGTTGCAATATTTATATTACGACCCTCGCGGAGAAAGCACCGACGCGACGCCAGTGTATAAATAGAAAACAACGTAACAAGAATTTCGCTGTTGCTTCGCACTTCTCGCTGACCGGACGATTAAACGAATTTCCAATTAATGCAAAATCTCGTGACGAATAAGTGATAAGTGGACTGCTATGAAAGATAATTAAAAAAAAAAGTAAAAAGTTTAGCTCCTGCGTCTTAATAATTTTTATTTTGCATAAAGATACCCGCAATCTATATATAGTGATAAGCAGATCTTTTTGAAAAATAAAAATTGTCTGCAGCAATTGCAGACATAATAACCAAACAGGAATGTACATAGTGTTTCTATACTAACACCTCTGTCGGTTTCTTTACAGTCCCTCACTCGGTGTTGAACGTCACTAACTAAATTAATTTAACGAACTCAAAGAAATCCTCTGGTACACACAATACGTTCAGGAACGCTTGCACTTAAAGAAATGGCGAGAAATGATCGATCCTTAGAAAGTTGAAGAGCAGAATACGCTGTTAAGTTAGAAGCGAGCAAACGCGCGCGCGCGGTCGCGCTAGTTAAGGGTGACCGAACGAGGCTATTCAAGGCTCTCGTGTATTAATCGAGCGTCGAAACCGTGCCCGTTTCCCATTCATTGGCAAAGTAACGAACATCCTGGCACAATCCAAGAGCATATTACACCCCGTTATGCACACCGATACACGCCGCGGCGGGTTTAAGGCCGATCCACGGGCAGAGCACGCGACGATCCAGGAAACGCCGGCAGGCGGGATAATGCGGACGACACAAGGGGCCCTTAACAAGCTTGGACGAGGTGCATGCACGAACGCAATGCTGCACCGGCCAACTAGGCTGACTGCTCAGGACCGCCCGCATTGACGACGTCGGTGGAACGAAGAGGAGACGACCAGCTCGCCTAGAGCTGCCCCCGGGATCGGAAAGAGAAAGGAATAGCTCTAGGGAGCATACACCTCGCTCCGGGATAATAAGAAATACGGTGCAGCCGCTAATGCACCGGTCCGAGCCGAGACTTTTTACCGCGGTGCAAAGTCGCCTTCGTAAAAGACGCACCCCTCTTTATCCTCCACCTCATCCTCCTCCTCCACCTCTTCCTCCAACTCTCCTCATATTCCTTCTCCTCGTCCTCCTGTTATACCTCCGTCGTCTCTTCCCTCTCGGCAACAGCATACTCTTGTTCCAAGCACGAATCCCCACCCCGGGAGGACGCGGAGCCTGGCCGGTGCACCCGATGTGTAACGCGACGGTGAACGTGGACGAGTTTCGTAATCGGATTATGGAGCAACTAACCTCCGTGTAAACATATATATGTCCGGATCTCTTTGAGGCCGGCTTTACGATCACTCGAACCCCAGTTCTTTTTAATGTGCCCGGAAATTCTGAATCTATTCAAGCCTCCCGTGCTCTGAACCCTGTCGTTCCCCTTTCGGTATCGATATTTCGAGATCGTTCGGATAAGGCTGTCAGTCGACACTGATCATTGAATTCGATAATTCAGAATCGTTTTTTAGAAAGCTATACTTCCGCAGGATTCGCAGCTCGTTCCCATCGGGACATCTATTGAAGCTGTCGTTAGGAAAGATTTTTTTACACATTTTTGAACTCTACATTTTCTTCAATTATAGATCTTGATTATAAGCAATATCGCAGGATTATACGGGGTGTGGCCGGACGGGGGGTACAACCGAGCAGGGGGTGAGACTACATGTAAAAATAAGTCGAAAAAAAGGAATAACATTTTTTTTTGTTTGACGCTTCGTTTGCGAGAAGATCGAGTTTGAAAATGCAGCGAATACACGTGCTATTGCATAGGAAACGTCTGACGCTGGGAAACTATGCGAGATAGCGAAAAACCGAATGCAATCAATCTTGTGGCACATTTTGTCAGCTTTAACTTTGTATAGATTGGTCTTATCGCTAGGACGCATAGTTTCCGAGATATCACCTCTAGGAGTGGGGACTTTTAGTATGCGTTTACCTTCTAACTAGTCCAAACAAAGTCTCAAAGTTGAAAATTGTGTTCCTTCCACTTCCCTCTACAACTTTTCGTTGACTGGACTATATTCCTTCTTTTCGACTTATTTTTACATGTAGTATCACACCTTGCTCGGTTGTACTACCTGTCCTACCACACCCTGTATAACTGCATTTGTTTAGTGTCCCAGTCAAGTCTACCAAAAGACTGTATTGACAATGTACGCGTTGAACTATTTGAGCGGAACTTTGTGCGAAATAAAAATTTTCTCTATCAATTATACGACGCAGGAGCCAAGTATAATTTTCTCTCTTTAATAATTTTAATAAATCGAAATCAGTACGGCAACATTCTTAGTTTCTTTTAATCTGTACACTGTTTTGAATTTCACCCACCCATTGTCGCCATAAATGCATGAAATCCGTAGTCTAACGATAGTTTAATGAAAAAGCAATCAAATATTTGCGCACGGTGCCGTACGCGTACACCGTGCGTGTTGTATAAATGATACAGGAGGATCGCCGCAGATCCATCTTCGCGATCCCCCTTCCGAGAGTATACAAAACGCGCAGCTGACGGCCGAACAATGCGGCGCGGCAAGGAAAGAAAAAGGCGGGGAGGGAAGATGGATTCTTTTCGAAGCACGCGAGGTTAAAGAACCATAAGCGTGACGCAACGAGGAAACGAATTAATACAGACATCGCGGCTCACGAGCGACGGATATCATTAAAGTTCAAGAAGACTCGGAGCGATCGCTGTCAGCACGAGGAGAGCGCGATATTCAATTTGCCCAGGTTAGTCTCGGCTCGCGAGATTCAAAGGAACGACGCAGCTTGATCGGAAGACAAGGTGCCGGCGTTGGTTAGCCGAGTGTCGTTAACCCTTCCCGGCTCGAATTATGGCCGCTCGGATTTGTAAACAAATTTCACGCCGTGATTTCTGACAGCGAGTCGCTAAATAGAAGTCGCAGGAAACCGCACGAGAATGATGCCCCGGCTCTAATCACTAGGCTGCGGATCTGTATGCATTTCTGAAAAAAATGAATAAGTGCAATTTAAAGCAGTGGGCATATTAAAAGAATTTGGAAACATCAATGAATTTTCAATTTTTATTTAAGATCATTAAAGGAAGAATGACAATTTTTATTTTGCATAACGATCCGCAGTCTACTAATCACGTTTTCCTGTATTGTGAACGATCAAAACTTATCTTGTAATAATTCGTTGATAATATAATCATTTTATGATTTTATTTAATCATATAGTAATGTTTAAAAGCATTCTAGAATCTAGCCTCCGCTAGATTTGTTTCTCTGTTTCGACTCAACACAGCATACCAAAAAATAAAATAAATTGCATATGAAGTTTAGCTTCGAATTGTCTTCAACCTCCACTTTATCTACAAAGATATTGTTTCTAGAAAAGTTTCAGTTGTGTAGCGCAAATATCTCGAGTATCACCTGGACGAACTGACGCTAAAGAGAAACATAGTAACGGTAATATATGAAATATATCAACCAGAGAATATTTTCGAGCACTCAGTGTGCACGATGCGACAAACACGATAGGATCGACTCGATCACCGGCTCGATGACAGATTAGCGAATTTAATTACGCGTGTCCGGTCGATTACCCCAATGTCAAAGCAATTCTCTCCGGTAGAGAGGATTGCCAATTTTTTTTTCTCTGTCCGTCTCTCTCCCTCTCCTTCTACATCTGTGTAGAACGTCTACGGTGAATCGACGCGGCGAAGATCGTGCCGCGGCGTCACGAGCAAAAAGTGAATGGATGATGGGTTCGCTGACCATTCATTCGCAATCTTGACATTCGACCTTGACAATCTCCTTGGCTCGATAATGAAAAAATGAACGGCCTCGCGTCAATGGACAGCGGCGAAAGCCTGGCCGGCCGCCACGAAGAAAACAACGCTCGGGAGGCAAAGATGAAGATGAAGATGAAGACGAAGACGAGGACCGGAGAGCGCGTCTTTACACTCGCATGAAAATTGTTTGCATCGCGCGGCGTTATTAGCCGATGCCATTAGACGCCTAACTGTCGGGACACTAACTCCACGTGTCTGCTAATTTCCTTGTCTTTGGCTCCTGGTGGGCCCTTCGCCATCCAGGAGAAACCAACAATCACGGTCAAGTACTGGTCGTCCATCAGGAGATGATAGAGGACTTGTAGGGGTCACATGATACCCCTACTCCGCGGTACACGTCTTCTGCTATTGGCTACTGGCGTCGAAGGTGGGGTCTCGACAATTTTATTAGTAGGCTTCTATCTATTCTATGAGAAAGTGTTAACCCTTAGCAGTTTTAGCACCTGACTCAGAGCAGAGCTGAGAAAATAGTATTTTAAATAGTAAATAGTAAATAATCCTATTTATTTTTAAGTATGTGTACAAAAGTAGTTTTGGTAATAAAATATTTTATATATATATTGAATGCAGTAATTTTTGAAAATAAAATAATTTATATGGGGCAGTAATTTTTTAGAAAATAGTATTTTATTTTAAGAATATTGCAAATATTTGTATTTTGTCTTTATTTTCAATTTAAATTTTAAATATTATTGCTGAAAATAATGTTTCGAATTCAATGCATTTATGGGTGTAAATGCATGCCTGTGTTACTACGTAATCTCCTTGCAGGGAGATGCAAATGTTGGGAAAACGGTCATTGAGAAGTAACAGGTTTGTTTCCGGGAGTGACAAACTACTGTCGTCATTGTCTCTGTGCAATTTATAAGAGTTTTCACTTTCCCACGCAGCATGCACAACTATAAATCCACGTAACACAGCTGCGGCTTCGACTGAAATTATATAAATATAGTTAAGATGCCACTTACTTCCGTAAAGTTATTTGCAGATTACATAGAAGACGCTAGGATACACAGACAATACGGAAACAGCAAATTATTAGGATCAAATTTTACACTAGAACCACCGTCAAGGTGCCCATTTTTAACACCTTGCTTTGCAACATAACGATACAATCAGATGTACAGTAAAAATTTCAAACTGAAAATACTGTTCTCTTCCCTTACTTTTTTATTACTTTACTTTGAAGGAAAAAGTTGTTCAAAATGTTTACGTAGACTGTGGATTTTATGCATTTGTAATTGCATCTATGAAAAGGTTACGTTAAAATCAACTATAAATAAATAGCTAAACAATAAGAATTCAAGAGTGTCAATATATTTGATAAATAAACAGAAGATATATATATACAGATATATATATTTTTTGTTTAAAAAGACTGTACACTTGTCACAGAAGATGAACATATACAGTAACTCCCAATAATATCCGGACACTCTTAAAAACACCACAACTTTTTTAATATTGGAACATACGACTTGAAATTTTTGGAAAAGTTAGAACAATTGGTTTCCTACACAGCGTGACAAAAATTTTTGAAAAAAAACTACAAGTTGTCGGAATTGTAGAGGAAATACTAATAGTTATATTTTTCAACTGTTTATGTGGGCTTATCTTTTCACATCCTGTAGTAAACTAATTGCTCTAGCTTCCAAAAAAGATCAAATCGCATAGGCCAATATTAAAAAAGTTATGGTGTTTTTAAGAGTGTCCGAATATTAGTGGGAATCACTGTACGTATATCCTCAATTTTTTTATCGCGTTATGTGGAAGTCTACTGCTACATCTCACTGTTAAGAAAAGAAAAAAATACATAATGTTTGGTGAAAAAATTTTCCTTCTTTGAGCAAATATTGTTAAACACTGAATTAGCTTGGCACAGTTACAAAAGAAGGGAGAAAGTATGAGTTATGAAAGAAAGTCGAAAGTTGATCATGTTGATAGTGGTTTTAGTGTTAATACGCGTGTTAAGTGACCGCTAGACCGCGGAACGTCTTTTTACAGCGTGGACACAAGAGAGCTATGTATAAAATGGGCGTGGTGTTTTATTGAATTTCAATCTTTCTGAATTTGCATAACGTTCCGCGGTTTAGCGACCATATGGCAAGGAAACCATCGAGATTACGGTGGGACACACACGTGGGTCGTTCGAGGACGCGTGAATCGCTTGGCTCGGGGTGAGAGGAGACGGGCGATTAATGGTAATTAATATAATTAAGCTTGCGGTGAAAGAGGAATGGCTGAGTCCAGCGCGCACACACCATTACCGTAACGAGCCCACGTATCACAATATAATCGGGAAACAAAGAGCACAAAAATTAAGACGACAAAAAATGCGACGAAATTCAACGCCCTGGACGCAATCGGTCGAAGCGGCTCGCTGCTTCGAGGTCAAGGTCACGGGGACGATTCGACCGCATTTTCTTTGAGTTATTGTTACTAGATCAGCGGATATTAAATAGACAACAATTAATGGTATTACTGATACGTTATATTAATGATTACACACAAAGGGGGAAAAGATCGATCGAAACGATCGCGAGAGCACAACGATCGTTCGTGCCGTTAGTCAGCGGCAGGGGCTTGATTAAATGTGTTATACATATATCGATATCGAGAGCTCGAGCTTGGAACAGTTAGGTATAAGTTAAGCGGAACACGTCCCAAACCGACATCGTTGCTTGACTTTCCGTTTATTCGTACAACACGTTGTTTACTCGCGGCTATCGACTCGGTAGTATGATTTGTAAAGGAAAGAATTTGTAAAAATACATATAATTCAATGGTTAAATTTTAAAGAATACAGTTTTATTACTCAATTATATGTATTCTAAAATTAGAAAAGAATGGTGGCATCTATGAAAATCGAGCACGGATTTATGCAATCATCTAATATTATTTTCAACCTATCATAAATATATTACGAAAGAAAATATATATATATATATAAATTTCTGTTTCACTTGCATGAAGATCCGATCTCTATTTATTAGTTACCGTTTTGTACCGACCACGTATCATGAATAAATTTTGTGAGATTGATCTGAAGTCGAAAATTTTTAAAATGCGAGGTTTCATTCGCGTCGGAAAATGTTGGTTATTTGAAAGCTAGATGGTAATGAAGAAAACGAATTTTTCAGTAATTCTGACGCCACAAACGTACCGTAGCGTCGAGGAGACTTTGTATGCTAAATTATCTCTCCGCGCGAAGATTACTGATAATTTTTCTGAAGCGGAGAGTTTCTCAGAATCAGATCTGACAGTGCGAGATTCTCGACGCGAAACTAGAGGCCCGGTACAAATAATTTTCATAATCTGAGATCGCTCTCTAGGACCTGGCCATATTTTTTTCTGGAACACAAGACCCGTGTCTTCGTTGCAATCGTTCTCGTAATCTCGCATTTTCTCCTCTCTCGAGGTCACCGGTTTGACTGAAGTATGATACGCGAACTGTAGCGCCGTTCCCATGGAATTGCGAAAAGCTGTTGCGAAACCGACTGGCAAAATTCGAATTTTATACGTACCACAATTTCGACGTAACGAACTTTCCCTTTTCGATGAATATCAAAATCAATTTACATATTATGTAATTCTACATACTTGTCGCCACACATTTTCGTTCGTAATACTGGACATTTCAAAAAGGAATTCGACATGAGCAAATTAATTGAAAAATGTTACATCGACATTTTACCGGCTTTCTCCAACAGCAATGGCGACTAGAATCGCGAAGAAATGTCGAGAAATGCAATCTAATAGTTTAGCGATCGAATTTACAAAAATGTAGTTCTACTATAAAAAGAAAATTCTATAGAATCACAAAGTTGAAATGTGTGTTTCAAATCTGAATAAAAATTCATTTATAAATTTGACAAACGAGGCATTAAAAGTTCTAAAAGAATAATATTCGTGCTCGACTACCGTTCTCATTTCAATCGCGAACACATCGGCTGGTTCGTTCCGCGTAGATAATCGATATCGGAAAGTTCGAAATACTCTAAACGCGAAGGAATATCGTCGTATATGAAAATAAGGAAGGTCTCGTTCAATTTCCGTGGGTTCGAGGCAAGAACCGCGAAAGTCAAGCAACGATGATGAGCCTGGTTCTCTGTCTCGGCGCGCGCGCACGTGCGCTCTCTTTCTCTCTCTACCATTTGCGGGTATTCTTTGCTCATATGGTGTGATTGCCTGGACTCACCGATCCTCTTGACGTGGACGTCTCGATTGAAGGAGACGGTTCTCTCAGCGGGCTTCCACCCGGAGACGGAAGCCCCGGTCGAGTCGGGGGATAGTAAATTGGCGGTGGGGGCGTTGGAGGCTTCCTCCTCTCTTAAAAAGTCCGAGCGATGAACCTCGAGCATCTTCCCGGCCTTTTGCTCCCAACCATAACACACAGCCGGAACGCACCGCCGATTCCTTACCCCCTTTCTTTGCTTTTGCTCTCCTCGGTTCGGCCCCTCTCACCTCTCGCTACCCCCAAAAACCGACTCCTTTCACCCCCGGCCTCTAACTCCGCCAATCTTTCCCTCTCTCTATCTCTCCCCTCTCACCGCTAGACCCGATCACCAACCAACCTGTAAGCCAAGCAAAGCTGCGCTCTTAGTACATCGGATCACCGGATTTTCGGATTTATCATTTTCTCGTATTTCTTTCTCTCGCTTGGCCTGTGGCAAGTACAGGTGCACGAGAATCTGAAATGTCGGGTATCCCATAGTCGGGACGGGTCGGCCTCTCGAATATTTCGGGATTCTCGGGATATTAAAGAACTTTAATAAGCTCGGGAATCCTGAGTATTCTCGACCCGACATTCTCCGGTTCTCGCGCACCTCTCGTGGCAAGCTCAGAAGCGTGGGTGCGTTCGTATACAGGGTGGACGAAAGTTAATATGACGTTAAACAATGTTACAACATACTCTATTTGAGTTTACAGATAGATATTAACAAAGTTATACGACAATATATCATCGTCGAAATTAAATTAATGATTCTTGCTCCGGATCGGTAATTACCTGAATGGCAAGCAAAATATTTTCCCGATTAAAAAGAAAGCAAGGAGGTTAAGAAAATAGGTATTTGAATACGAAACGTTCAGTTTTTTTTTTTCGTCCACCCTGTATGTACTTGTATAGGTCGTGGGCGAGTGCTGCTCTATTTGCGGTCGTCCTTACTGCGGTTAGAGAAATCGGTTTACCGACGATTTAGAGGCGAGCCGGAATAATGCCACCTGCGATCCTAAGTAAAAGTACGACGGAGGTTCGTTCGTTCTGCGTTTTGCCCGGATCGCAATTTGCAGGAACAGCAATTTTCTTCTCAGGACAAAGAATGTCCCGGGAGCTGGCCGAATACATTCCAAGGAGATCGTCGGTAACCGATAGCGACGTTTTTGTTCCTTTCAAAAAGCGAACTGTACGATTATGTTTTACTGTTTCAACGACCTGTGGTCCTAGTGAGACCAGTGTTTCATTAGAATCGATAAACTTTCATGAGAAACGTAAAAGTTTCATTTTATTTCTTGATAACAACCTCCTCGGAAGACTTTCTTGCATATAATCTCCAACCGCGTTTATCTTTCTGATCTGTGTTTTCAATAGAAATTTATTTTTGAGAAATTATACGATGCACTCACTACCAGCAACATACTTTTTTTAAATATTAGAAAAATGGCGAAAAAAAACTTAATCACGTTCCAACAATTAAGAATAAAATCGAATAAGAAGCGCATCTGCTCATCTAAATAACTTAAATAAAAATGAAATGATAATCGAGAATGGTTGCCAAATCATTAAAATTTAGATTCTGTGTCGAAATAGACCCAACGTCCATCAATCGAGGGTTATTCAAGTTCTACGATCCCTTCGATCGATGTTTGCAAATTGATACTGCGATGAAATGCAAGAAAGTAAATAACAAAGAGGAGGAGTAAAACCGTATGTTTTTTATCTGCGGCTCTCTGTCTCGAAATCGAATCCGATTTTTCTCGAATCGCAGCAGGATCGACCAGTGACACGAGTGTTTTCGCGCGTGTTCGCGCGACAAAGACGCGTTGTGTTCGTTACGTTGGTGCGTGAGCATGTGCATGTGCCCCGACAATGATCGCGATGAACGCGACGGGGTGATAATGGTCCCCATTGTCGTCATGCAACCCGATGAGACGCTCGAGATACGTGCAAACGGTCTATTGACAGTTGCCGGGATGACGATGACGATGCGGAATAGTGACAATGACTTCGTGATCGTGCGATAAGCTACCTCGTATTTTCTTATTTTACCCCATCTTTCGTAAAGCGTCATGCAAAGCTATAATCTCGGATTCCGAGCATGACGCGTTGCTACATCCTCTTATCGATTCTTTAATCGGAACGCAACCCTCCAGGATCTCGTTGCACGGTCCGTTGCGGTCTCGAACTGTCCGTGGTACTTTTCATAAAGAACAATGGCTTGATTTTTCATTTATCGAGTTCAAGGCGGCGTTTATTCTTACAATTAGTCATAGTCCGCGGGGCTGAAGAATTGGACCGCGTCAGATTTTCAACCGAACGAAAACCTTTCGACCTTGGTCGAGCTTATTCGCATGGTTGAGAATTAAGAATTAAAGAAAATTGAGGATTAAGCAGTATACAAGTCTATCGATTATATCATTTCTATTCGGCACTACACTAATTTATTTAGCAATTGTCCGAACGACATCCCACGTATTCAAAGTAAGCATTGTTACCGTGACATTAGCAATTTGTATCTTGAGGTGATTCAATGGTCCTACGATAAGTTCGTTTGTGTAATCATCAATCAGTGAGGTACCTCTGTTCGATCATTATATTTATTTCATTATAAATAGTAATCGTGCGTTAAAAAGATTTAAAAGAGAGAATACTCTATTTTAATCATTGCTGCAGAGAGTAATGTATTTCAAAATGTACCATAATGTTTTACACTATTATAGCACAATTATGTTCATAAAGACAGGATTTAACGTTGTGTAAGTTTCCCATCTGTTCATAATAACAGGGATGGGCACATTTGTTTGGAATGAGATGGGAAGTAACCATTTGAAATAATATATTGTTTTAAATATTTCATTATTTGTATTTTACGTAAAAAATTAAATTTTATTTGGCGTTTCTCACAAAGCCATTGGAAGACAAGTTGGTTCATATAATTATTTAATATAACCCTTAGCACTCGAGTGTTGCCATTATTCGAAATATTGTTTGCATTATTAAATACGTTGGCATTTAACGTTGGTAAGTATTGTATGAGGCATTAACAAGGATTTGTTTGGGATTTCGTTCAACTAGAGTTCAGTTAATTAAATATATATAGCTCTTAGAAATATATATATAAAAGAAATAAATATAGTTCTTCATTAAATAAAGTTCAGTTAATAAAAAAATAGTTCAAAGTATTAAAATCGTCATTTAATTGTTAATTTTCTGGCGAATTAATTAAATGAACAGAGCTGCTGCATTACGAATAATAGAAAGATTAACTCGTTTAGAAGAGGTACCAAAAATACGTTTTAAAAAATCGATAAACAAAGCAGCTGATCGTAAATGTAATCAGTAGTGTAGTTATAAAAATGAGCCGCAATCCGAGGGTTAACGAGACAAGATTTAGTTGATGCAAACGGAGTTCCAGTGTAATTTATATCGATAATGTTCAAGCCTGCATAATAATTTGATCGGCCATTGCACGTCCGATCGAAAGTGCAGGCAGCGTTGCACGGATGAAAAAATTCGATAAAAAGACCCGTGTAGGTACCAATGACGTCGGGGGACCGGGTTGGGCGCGCAGCACTTCTGCCAGTTCCTCCTAATGAAAGCCACACGAGCTCCCCGATTATCATTCGGGAATGCAAAGAGGCCGGCTCGATCCTTTCCGCGGAATCAGCTTCGCTCCGGCGCGACGCAAAGAAGCGGATCCCTCGCGTATGGGATCCGTCGCGCGCGATTTCAGATTCACCGCGCGTTTCGCGAGTATCCGCGAGGGATCTCGGTCGCCCTTCGAGGTAGCAGCGGTGACCTCGTCTCTTCTTCATCTCTCAAGGCCATCTAATCGCGACACGTCCGTTTCGAGCACGTACCAAAGGGTAAGTCCCTGTCGCTCAACGACTTTATTAGCCCTTAGGCGGAAGGGACGGGGCGAGCATGCCAACTTTCAAATGAGACAATTCCCATGATCGCGATCGCCGGATTAACCCGTACATGGGGGACCTTTAACGACTGCTGAGATCGCCGTGTCTAGGACGTATATCCTCTTATTCGTTCATTCTTTTTTCGGGATACTGTTTCAAACAAAGCAGAGGCCGAGCGAGACGAGAATGCTAAATAGAAATTACTGTGGAACGTTGCGTTAAGTTATGGAACATTGTGATAGGTCTGTTTAAGACATGTGAACAGAGTGGAACAGTTTTCAAGTTCGAAAAATTTTAAAGAAGATGTATAGGTCGATTATCTATTCAATGAATACTGTACTACAATAATATTAAGCGAAAAATGATAACACTGGGCTCAATAATTGTATAGAATAAATTAATATGGAAATTTTGTTTGTTGTGAAATGCAACAACATCTCGATTAATTCTGCAGTGAGCAAATCGCACAATTTATAACGTTTTACCCTTTTATTTCAAGTCCTAATATGTTAGTATAGTTTGCTGATGAATAGACTGATGAATACGAGCGAAATAAAAATTGATTCTCCTCATTAATGATTTTTATATGTAAAAGATAGTATATCGGCATTGTTAAACTCTTTTAATCTTTTTCCTGCTTTTGATTACACCTACTCATTTTTGTTACAAATGCATAAAATCTAGTCTAAAGGAAGTCCTTCTTGGACTGTTTATTAACATCAATCGACAATTAATATTTCCACTCAAGGTGTCTGCTGACTTACGAACGGGGATATGCACATCAGTCAAGGACTAAGTCCATGCGTCCATATTAGGCAAACGAATCCTCGCGACCGAGGTCCTCTGCCAACGATGGTTCTCGGACTGTCGGAATGTTGGCCTGTTGCCATAAACCCAATGACAACGTGTCTCTGTCTTTTTTTTTTCATTTGTCCTTCCCAAAGAACCAGGGATTTTCGGTTCGACCGTCATCATCCCCTATCCTCTCGCATGCTACACCCTAATCATCGAATCCGCGATCCTTCGCGTTCGTTCGACGATACACCTAGTTGTAAACGTGAGATTGAGGCGATCCTTTGTGAGGGTGACGTCAGATACGTGGGTAATAAAAAGTGTGATTCTAAGACGCAAATGGCGAGAAAGAATTGGGGAGAGCGGCTTTATGGCGAGGACGGTGTGAAAATATTTAGCCGGTTCAAATTGCGCCTTGTTTACGATTGACATCGCTTTGTTAATTAATCGCCGGCGAAGAATTTTCGGATGATCTCAAATGTTGCTTTCTGAGAAGTACTGACGACTAGACTGCGAATTTCTTAAACATTTTAAGAACATCCACGTATTAGTTTCAGTTTAATAAAATAATTAAAACAAGAAAGACATTTTTATTTACCCTCTGTCTCTTAGAATCGATGCAGACATTTTTTATTTTGCTTACTGATGACAAGGAACTGGCATGTATGAAATCTAATCAAAAAATCGAAATATTCTACGATATTATTGGAATAAGACAATTAAGGTCTAGTTTATAATAACAATTTTAATAACAAACAACAATGTTGCTAAATATCTAACTTGAAATATCAGTCTTCACAAAGAAAGAAGAATATAATACGAAAATATTCAGCTCGAGAAATAAGGATATAAATGATAGTCATTAAGGAAACAAAACACTAGATTACCAATTCAATTGCAATTTCCGTGTGTTTGCAAGCATGATCTGGTTCAGATGTGCGCGATGGAGAAGATACGAGTGTTACTAAATTAGGACAACTCTAATTACGAGGAAGAGAAAACGTGAGACTCCGTTAAATTTATCTTCATTTTCCCTTATAAATAATATATTTTGTAATTAATTCTACGCTCATGATTTTTCAAGCAGAGCTGGTTTCGAGAAAATTATTTCATTCGAACCTGATTTTTACTGGGACCTGCAGTTCCTCGATAACGGTTTGATTTAATGGCACCTATGTCTAGGTGGCGGTAAATACCAAAATTGAAAATTAATTTTGCTAGATAGAGTGTACCAAATTTGCTTACGATCTATAAAATGCAAGAGCTTTTCAGTTTTTGTTTTATTAAATAAATTACTTTGATCTCATTGATTATTGAGTGAGTGATCAACATGTTAACACTAAACCTACCACCAACGGTCAAAATTCCGAATTCCCATCTTGTCATTTTTATAAGGGAACATGTACCAGTTACTCTAGTTTACTGCTAACGTTTCTGACAATTGACTTGAACAATTTTTATTTCGCATAAAGATCTGGTCGTCAGAGGTATCCGATGCTGACAGAAAAAAAGAGGTACGATGGAAATGAATTTCGCATGACGTTCGAGCGTGGAGCAAGCTTTTCTGCGTGGTAATCAAGAACGCCGACACTAAAGCAGCGTTACAAGAATGTACGATATGATTCCCTAGCGTTCTTCGACCGCGACTTCGGCGCAATAAACAGTCACGTGTCTCCCGTAAATATTTAGCACCTTCCCCTGCCTGTTTTATTGTTGAACCGACCGCCGCGGCCCGTCCATTCAATGATTCAATGATAAAATCGCGGGTTCGCGCCTGGAGCAACCCGTCGGTATCCCGTCGGCTGTTTCTTTAATATCGTCGAAGAAAAATGGCGGGCAATTGCCGGAAAAAAAAATTACCGGAATGAGTCACACGATTGCGAACTGACTCTGTCGCCTTGGGAAGTAAATTAACACTTCCATTAAATGGTTTCTAAAACAAAATCAACCTGGAGAACGATCACCGAGATTCTTTACCTAAATACTTTTATCCCAAGGCCATACAAATAATATCGTTTGAAACTCTCAGGACGTAAATGCACGTAATAGTTGAATTAAATTTAAACTGGTTCTCTTTCAAAGGGGAGTAAAGTAGAAATTATTAATAGTGGACTATGATATATAATATATAATAGTAGACTATTTATACAAAAGAAAATTGGCTGCACTAATTGTGAGAAACAGAAGTTAAATAAATATGTATTCTTCCTTTATTGGTTTGAACAAATTGAAAATAATAATGAAATAATGTTTTCACTGACCTGTATTTTATTTATTTGTTTGTTAATGCAAATACATAAAATCCAGTCTAATTAATTATTATGTGTGATGATTTTCACTGACCTGTATTCTATTTACCTATTTGTGATGAAATTACGTAAAATCCACAGTCTAATTTTATGTGTGATTACGTTATATTCGTTTGAGAGAGAACACACACGCGTAGGTGTAATCCTCGAATTAGAAGTAGAATTTTTCAATACGCATTGATTATATGGACGTTCTCGATTCCGGAGAGGAACAATAAGACGGCTATGAAGATACGCGGGGACTTGTTTTTCACTTGTTACTCGTTTTAGGGCATTTCACAGTGAACCAATTTACCTGTCGCATTTCACGGTATAATATCGAAGCTGAATAATAAATTACCCCGAATGTCGTAACTGTTCCTGAAAAGTCCTCGTTACGCGCGGCCATCAACGAAAACATGTCGTTTCGAATACGAGTATGGAGATCCTGTGCCCGAAGCAGGCCACTCGCGGATTCTGAATTTTAAATGTTTATTGCACCTTCGTGATAATGTTGTTCACATTCCCGAACGACAGCCACGGATCTAAATGGAAATAAATTCCAGAAGCAAATGAACTAGGTCCTTTCTGCGAGAAGAAAATCGATGCGTGTTATAATTAGACTGCGGATATAAAATTTTCAAAAAATGCTAGAATATAAAATTCCACAGAATTTTTAGTATCAAATAAGATTTTATTTGTTTCCACTTTCTCAAAATTCGCTTGCGCACACAGATGCAATTATTATTAGTCTGCATATATCGTATAAAACACAGTGCTATTTAATTCGGAGTTTTTTGTATACAAATATTCATAATTTACCAATTACTACCAGGAAACCGTGAATGTGTTTTTGAAGAACCTACACTGGCACTATTTTTGGATACGTATGATTCCTCTGTATGCCTGTCTGATCATTACTTTCCTTTTCTACTTGGAGCACATTCCGAAATTCTAAGAATGAATTTGGCTAATATAGCAACGCGACAGAATCATTGCCCTTCGACATGAATTTAATTGTGTCGTTCAGGTGAATATTAACTGGTTAAAAATTGCACTGCAGATTTTTATCAAATAGTTTACAAAAGCAAGGCTTGGAAACTTGTATTTTGTGTGAATGGGTTAAAATCTATTTTAATCTTTTCGAATTCAACATCGATTCCTGTGTTGCGAAAAAAACTCGAAGCGAGTGAATGGAGTCGTAAGGGAGACGTTCGATCACTTTCGAAGATTTCCCGCTCGATGGGCACCGCGTCTGAACGTGTTCCTCTGACATACTTCAACTACAGGCAAGGTCGGGGGTTCGTGACCCGAATCGTGATCCGCAATCATTTAAGTTTCGCAATAGCAACAGTTGGAAAATTTGAAAGGCCATTCTCCGTAAAAACAATTTAACATTTTAGTACAGGTCCACATCAAGAAGTTGTAAAAATCAAATTTTTATTTTCTCCACAGTTCTGACAAATTGTAATTTTTTCGAAGTTCATTTTTACATCGAAAGTTTTCAATTAGTTAATTGTTCTAATTTCTCAAATGAAAATTACTGTGAATCAAGTACCAAGCTCCAAACGACAAAGAATCACGAAAGCTCCGTGCCTGGGTCCCAGTGGACCCAGCTAAGGGCTAGGGTTATCCATCCGTGGGCAATCTGGGTCATTTATGTTCGAGACTAATTTTTTTACCGTTTTTACCGTGTCAAAAAATGTAAAAAATTCTTTAATAATAAGAGTCCCCATTTTGACATGTAATCATTAAAACGTCTAGAGCATTAATGGAAAAATGTAAATATTAGAAAGAAAAAAATTTCGATGCGGACATAAACCACCCAGTTCGCTCACGGAGGGTTAATTCCTGCATCGAGTGCGTTTTGGAAGTATGATCGCTTCGCGGCGACGTATTCTCGACGCAATAAAAGACGAGGGATTCGGTCACGGGTGAGCCGCGGGGATTCGCACGTCAGATCGAGGCGCGATCTTCATTCCGCGAAGCTCGCTGCGAGCGGACAGGCGAAACAAAAGAGCGAGCAGAAGAAAGGGAGAAAAGAGAAGCAAAAGGATTGAGCTGTTCATAAGCCCTCGCCGGCGTCTATTTCTGGACTTAACGAGGGACGTGTCGAGAAGGACGCTGAAACAGGACGACGACGTGCCTCGTAACTGTGTCAAGCTCCACGTGGCCCTTTTATTGCGCGTCAACATCGGCCCGAATTTTTATCCGAACCGAACGCGTTCAGACCCCCATTTCCATTTCGTTCTTACTCGTCCTTTTCTCCGCCGCGCCGGACTTTTCCAATACCCGCACGCTCCATGAAACCGAGCTCCGTTTAATTTATTTCCACGCAAACAACCCGCAACCGTCTAGGAAGGCTTCAATTTCTTCGAAATTCGTTTTCCGAGGTGCTAACAGTCGTTTTAGAATAATACAGTATGTATCAGAGTACGGATTTCTATGTAAATAATAATAATTTAAACCAGTTGAACGCGATACAATAGTATCTGTAAATTCTTTGAATGTTCCTATCGTTTTGCACTCGATTCACTTATTTTTGCCAAAATCAGCTTGCTTATTTATCGAGCTCACACTTATCCAACTTTAGATATAATAATTAATTGCAGCGGTTCAGTACGACTGATCAGGAGGATCGTAAGTAATTATCACCCTCTAGATACAAATTCACAACGAATTGACAACAGTTCAGAAAAAAATTGAATTTTCTTTCACGTGTGAAATAGGTATTGCCCACAAAAATGCATAACATTGATCCTTGGTATGAAATGAGATACAACAGCACAAGATACTCTTGGCAAATTGTGGCTAAAGATGAAAAACGAACATTCCACTTTCTGACAATGATCTACCTAACAATCACTGCCTAGAGTCGAGAATTTAATTGTCCATGGAAAATCACGCTCCAAGTAGATAGCCGAGGTACAACGAGAAAAAGGAAACCGCAATAATTCAGCCCTGTCCGTGTCACGATCACGTGTCCGTCGCAATAATCAAAATTCCAGACCGACAACGTTCGGACAAGCGTCCAATCGCGTCAACGGAGCGTTCACTCTCATCTTGCGGACTGCTGATTAAAGTGTCGGTTAAAGCGCGTTAATTGATCTCCGGGCGAACGAGACGTCGCCCTCCCCGCCCCCGCCCCTTCGGATTTCTGGTTTTCCTATCGCCGACGAGATCCAATCTACCGGTAGAGTAAGTCGCGTTCCCGTCTCTCTAATCTATCCGCAACGAAAGTCATTTCCCTTTCGATTAACGTTTCCCGTTCCCGGGACCGTTTGACGGGGGCCGACGCGAGCGATGTCGCGTGTTAGATGTCCCGTGTCCCGCCACGACCGCGATAATTACAGTGATCCCATTGTGAACGTGATTTGTCAGTCAACCCGTAAAACGTACGTGTCGTCGTGCGGGGAACGTCGTGACGTGTGCGCGGCGAAAAGAAGCGGTGCACGACAAGTTCGTTCTTCGAGGGAGCCGAAGAAAATCTAGCCGGCCGCCGCGGCGCTGAAGCAATTTGCAACCTCGTTAGCGGATCGTCTCACGTGTTTCGCACATCATCATTGGTCGGCCTAATCGCAAACACTCCCGTAGTGTTTGCAGCCTGAATTCCCGAAGGCCTCTCGCGACACACAGAAGCCGTTTACAGCGACAAACATTTTACGTAACACCAACTCGAGCGATCAACGAAGCGACGCGCGACGTTCCGTTGCACTGCACTTCAGATGGAGCGGCGTTCGATAAGGTCGCGGTTCCGATCCCTCGAAGATGACACCTGTTCGCGGGCCGATCTCCTTGAACGCGCGCCACTTCCCGTCACAGCGGTCGACGATCACGGTTATTCCCGTGGCAAGATGGATGGGAGAGACGATCGAGCGTCGGCGACGAGTCAATCCGCCTGGGCCGACAAAGCTCCCAGGCGAACAGACTCGTCCGAGACGACGACGAACGACGACCGGTGACGGACGATCCGTCACCGGGACGAGGATGCCAAGCATTAGCTCCTCGCGCACTGCGAACGCACCCGGCAATGGCAGAACCGCTCGAATTTCAGAATTCAATTTACCTTCACTGGCACGGTAGCATTCCGATCGGTAGTAGCTCTGGTGTGCTCTTTAAGGATATCCCCCTTGACCGCGACGTGCCAGCAAGAAGAGGATCGAACGAGGATCGAGGGAGAGGACCCGGCTCGTGGTTCTACCGAACAAAACACTCTCACGTACAGCAACTGTCACTGCCACCGTGGCAGCCGGGTGTCTCGTCCCGTGGGACCCGGCGAGACAAACACCTTGCGCCCGATCCTGATGCGACGCGACGACGACGTCCTAGCGACGATTATCATCGATCGGCTAAGAACACAGCATCCCCTAGATATTCTCTGGCTTGCTTCCCTTCTTCACCCTGGCTAGCCTACTCCTTTTTCTCCAACTCTCTTTCTCTCTTTCTCTCTCTCCCTCTCCCTCTATCTCTCTTCTTCACTGTTAGGTCGTTGGGCACGCGCTAACACTCGATACCGAGAACCAACAACTTTATCCGAACCGTCTGGCAAACACTTGTTCCCCGAAAGGTCACTGCTTCGTAGCTGAATACCACACGCGTGTTCGTTTATTCGAAAAACGATCGATCGGGACCGATTCTCTGAGCTGACGACAAACGGGATCAAGTATCCCGCGGGTACCCTGGTGCTGTACCTGTACGATTCACTTCGACGACTCGCTCGCACCGATTACGGGGTCGTTAGGTAATTCCGGACCTGCGACGCGACTTAGGGGCTACCACTCCTTCGGCACGCACCGTTCTCCGCCGAGCGCCGAAGAACTAATAAAAGCTGGGACCCAGCTTGATACTGCGTAGGCCGCTTACTACTCCTTCCACCGCGGCTCCGTCCTATCCCACCGACGTACCGGACCGGGCCCCGACAGAGACAGGCAGGAGAGAATGCACGGACGGACGGACGGGCGTAAGGACGAACGGACAGACAGACGGACGGACGAACGAACGCAGGCACGGATGGACGGTGAAACGGATGAAGCAACGGACATAAGGACTTTAACAGGTATACACACACGCCGCGCTCGGGTCTGGTGCACCGGGTACACCAGGCAAGGCTGATGCTGTGTGCTGCTCTGCTCTCCTCTCCTCTGCTCTACGATGTTACCTGTGCTCGTTGCTCCTGTTGCACGCGTTGTTGCTGCTGCTCCCCTGCCTTTGCCGTTGCCTTTGCCGCTTGGAGAACGTCACTCGGTCAAGGTCCCACACCGAAAACCAGCGCAAGTGAACGCCGTGTCTTTGCCGCGGCACCGAGCAGATTTCCCAGAGTCTCGGTTAAGTCTTAGTGGGCGTGTTCAGCAATTTGTGACAGAGCAGAAGACACTGAATTTTTGGTGGGTTTTTAGAGTCGAAATAGTAAAAGCTTAAATTTACAAAAACGTGTTTTCTAAATCCACATAAATCCACATAAATGCTGACAACCTCATGAAAATTGATGAATTGCTTTATGATTGCTTATTCTTAACACTTCTTTCACTTCATTCACTTTGGCTGGAACTTGAATGAAAACGATCTCGCGACACTTACAATTGCAGATGAATCATCAGCATGTACATATCTAAAGTGAAAAATTCGCCTTTAACGTATCCGACCAGTGTCATCATCCTCTTTGCCACCTGCTAACTTATTCGATCACCGCTATACTTGGCGCGAGACACCTTGGTTCGCCGATGTGCGAGGGTGGCAGAGATCGTCTCGTGGACTCGATTCGCTCGTGGAAGAAGGTGGCCGCGAAGGATGATACTCGACCGACTCCACGGATTGCGTTGGTTAACTCGGGGATTGAGACATCGAACGGTAGGCGATGATCTGAGAAAATGACAGAAGCGCGGGCCGCGGGGAGCGCTGGAAGAGCCGCAATTTACAGAATATGGGCCGCGAGTGGGTTCCGTTGGTTCTAGAAAGTTACATGGCAGAATACTGAATTACATTTTGCTCGACGCAAAATGGGTCCCGGTTCTAGGTCGAATTTACATATCGTATCATCCCAGTCGTGTTGAGCTTGAAATCAGTCAAAAGACTGCCGATGCTTGTGGCAGATTTCTGTGACGAACAACGAAGGAAATGGTAGAAGAAAATTTCTTCGATTCTGCATCGCTTCTTGTAGCTCTGGGTGAATTCGATGGATTTATTTTCCCTATGAAATTGGATCAGAGCCTAAATATAAGAATGGAATTCAGGAAAAGATAATGAAGATAATCATTTTTGAATGCCCCGAAAATTGCTTGGAAGTTCAAAAAATATCGTGTAAAATTGTGAAAACTGACCAGGTCGAGAAAAACCACACAGGATGCATGGGATTTCGCAGGGCCGTCAGTGGCAGGTATCAGAGTCGCGTAAAAATCGGATCATTTAATAACGACATCATGCGAAAGGGGAAGAGCCAGCCCCCTGGATCCGTGATCCGTCGCGCAGGATGTGCATGTCGCCTTAATAAATACAGCTGTAAACACGAAAGTAACCAGCTGGATCGGCAAGCGTGGTAACGGACACGCAGAAGCGAGCCGCGAAGAGAAGATTGTGCATCGCTAAGTATCAAGGGTGTAGCGGCGGGACAGACGGAGTACAATTACAGGTGATTGAGGATCGGTCTTGTTTCTATTTTCTTTGATTTCTGCGAGTAGTTAGCCTGATCCGCGACGGGCCAATCACAATGCCCGGCTCTTAGCGGTCCGGCCGTATTATGATTGGCGTAATCATCGGCGAATCACCGCGGCGAGAGCCCTGTATATAAATAATTGAGCTTTAAAGCTGAACTACGGGGGCTGCGCCGCTGCTTCTAGCTGATCAACGGCGGACAAGTGATCCACATTGGACGCGCCGCGTCACAGATCGGACTTATTGCATAGGGCGCAACGATGATGAGCAGCTGCCGCATCATTATGTGGCACCTCGGTGTCGTGCAACGGGAAAAATCGTGTTACGCGTAAAACCGGGAAGAGAAAAACACACCCCGTGTTACACCACTCGATCGACGTTCGCGTTGCGAAACGACACGCCATGCGCCGGGTTCTGTTTCACTGAACATCGGCGACTTTAGAGCGGAATGTCTCAGGAAAGGTGTTACGTGTCGGGGATTTACTTTTGTTGTGTAACATCGACGGATCACGGGGCCTTTGTTCATTTAGACTTTACAGTAATTCACAGGACTACGGACTTTCCGCGGCTCTATTTTATTCTCACTCGATCGTCCGATCTCCGCTGAGACTCGAGGTTGCTACACTACTCGAGTCTTTTAAGATACCATCGAGCGATGCCAACAGTCAAAGGTGCCGCGTTTACATGCGGCAAGCGAAAGTTTAATCGCGCGCTTACCGTTTCTACGTTTGGTTATTTTCAGTTTCAAAAACTAGTTTGATGCACTGCTTGAACATGCGAATCGCTGTATTTCTGCGCTAACCGAGACTATTTCGAATAAATAAAATGATTTTTGTCAAGATTTTTTAACTACTTTTGATTCTGTATAGCCATTCCGGTTATTTTTTGGACAGAGGGTGTATACAATGTATAAGCCTAGCTATTTGTGGATGTGCCTAATTATTATACTGCTATTAAAATAACAAGCTGCATCGACTGGTGCACAAGAAAATACTGGGTACCGTTGAAAGAATCAAAGTTCACATCCACAAGTCCTCGACGCGCGTGTCCACCTACGAAAAAACGTGAATGCACAAAAGAGTGAATAATAATCAACCGAATGCTCTCCGACCTCCCCTCGAGGACGACCTCCGCGGTAACGAAGAGCAGCACCTGACCTATTACTCCCGCAGCGACAAGAACCACTGGAAATGATCTCGCCGATGATTTATGACAGTATAAGGTGTTCACGTCAACCCGCGACGCTGGCACCCGGACACTTAGCGGATCAAAGTTTTCCTTTAGTCGCCGCGCGTCTGGACCGCGTGCCCCGCTCTCGCACGCGATTGGCGTGCGTAAATGGGTGACGACTAAACTGCTGCAGATAATGATGATGATAATGATGATGATGCCCGCGGTAGCGGTGCACGCCGACTGAAATGGAAAGGTACTGCTTGCTCGAGCCGCGTACCTACAAACGAACGCGCCGCGCTCGCTGCTTGCCTCTCCCGGTTCTTCGTCTCGGCTCCGAATGAGCGTCGGCCTTGAACTTACCGGGCTGCTCTCGGTGCTAATGAAGAGTCAGACTGAGAGTCCTACCGCGGTGGACAGACGTCTCTAATTGGCTTCGCCGCGGACCACTTCCGGAACGAGGAAAGCCGAGTCCGCGTTCAAACGGAGAACTTATTTTCACTTTCTATCGCGACCGGCCGAGCGGAATACAGCCACGCGTGATCGAGCTCGTGCGCGTTTGCGTTCCCGTGTGTCGCCCGAGCACGCACGTGTGTGCGCCTGTCCATGCGCAACAGACGCGCGAGACGGTTTCGCCGCGGCGGAAAACGACGTGGCTGAAGTTCGAGCACTCGGGACCGACCGGTAAGCTGTGATGTAACCGAGCCAGCTCAGTGGGTGTTCTATGTACGATTGTTCGATGCCTCGTTGCGTCAGCTGAATGCGTCTGTATGACGGATGTGACAGATCTATAGGGTAACCTGCCGTCAAACGGTTTGGTTTATGATTTCGTTGTACTCCTCTGACTAATTACCGCCGCGCGACCGGGCAATCAGACGCTCTACAGTAGTGCCTCGGTAGTTGCACGAAACGGGACGGGTCAAGGCACTGATATTGTCAGAATACATTCTGGCAAAGAAGTACGGTTCGTTTTAAAACAGTTTTGCGAGGAAATGAATAGTGGTAGCGAATGCTTGTTCCTTGACATTTATAAAGTCGATTTGGTGGACACAGGTGGTCATTTTTTACCTGACGCGACAAGGACATTTCAAGGTCACCCGTGGTTTATGTAAGAACTTCGGTCAACAGCTCTAATTGATGATGAGGTGCGACTGTATCACGAAATTGCTGTACTAATTGCGACTTTGACGAATTTCATAATGCAGATGTTCCTTTACGGACTGGAGAATAGCATTGTGTTCAACAAAAACGTGCTAAGAAAGGACATAATTTTGTTGTGTATAATAGGCTTATAGAAATGTAAAAATATATACGTGTATGTTATAAATGTGCAGTACTATCGCATTTCAAGTGTCTAGATTATTGTGTGTAGTATCGCTGAAACACGTTAAATAAACCGTTACCATTCAAGTTTCAAACTCATTTGATTAATTATTGCCACAATGAAGCTCAGAATTCATTCTTATTTCACCTGTTTTAATTGATTCACGAATTAACGAGTCCCCTATTCCTGATCGAAGAAATATACCCGATTTGAAGAGCACTTGAATATGCCGTGGTAAACACAGTGCGAGCTACGAATGTCGTGCACACAGATCGAACGGAAACCTTCAATTACCACGAGGAACGGAGCCACAGGTAATGCACGAGACACGTGCACGACGATCGAAGTGACAGGGCGTCGTTTCATCAACTAATCCGATAAAATGCCCGCACAATTCCAGTCGCTGATTATAGAATAAGCCCTGCTGATTTAATACCTAGCCTTTAAAGTGCACTCGACTGGATCTTTGCCGCATAAATATCGTAACCCCGGTGTGCCGGGAGTAATCCTCCGACAAACTAACTACAACGGCGGTAGGTGTACGCGCTGCTTTAAAAACAAACGAGCGACAAAACCGGCGGTACACGCGAGTAAATCTCTCGGTGGCGTGAAGCCGAATGCCGAATGCTCGCGAGGGTCGTTACTCGCGCGTAGTACTTTCTCCGCGGGAATGGAGTCGCGTGCGAGCGGATAGCCGCCGCTCCGCTCTGCTCCGCTCCGCTCGATCCGATCCGCTCCGCGCGAAAATTGTTCCTCGCGGTGCGGTGGCGAGGTCTCAGCGCGTGACGCAACGCACGGAACACGGAGACCGACAGGTCCAGCAAGAAAAATCCAACAAGAACATTAAACCGAACTGGGTTAACGTAAAAAGAATCATAGGTGCGACTGAATGACAGTCTCTCCGTTACGGTACGTTTTAAACGGAATGTAACTGCTAATAAAGAACGTACAGTCTGCCAAAGAAGTCTCCGCACACGCTTCAACACAGAACAATGTTTTTAAAAATAGTTCTAAGCTGTTGGGAGAACTGAAACTGTCGCCCAAGTGAGTGTTAAGTAACAGCATCACGAACAACATCAGACCGACGTCAACGCGTTCACATTGTTATAAAGGGTTTTTCAATAGGGACATAACAATTTTGTTTTATAATACGGAACATAACCTAAAACCTTTTTATGGTTTATCAATATCAAAACGTCAGTCAAGGTTTACATGTTTATCATGGTGAAGTTCACGAACGAGCAACGCTTGGAAAAAAAATTCTGAGTCGATAGTCGCAACTTTAAGAGCGCTTATTCCAATTTTTGGTCGCAATCTCGAGGAATGGTCCAGTCGAATGGCCACCTCGCTCATGCGATTTGACGCCGTTGGATTTTTTCTTGTGGGGTTACCTTAAGTCGAAGGTTTATGCCAACGATCCGACAACGTTAGAGGAGCTCAGGAACAATATCGAACGCGATATTGCCAACATTCCGGCTGATATGTGTGAAAGAGTGATTGAAAATTGGATCCAAAGAATCGATCGCTGCCGTCGTGCTCGTGGTGGTCATGTGAACGACATCGAATTCCATGCATAAATGTAACACGTGTACTACACCTGTAATAAATTTCAGCCCGATATCACAATTATTCTGTCTTTTATTTAAATACAAAATTGTTATGTCCTTATCGAAATACCCTTTATTAAGTTGTAGCACATGAAATGTCTGACTTTAGAATGCAAATGTTCTACAGCGTTTCGATCAACAAAAACTGTTACAGTTTACAGGATTATTACTGATCTTCAATTGTAATTTAGATGTCTAGCCGTACTTGCAATTTATTTAAACGTCAATCAATGTGATTGTCTTTCTTCTTATACGCGTGGGTAAACAACAAATTATGGTGATTAGTCACCGTACTATTCGTTAATGGTAAAACAAACTACAAGATGAAAATGTGAGAGCCTTAAAATTAAAAAAAACTAATAAATAAATTGTTTTCATTTCAGTGTCCTATAATCACAGTCCAATAACAACGAATTAATTCGCAGGTTACGATTTACGTAACCGATACCCGATCAGCAACTCCCCCGCGTCAAACAGCTTCACAGGAAGACACGGGAAAAATTAATTAAACGCCGTATCGAAGGCAGACGACAGACACACACGTATCCGCGATCGAATCATTAATCACACGGTTGGCCGTGGGTCCATTGTCTCGGGATATCGCGAGGCCTGTCTTCCATCCAGGATGACTTTTGACCCACGAGTTCCCCGGTCCAGGCCACCCCCCCTAGACTTACGTCTCAATCCGTGGGAGTCGGTACACGATGTCCGACTATCCTAATCGAGGGTCTCATCCCTCGTCCGGTGTCGCCTCCGGTATCTCGGTTTCGGATCGTGTGCCTTTATCGAAATGCGTTTAGTCACGATTCCTCCCGGTCGACAGTCCGTATTAGAGTGCAGACCATCAACCGGGTAGGACGTACCGACTGACAGCCTAAAAGGCTCCTTAGGTAGGTGGGGAGTAAAAAAAGAACGGACGCGGTTCCTGTAATTAAAAGAGAGTCCCGAGTCGGTCCCGTCGATTTTTGTTCGGCCTGGATCCGGTCGGGCCCGGTCGGTCTGCCCAGGGATGAATTTCGCCGGCGATGTGTGTTACGCCATCAGGCCCGGATGCTTGTCCGGAGATCCCATTCGGAACCCGTGGCTATTTATACGAGCGATAAATCAATTTCGGCCGGGTCGGTTCATTCGACGAATTCGGATAGCGCGGATAACGATCCCGCGGGTGGGATGCGATTTGCATCGCGCCGATCGATCAGGCCCGCTAATTGATGCTCGTAAGGAAATCGAGTGTCGACACCGACACCCAGGTCCGTGGGCGTTTCGTGAAATACGTGAAATCGGGGGCCGAAATTACGTAATGCCGCCGTTTCGATAGGTTCGAGGAAATGATCGACTCGAGATCGGCTTCGGTTCGATCCATTAGCCGCAGCCTGCTATCGGCAATAAATTTAGATTGTAATCATCAATTAGCATTTTTGGTACATCTTACTTGAAATGTTCTCCGGAACTATCGGAGGTAAATAATTCACGAAACAAATTCATTTCTGATTCGCGGAACAACGAACCAGACGGTTCGAGGAACCGGCGCGATAGGTGGACTAAATAATGAAGTGGGCAGCATTATTTGCAAGAGAAACACGGTTCGCAACAGGTTGGAAGAACTTCGTGGAACAAACTGTTCCTCGCCTATCACCGCAAAAACGTCTTCTTAAAATTATGCACCGTAGGGATCGTGGCTCGCGGTATGTTTTACCGCCTACTGGTAATCACTATACTAGACACAGCGCGTACATTGAAAGGGTTCAACGATTTTTTACGGTTTCCCCTGCCCTCGGCCCCCTTCAGTTATACGGAGAGGGCGTCGCGTCGGTCCCGAACAAAGAGAGCAGTCCGAGAGCGGAGAGTGCCTGTTGAATTTCCATTAATAATGTATATTTCACGATAATGCTCGCGAGCGACACCCCTAATCCGAGCCGGAGATCGTTAAATCGGCAACGCCACCGCAGTGGACCGGTGCCTTCGGTATCGGTTCACTTTCTGCCGAGAATTTAATAACGGTGAACCGAGGGGCCGGTCGAGCAGAACGCTCATTATGCACCGCGAAATTGTTCTTATGGAAATTAAACGAAGCCGACTACCGGCGATAGGTGACGTTAGTCGCCGCTTAAGTAAGACCAATGTCTAGACCGAACACACGTCACGCGGTTTTTGCCGGACCCCGAGCCCGCAGTTTACGACCGTCCCGCGACCCACTCCGCAAAAATCTGTTTCACGTCCTAGCTGCTGCACGAGAACTGTTCACAGGGTAGAACCCGTGTCTGCGGGGAGAATCTCCTCTCGAGCTGGCTTCCATAAAACCAGTTCCCTGAACCTCTCGATTCCTATGTGATTGTTTATGCAATATCCGAAACGAAATTCGGTCTACTTTGAAACTTTGAAGAAATACAGGGTGGTCCACTGAATATTACCACATCATTGTCTCTGGTGTTTTTGAAAATATGAAGAACTTTATCAACCAAAGTTTGTCAGTATAAATAGAACTATTTCTTCCGAGATATCAAGGTGACCTTGAGTTTTTATAATATGATAACCTTGAATTGACCTTGAAGAAACCTTTGGAAAAAGTGAAGGTAAGGTTTATCTCGGAAACAATGAGAAATAAATACATACATGAAAATGTACAGGTCAACTGTTCTACAAATGGCAGAATAGCATGATCATTAGAAAAATGTGTCACGCGGGACGAATAATGAGGGTTAAATGAAGGATGTACGGCCACGGTATCTATCACCGAAGCTTCCACGAAAGTGCAAGGGGCTTAACGTATTCTTCACACCCGACAAGCACCGCGCGGCGCAGAGCGTTGGCTGTCCCCTTTGTGCACGGCATTCCAGGCTGTCTTTAATTATCGGCTCTTTCAGCGGGTCGAAAAAACCAGGCTACGCAAACCGAGCGACGTAATAACGAGCCCTGGCGAACTGGATGAGGTTCGTGGAGGGAGGAGGGGTGGGTTCTCGTGGCCAGCACAGCCGGCTCGTCGTCGGCTTACCTTGAGGAGGATTCCACGGTGGCTTCGATCTAGCCTACCCACGCAAAAATAAAAGGAAAAGCCCGTTTACAAATGGCGTCCAGGTGTGTAACTACGGTAACGGCACGCCGGAGAATACGGAATGCGTACCGGGGCCCCCGGTACACACACAGGGGGTTAAAGTCGAAGGAGTTAGGTATGCGAAGTGGTACAGACATGTAACTGCCGTGGAGGCCTCCTTTTTGCAGCACGGCAGACTTACTGCTACAAGAAAATAACATCATTACACCCATAAGGCCGCTGCACAGGCTGAGATAAGCTTCTGCGTTCGACGTTACGTCGATCGGCGTCGATATCGACCACCTTTGACACAGATTTCGTCAATGTTCACTTTTGGGGCAGGCAGCACCCGTGACCTTGACCTTGGCGCTCGTTAAGGACACTCTATCGGGTAATCTCCGAGTGATTTTAACCGATATTCGTTATTCCTCAAGAAGGTATTAATTAGCCAAACCCATCTCACAACTTATCTAATCTACTGGGACATTTCTTTTGGAATTCCTGGGCAGACTTTTCCTAGAACTTGTTTTGGGCAAATCATTGTAGGCAGGAAGAAGCAATAAAATATAATGAATCTTATTTTGTTGGATACTCCGAAGAAACGAAGTGCAAAACGTCTACGAAACTATATGACTTAGGTGAACGTGAGATGAGCGAGGCTCCGACATTGCATGACTGCCACGGGCTAGATGCATGTTTGAAACATGTTTCTGTAAGATCTGAAACTAAATTGAAATTTGTAAAAATTCTTATTTCGAAGAGAAGTACGGTATCTTAATTTTTCTATATTTTTCTAGACAGAAAAATCCCCCTCCACACAGAAAATCACTAAACGAAGACTTGTATCTTAAGCTATGTCCACACTGAAACAACATCAAATGACTTTTTGTCTTCGATGAAAGCGGCGACTTTTTCACGATACGTGCAACATCAACTAAAAGTTGGTTGCTAAAAGAGCAAATTAGCTGTCGATAATTTACTCGAAAGGCGAACAACAATTTGGCGGTTCAATTTTCGAAGATGAGAGCGTTTAGCCGTGATCCGAGCGAGAATCGAATTTACATATCTCTCAGGGATCGGAAGCGGCGAAGCTGGCAGCTCTCTGCGAAATTAAAACACGCGCAACAAAATGTACGGGAACACGCGACACGACGTGCCCGTGATAATCTACGACGTATCGTGTATTTGTATGTAACCGTCCGTGCATCATACGCACACGATATCCAGGAATATCAATTTCAGCGGCACGGAGCCGGTGTGTACTGGCAAAGGAAACAAAGTAGATCTTCCCGTCTCTCGCTGCCTCGAGCGTTTTCTCCTGCAAAGGATGCGCGATGGGGTGGAAACGGCGATGGGACATCGCGTGTAGCTCATTCAACACCATACAACCGCGAGTCGTGGAAAAAATCCCCGTTCGACCAATAAATTATCCGTAAATAATTAGCAACTCTGTGGCCCGCGGAAAGTGTCCCGTCATTACCCATAAATACTAACCTTACCCATAAATAATAAAAAAATGAATTTTACGATATCGCACTGCATACGCGGCCGTACGTTATCTGCAGCGGTGGTCGTTGATAGTCAACCCTACTAAATTATTCCAGGTAAGTCATCAGGAACAAGACTCGCTGGATTTTTAATACTATCATTATTACTGTAACTTTTCTGATTGTAATATCCGCTCACTATATATAACCGCTCCCATGTCTGCAAACTGATATGGCAGCGTTTTAACCTCTCAAATGTGCTTGAAATCGAACTTTAGTCGTATATGACTTTTAAACGAGTGAACTCCGCACACTGAAACTTGGATTCCTCGAACTTGAATGTAAAGTTTTATCTTTTTTCAGAAAAGTTGAAAATTTTTAGTCCCCTGAGTGAGAATGCAGCCAATAAATTTCTTTGATAAGCACATATTGTTATAAGAATTGTAAGAAATCCATGTAAATTCAGTCTTGCAATTTTTATAACACAACGTATACGCGGAGAATATTTTCAAAAAGCAAAACATTACTTCAAATATGCTCAGGGATCACCTTATTCAAGGAAGTACAACATTTTTTAGACATCCTGTATAAAAACATAACATTTCTTGATCAATAGTTCACAACATTTACATTCTAAAAGCAAACATTTCATATGCAACAATTTCATACTATATTTTATGTATGCATAACGAAGACAATTTCATTATTATCGAAGATTATCGACCATTTTGTACATATTCACATAACCTAAATTGAGTAGCTGTTGTTTAAAATTGTGGATAATGTTTCCAGAAAGAGTTACTTACCTCCTCAGCTTGGTGCTCGGTCTGCTTCAGTCCAACCATATCGACATTTATGTAACACACTATTTAAAGCGATTATAAAATCGAATTGTATGAAAGAACTATTTAGGTACATGCTAAAGTAGTACACAGGATAACTGTTGTGGATTTGTACTTGCGACGTTGCGACGTCAATAGTGATCATCAGATACTCTGTTATTTTGGAACACTGCGTCCTATGCATATCCTATACCTATGCCGGATTTACAAATATGAATATCTGTGGTTGTAAGAAACAACGCGTATGTCACATACTTTCACTTTCGAGATATTGCCGTTTAAAATTTTGATGCGTATGAACATGGGACATCAATTAAATTGTGTTATTTTTTAAGCCTTCCGAATGTGATTTTATGACTTTTTTCTGATAAATACTAAGGATGATGTGAACTGCTACTTTTGGTTCACAGTGATTCGTAATTTTTATGATCGCGTCTGATTGGCGGAGAGCGTGGCTGTTCTTTGTGCAAGTCACTGAGACATAACCTATATGTTTTATATTACCGATATCAAAACAAAATTGCGAATCGCATAAAGTAATGGAATAATGAGGAACAATGAGGAATAATGAATAAAGTCAGTGAGAATTATCCAGATTAAAAAATCACAATCATGCGAAGAAGTTAAAATGACGACCGTGATCGTGATCCTGCGATCACATCCTACTCTTTTTTTAAAATAAAGTAACTGTGAGGAGATAAATACGTATTTTGCCCACAACCGTGATCTAGTAATCTTGGAACGTGGCATGTTATCTGAAGTTCTAAGGAACGTACCGTACGGCAGATGGCGCTGCCGTTTTCAGGTTATAAACAGTTCTGCTGTAAACTAATCTAGCATGTAAATAGTTCTTTGAAGCGCGCTATTGTAGAATTCGATTTCATAATTGTTGTAAATAGTGTGTTACATGAATGTTGACATGGTTGGACCAAACTGAGCAGGTAAGTAACTCTTTAATGAAACATTTTACAGAATTTTAAACGCAGCTACTCAATTTAGTAATGGTTATGTGAATATATTTCCGATGTAATTCGTGATAACGAGCAGTTCCGTTTAATCCGCGATTTTGCCAAGCCGATGGCACAGGTGCACATCCTACCGGTTGATAGAATACCAGGATATGTTCGCCGCAACATTTTCCCCTTCTGTGTTTCTCGTATTACATTATTCTATTTTCCCGTTTTACTTTCGGAGGAGAGCTACTTTCGCAGCGCGGCGCATCCTGCAACGTCACGAGCGTTTATCCATTTTACGTCATTCGCCATGCCCGACGCTGTGAAACTGATACTCCCGAGTGTTCATTTCCGCGAAGTTCTGTTGCTCGTTTCGAGTGAGATGCGTCGGATAGCACGAAGAAACGAATTCGCTCACACGTTCCGCTGACGTTTAGAGGGAATTAGAATTATGGATAATTAATCAGCAACGCGAGGAGATACTCCTGTCTCAACCCCGGCTTTCTCTACTCCGGTTCCTTTCCGCCATTTTACCACGTTTTTATTATTTAACTCTTCCACCTGATTCCATTGTTCTCGATATTGAATCTGTGGAGACAGAAGAATTTCTGACTATTATCACTGGACTACGGATTTTTTGCAGTTACAAGAACAATGAGTAGATGAAATTTAAACCAAGAGACAGATAAAAAATATTTAAAAACAGCAATGTGTGAAAAGAATAACAATTTTCTACTTGGTCCCTCTTGCTTGTAATTGATGCAAACAATTTTTATTTTGCATAAAGACCCGCAATTTAATTATTCCTTTGCTTTTGACTTTTGAAAATGATTAGAAAGGAAGATACATTTTTATTCAATTGCTGTGTCTGACAATCGACTAAGGAATTTTTTATTTTAATAATATAATTCTCTCTCTCTTAATTAGCTCGATCAGTCTCCTTCTAGCATGGTGCTCTGTTAACCTCTTTCTCTAACCTGATTTATGTGTAGTTACTTTCGAATTCCTTATGACGCAGTCAATCTGATTTGTGCTAATTCTGAGTTTCTTATGACGCAGACAAATTAGGCGAGTTGACTTACGAGTGACGCGAAAGGAACTGGACGAGGCTAAATGTTGGTCAGATTCGATGACCAACTTATTTCGTGCTTACCGCTGACTGTACTAATCGCAATGCATCGGAGTTTGCTAACATAGGATTACTCAGATCTGGCCGGCATCTAGCACCGCGTTCAGGTTCTGGAATCGAACAGGTATTCCAGGTAGCCTGCGAGCGGTGTCATTATTTCGCGTACAGTTTCTAAAGCCGCGAGTTCCTGGTTATAACAGGGAAGAGGCAAGGCGGCCAAGCCACACAAAGAAAGTAAACAGAGAAACCGCACACGTACGTCCGACATATCCGAGTGCTCGAGTGGAGCCGGCTGCCGCTCTACTTCCCATTTCGATCGTCTTAGCCAACTTTCGATGGTGGCGAGTACATACGGCATGTAATAGGCACCATCTTCAAGTACAGGTCTGGCCGTGGCCTTACTTACATTATGTACGAAACAAGGGAAGCCTACCACCGTGGGTACAATGAGGCACTGGGAGGCGTTATAAAGGGCTCTGTGTAGTTATTAGAGGTTATGACGGCGGTAATATCTCACTCAGCAGGCTCCTCTGTAATGTTACGGCCCGGGCCCCTCTTTCTCGTTTCCCCTCGTCAAACTCCCCACGTCTTTCGACGATCTCCTTTTCTTCTTCTTCTTCTTCCTTCCTTTCCACCTTCCTTCCTTCCTTCCTTGCTTCCTTCCTTCGCGTACAACATTTTTCTTCCGTTTCTTTTTCACCCCATGACCGACTAACTCCCAAACTCTTTACACCTTCACGATCGCGTGAAGGCCGCACAGGTTGCCGCCTGGGAATTCGATTTTATTTAGCCGACACGTTGGCTACCGCGGATCTTGCGAATCGGGTTCTTCTTCTTTGGTTCGCCGATTTAATCTGGGGCCGGAAGTTTTGCACTGAAAACTTGTATTCTCTTTACGACGAAATTAAGTAATATATGTATACAATTAAGAAAGATGTAGATGTAGATGTAAAGGTCAAAAATCGAGAAAAACTGCAATTTTCACCGTCTTTAAACATTTATAACAAAGCTCCACGGTTCCTGTTTGAAATGGCATATTCATGTTTCAATGCATTCATTTTTTCAACTTCTTTTGTTGACTACATTCTCCAATCATTACAAAGACTGTTCAAATGAGACCTCTTATACATATACTTTTTACAACAATTAGAGTATCCATGAATATAAATGGCATAAAGGTTTTGTTCCAATCAAAACTATTATAGCGTAGTTTCAAAAATCCCAGTGATCGGGCTCTTTTAATTGTATAAGACTGAACTTTCTATCATTTTTCTTCACACGCTCATGCCAACGATTTCAATTTGCAAGCCGTCTTCAATTAAAATTTTACCGTGTAAAATAAAAGATTGACGTGCGCCAGAAATTCTAATGAAAGAATTAATTAAGCTTCATTAAAGAGAAATCTAAGAGCATCCGTCTTAAAAGTATATTCAGCACACAACGCATTAAATTAGTAAACTAAACGAAGCTCGGTAACACGTATATCGAACATCAAAGAAATTCTTTCGACGATCAAGAGTCGCGCGAGATTAGTCGGATATTCATAAACTGTTTCAATCTAATTACTTCTACTCGCGGCGTGGAGGGAAGTCCTCAAACACCACCGTTCATCGAGCCGAAATCTTGTATTACAATCATTTCGTTATCTCCAGCATTTTTGTGTTAAAAATTTCGTTCGACGAGGCCCCGCTGCCCCGAGAGAAAAGAAGTGGGGGAAGAAAGGAGGGAAATGTATTCGAATTGCGGCGAAACCGCAACGTGGCACGGAAGCGCATTAAAGCGAGAGCAATAATAAAGATATGACAAACGTGGCGGTTGTGCGGCCGCTGCTGCGTGATGTACCGTCTTTTAAATCCGTGAAGGTTGACCGAGGACTAACGATGCCACGCCGTGGCAATGAACTTTGAAATCTCTCACCAGCCACATTTCCTGTGCCCGCCGCGAGAAAGATCATTAGCGCGAACCATTCGAACCGCGTTCCGATTCCCATCTACGGCCTCATCGGTGATCTTTAATCCCTATCTACGATCTCCTATCCTCGTGGATTTGAATAATTTCATGGCGGCCCGCGGAACAGCGGAAATGTATCACGGATACAACCCGTGGCATCAATCTGAGAGATTAAGCATCTCAACGTATCCTCAATTTGTACACACAAGAGAGATGGTCGTGTTCTCTTTATGGCGAATTCTGTTTAATCCCTATAGACGCCTCTTGGTGTGAAAATTCATAGATTTTCTGTTTTACAGGTTGCGTTTTTACGGAAGAGTGGCCGCCCCTGGGGCTGGATAGTTCCGACCCGGGAGAAAACCACGGGTGCAGTATTCAAATCCGATGTAGATCGGTATCGGTGGATGTAATTCTAGTGTGGACGCGTGTTTCTGGCCCGTTGTCGGGGCTACACTTAATTTGTCTGGACACTTGTGCCCTCACTGCGGGACGTTCATTGGCCGTCCCGGCGCGGCGTCCCCCGACGAGGAGCCAAGAAAGATCTAAAGGTGGGATCTCCTAAGCGCGTCTGGGCGCAGCGTTTTGCGATACTGGGCCTCTTATAATCCATTTGTCATATTTCGTCAGAATATGTTCGCATCGCGAATACTAAAATCTGCTCGGTTAAATTTACACGAGTTAGCCTTACTCTTCTTCCACAATTCACTTCTCAGTGCCTTGAGCTCAGCGAATCAATGCTCATGTAAAGAGGATAGTAGATACAATTTAAATTTTTAAAACCAGAAATTTTAAGCTTCCGAGATTTTTCGAAAATCGGTTTCACAGCCAAAAATTCGGAAAAAATTCCCAGTACTGTGTGATATCAGGCAGAATGTTCATAAATTTATTTTTTTCATGAGGCAGAACAGAACTCACCCTATAACTACTCTCCTATGGTAAGAGTATCGACTTTTTCTTGGGGGCCTTGTTGAGTGATACGAAGAAAGATCAATTTGGTTTGAGGCTACATTTGACCAGCTATGCCTTTTAACCGAGCACCACTGTATTTGCAAATAGGCAATCGATCTTTGTGTGCAGATTTTTTCCGATAATCTACGCCTGTCCACGGGATATCCGATATCAACGTCGGGATAAATGGCAACGAGCGGATATCGCGTGCCAAAGCCTCTAATTCGAACACCGAGGCCATGATTTACGGGGTATTAGGTCGTCGCGCGTGAAATGTCGTTCCTACTGATCGAGCTTCTGGGACACGCGAGTTTTTTTTGTGGAATTACTTAAAGGTCCGTCGCGTGAGCGGCTGCCGATTCTTTTTGCGACGTTCCTCACTCTTCGCATCGATTATGCGAGGCGTGCTGGATCATAATAGATTCAATTCAGCCTTCCGTGGCGCGGCACTTTTCGAATCACGCCGAACGACTCCGTTTTACTTCGTCCAAC
Source organism: Lasioglossum malachurum (assembly GCA_028455605.1). Classification (NCBI taxonomy): domain Eukaryota; kingdom Metazoa; phylum Arthropoda; class Insecta; order Hymenoptera; family Halictidae; genus Lasioglossum; species Lasioglossum malachurum. Next base: position 7,782,185 of record CM052318.1, read on the forward strand.
GGAAAGTGTCGTTGCTGCCACTCCTCAATTGTTATTCCGCGAGATAATCCAATTATGTACTGAAGCGATAAGTAGACTGGAGATTTTACCAGTGTACAATAAAAACGGATAGATCAAGTACAAAACTGTGGAAACATTATAAGATTTTGAGAATGCTATTACGATACATATGGTTTCTTAAATTTATTGAAAGAAAAAGTACATTTTAAATCGACTGCAGTTTCTTACAAGTAACTTGAAAAATTTGTATTTTCCAGGAAGAGCAACTTTAAATCTGGACAGATAATCCCGTCACCCATACGCGGACGACACGGCAGTTTGTTAAATAATTCCTCATGGATGCATCTTTACAATCTCAATAATCGTAAGTTCAAAATATACCCGTCATAGTGTTAAATGTCATCTACTCGATTACATCATGAATGCATAAAGTCTGCTAATGACGGAAGGACGATTTATCATCACTTCCTTTAAGATGAAAGCGTAAGTTTGCACGAACTTCCGCAGCTCGCCGATGTCCTTTCGTTTGCAGACAACTCGTTGGAAGGTAATAACTCTGGAAAGTACAAACCACGTTCGTTGCAACAGATAATTATCGAGCACACGATCTTCCTTTCGTTAATTCGTTCACGAGGTTAATTACGTTGACTGTGCCTCGATATAATCGGACTGTTCCGTCGAGAAGAAATCGTCGCGTGTTCTTTTCACGGAGGAAGGAGGTGGTTCCGACGCGTGTCGAGTAATTTTCCCTGACACCGGCGGAATTATGCACGATATAGGCGGCGTGCTCGCACGAACTGGGTCAATTTGATTGACGGCAGAAATCTGCTTGGTCGAGCGCGGGAATTCTGAAGGCGGATGAACGAACAGTCGCGAACCAACCGAGAGAATCCGCAGGACGAAACTGCTCACCCAAGGTAATTCACGATTCTTCGTGGTTGTCATCAGAAAAAATGGCATTCGGCCATTATCGTTTGAACTAAGTTATAAGACCTGCCAGTTCTACTTCATACAAATTATCAATATAAATTAATTCGCGATATAAATCGTTGCATATGAGATGTCCGATTTTAGAATGCAGATTTTAGCGGTTGATCAAGCAATTTGATCGTGCTACAGAATTTTCAGTGGCGATGTCTCTCGGCCAGTCTGAGAATATCGCTCCTGGAACACGGGAACACTGTACGATCCTTTACGTGCGTGAAGGCAGTCCGTCGAAATTACAGGGGATCCCGGAGCAAGCAAATAATCACCGAGTTAGCGTAGCTCACCGACGAGAATTAGATGAGGGAGGGTGGTGTGCAAAGGTGGGTCGGTGAAACGGGAAGGCAGAAACGCGGCTCTAATTATTATAAATTAGCGAGGAACCTCGCGAGCGAACCTCGTCGTTTCGTTCGAGCGATTAGTCCGCCGCGCGGAGACTAAAGCAAGTATTAAAATGAGAACGGCTCGAGGATGCACGATCTTAATTCATCTCCTTTATTCCGCGACGTGTTATCAAATATGGGAGAGGCTCCGTGGGTCGTTCATCAAAGCACCGACGAAACTCTGAAAGAGAAACCGCGTTGGCGAAATTAGGCTCGAACAGGACGCTTCTAACGGTTACAGATTACCGTGAAATTTCGGGCATCGCGGGTTCGTCTATGATGCTTCGCGGTCTCCTTTGGAACCTTAGACGCGTTCTCACTGCTTCGCATCCTACGCCGTCTTAGGGAAGCGGTGATATCACGCGAAGATTGTGTTTCACCAATCTTTATTTATGGAAGACGAGGTTTATTGATATTTAATACTAGCTTTTTAGTTTGCATGAGAATCCATTCAGGTTTAAAATTTTAAAGCAGTTGAAGTAGTTGTATATGTTTATTGAACACATTTTCAAATGTTTTCTATTTTTCAGCAGGACCTCAGCAGGAAGATTCACGATTTAAAGTTTCATTCTTCCTTCAAGATTTTTCTTTACTTAATTGGTAAACAAAATTATAAATTGAACGCTAAGCAATATTAAGCAACATTAAGCAATAGACTAATTTTAAAGTGGGTAGAATATACGCAAAACTTGTAAAAACTCGTAAAAATTATTTATAAGATAGATGTAGCTCCTGTATCTTGCAATTAATGCAATTTTCTATTGTCAACCGACATCGAACTGTAAGTCTTTTCTGATCTCTAAATTTTTATGTGGCTCAGTGGTAATTTCCGTCTGCATCCAGTATTACGCGATTAATTACTCCGTCGTGACAAAAGTGGTTCACAGATGTAACGTTTAATTACGTAACAACTCCTCTTCTATCGTACACTTTCGATCTTATCGTACACATGTACTTCAGTGAAACATCGGAGCGTTCTTCCTTGAGTTAGGCAGGTTGGTCAAGAACATAGGATTATGTGTTTGCGGATCGTGTATACATGTATATGCCTGTGTGTGTATGTGTATAGGTACGCGAAGAATATGCCGCTGCTCTACGATCTTAAAGGTCTCTACCCGTTGTAGGATCCTCCTTTCTCTCCGACGCTCATCACGACTTCTTGCCAGTCTCGATTATTCCGTCCTCGTTCTACCCTCTTTTTCAGGAATGTCTTCCTTCGACAAAGGCTCATCACCGACTTACGCGTCCCACTGTTACAAGGATAATCCACACCGGTCGACGCTTAATTCACTTTGACGCCTGCGAAGTCGATCGCAAGGTGCAACGACTTGCACCTTGTTCACGCTTTTTCCCGTGTTCCTCCGTATGCTATAATTCACTGGGACTCTGGAACCGTGTTCCGCTGCATACTCTACTGAATTCTTCGCCCGAGACGGCGCATTGTTTATTTACGATCGAGCAGTCGGTCAAATTGAGTTGTAAAAATTCTTCTTTCTGAGAAATATCAGTTGTTTCTTTATGTTGAAGGAAAGCTAATGCGACCAGACATTTTTTATGGTAAACTTCTGGTTACTGTTGTACTTCAAATAATTATACATTCACTTTCTGAGATGTGGATTTAATTTATAAATAATCTGCGGATCTTTATGCAAAATTATATCTACACTAATTTAGTTAATTCTAATTTAGATAAATTATTTTACTTTTAAACCAATTTGAAGATAGGACCTTAATTACCTTTATACCTGAAAATTATATAGAATAAACTTGTAGATCGTAACATTTGCATTCTAAAATCGGACACTTCGCATGGAACAACCAAATATTAGATAATTGCATCAGTTCGTGCCCGATTTAAAAATAAAATTCAATGGATAAATTTTAAAGATTGGTTAAAGATTTGGTAAAATTAAAATAAAAAAATGTATAAATTTTCTACAATTAGAAAAGAATGGTGACTGTATGTATAATTGATTAGTAAAGTTGTATTCTTTAAAATTTAACCATTGAATTTTATTTCCAAATCGGGCACGAACTTATGCAGTCATCTAATATTTAACAAATCAGATCAAATCTAAGTCTGAGTGCTTTCAGTGTATCTCGATCAAGTATTAGCTTACGAAAAGAGAGACCTAGTTTCAACCTATTTGAAGACATGCAAATTTTTGAATTAATTCCACCTGTTTCATAAGAATGGTCTACGGTGGTAGCGATAGAGTAAGCATTGGAAGAAAGTGAAACCAAAATAGATCGATTCGAAAACCGCCCGGTCGAAAGAGAAACCGGTAATCTCACTAGCCGTTTCCGTGGTACACCTGTCCCCCGGACGTGACTAATAAACATCTCTGGTAACCGGGGGGCACACGGTTCATCGATCGAGGCTCGAACGCGACGACATTGGAGGAAAAAGGCAAAGTCGGGAGCCGATGGAAGCGGCACAAAGGGGAGCAACGATAGTGAAAGTGCACACATCGTACACCGTTGTCGTCGTCGTTGTCGTCGGCCTGTGTCCCTCTCTCTGTTGTGTGTACCTTCCGGGTACTTTGCCGAGGTTACACAACGCGGTCTCCGGTCCACAGGCAAAGACGAATAGCGCCGGTGTCCGATTGGCTCGGTGATTCGAGACGTCCGACGATCGTGAACGACACGGTCTGAAATGGACCTCGATTCTGACCGGCGAGTAGGAAGTACGTACCAGATCTCTGCACGCTTACGTGTCCTTTCTTTCTTTTCTGTACAGGCATGGCAGACCGGCGCGGCGTGGCGGCAGAGAGAGAGACGTGGGGAAACTACTCGCAAACTTTCCCAGATCAAAGTCAACCGGTCCCCGTAATTCGAGCAACGTAATTAACGGTGAACCCGGCGACGACTAAATTCCTCGAACGACTCCTGGGACAGGAAAGCAATCGGCCGAATAGATTTCAGCGGCGAACAGAGGCGGTTCGACATTGCCGGCGCTAATTGGATCGGCCGCCGCATGATTGGAACTGTTCGACGGAGAATTGCGGTGTCATTAGGTCGGCGATGAGCTATACCGAGATTCATAAACGTCCGGACACGAGCTTGGAACGTGGGTCTCGCGAATGTTCTAAGCAAACGGTCTCGAGGTAAGTGTAGTTGTTGTTTTATTAGTTGTGACTAGTCTCATTTGAAACCTACCGCATCTTTAAATGCGAGGTTTATGCATTTATGACGAAAGTGCAGTTCAAAACAGCTGAGAGATAAAAATACTTGGAAGATGCTATTGTTTCCAAGTTGTTAGAATGATTAAATAAGTTAAGTTGACTCAAAATTTTTATAATTGTGTTTTATAACATCAGCTGGCTACTCATCTTACTGTACAGCAAAAATGACTATTCCTCTTTGAAAACAGTAAGACTTCACTCATCTGGAATGCACAGATTTTTGTTACAAAATACGTCCGAATGAATAAATATATCCAGCTTTAAAAAATTAATATTTTGACGGGTTTGGTAGTTCTAGTGTTAATATTTACTTTTCACCAATGTGTCAATTTTTATACGGACAGCTTGAGCTGTCGAAATGAGATGCGAACGGTTAAAAAATCCGCAGATGTCCTTATCCTGCATCGCAATCGAGACAGTTATGCTCGTTACGTTAAACAACAGTAGTCCGCTAATCTCGTTTACATCTTCCCAGAACTGGATAGGACTTATGGGAATGTGGCGACAAAGTACACCGACGGTGATATCACTCGTAGCGACCAAAAGGGACGAAACGAGTCACCGGGCAAAGGTGGACGCAGCCTGGCCGAAGAATGAAATCATAATCGCGATAAATGGGAAAAAGAAAAAGGCTAGGAGGAGGGAGATTTTCAGTCTGGTAAAACGCAGCTCGTTAACGGTCATACACCCATGGCCGATGGTTCTTGACGTTCGTAGAATTCCATGGAGACCTTGATGCTTTTTATCTTTGCTCACTTAGTCCTCCCTCTTACAAAGAGCGGCCACTTCACCGTTCCGCGGAACGTAAAAGATCGCGGCGTGCGATCACCGCGATATACCATTAAGGGTGTCCGAACGCACGTGGATTATATAGTTTCCGAGGACTCGCGTCCCACGTTCTGCGTTCCTCATTTTTCTGGCCGGGTCATTAACGTTCTTTAATCGTACACTCATTCAAGGATCCGTCAAATCGGATTTTTCTTACCCGGACCGCGCGGGTTAATTGTCTAGCTGCTCGTCTGCCGCGTAGTAGAGCGACGGAAGTAGTCTAATTTTTTCATTTGCGCTCGAGGAACAGCGTTAAATTGCCTAATCTACTGGGTGTACCCGAAATCCTAGCAAAATTTAATGCTATCGGCATTCGAATGTTCAAGTTATCAATTCTATTGGGACGTTGCATATGCAGAACGCAAATGTTATGAAGTGTTTCAATCAAGAAATTCAAATGATTGCAGCTTGGTTTAATAAATGATTTTTTCTCCGAGAAAATTTGTAGTTATGAATAGCATATTTCGTATTCAACAACTGTACTAACAACAAAATAAGCTGACTGAGATGATTTCCCATGGAACTTTCAGAGTGACACCATTTACGTCACATTAAAATGTGCAAATATAAGCGCAATAAAAAAATGAGCTGAGATTTTTATAATTCAAACATTATGCTCCATTAAAACTGGGACACCGGGTGTCGCAACGAGATCGCGGTCCCGTTTGCGGATACATGCATATAATGGATTCGTGGCATCTGAATCCAGAATTTTCTAATCGCATAATCGATCATGCTAACACGGCATTCCTCTCTCGATGCGCGTTAAGAAACACGATTGAAATTTAATATTACAAGAGGTAGCACCAGCACCAACGCGACGCGCCGACATGGTAGCATCGATCGTCGACGTTCTAAACGGCCGGAATGAAACGTAACGCGGCCTTGCTGTAAGAATACTCTGACTCAACGGCTTCCGTTCCCTTTATTCAATTAAATAATCGATAAGTGGTAACGATGCGCGATCCCGCACGCCTCAGAGGTATTCTATTAGATACTAATAGCCGATCGATCTCTCTAATCCGACGTTCTGGTATACGTAAGTGGAACGATCTAATTGAAAAGCGTTGTCGGGGCAGAGCTACATACACAGTATGACTGGAATATAACAGAAATTTTTAAATAACAAAAAAACAATTGATTATTTTGCCGAAATTATTCCTCTTCATTGAAAATACACTCCTTCCGCATCGATACACCGCTGGTGAACGAAAGTTCGTTTCATTTGCGATTAACAATGCCAATTCAATTTGTATTTAAAGTATGCAAATTACTTGGTTAAAAAATTAATTAATTTTGTTCCAAACATTTTTTTATCTGGCTGCCGAAAGTGCACAGAGATTCTCTGAGTAGAGGGACAAGTAGTGTCTTCAGTCTGTAACTAAAATTCCTGATAGCAAAGTATTAATCCCCATTTCTCATTAATGATTGTCCCACAAGTCGAAAGCTACTCAGTGGCTCTATCAGGAAGCGTTTTCGCGACGAGTCCCTTGGACAAATCGCCTAAACTCATCCCGGCGTCTTCCCACATCTAAACACCGCAAACAAAAGACTAACAAGCGAGCTCGCGAGATTGCCAACAGCCTTCGCTGTACCACGGCTCCCACGAAAACAGTTTTCCGTGACGGGATGATGGGATAAAGACTCTTGGTGGTCGTCGATGGATTCGACTCGGTTGCACCACACTCGTCGATGACGAGCGCTCGTAAAACCTGCAGGTGACACGCTGGCTGGTGAGATCTGTCACGCTTACCTGAAACAGAATCGAAAGAAGAAACGTAAACTCGTTGGTCTGCCTAAAGGGATGGTGAGGTGGAAGGTAGCAGACTGTGACGGGACAAAACGAATCAGCAGCGTGGCAACCGGGATCGCTGTTCTTAGGGATATTCAATTTTACGGGGTAGAAAAGAAATTACAAACTAATTACATGGGGGAATGGCTTCTGTGTCGGTACCTACGTTCGACTTTATTTACAACTTGCAGTCAATCGTTCAGTCAAAAATTGTCTCCACACATCTTTTAAAATGATGTAACTGTTTTAAAAGTGGACTGTACATGGACTTCAGTATCATTCGAGAATTTAGAAGAATCAATTTACTAAATTATGTGTGAAGAAACTTTCAAGAAAATTGTAATTGAAAGGAATTACGAAAAAAAATAGTTAATATTATTAATTATACAACATTTTTATCCTAGTGTGTTAGAACAACTTAAAAATACGTCTTAATTTTTCAATTGTCATGAAATAAGTTACACCTTATATGCGACACCAATAAATATGTTTTCACATGGGTCATGTTATAAAAATTCCAGTAAAGACAATTTTTATTCAACGATTAGAAGATTCTTGTATTTCCGCGAATGAATTTTCATGTGGATCATTTTCTAAAACTTGCACAGTTCAATTATAAAAATTGCAACGAGGAAAATGTGTTTCACAACAGCCAGAAGATTCATCTATTCCAGTAAAGACATGTTCAAGGATAGTTTTACAAAAATTACAACAAGAAAACATTTTTATTCAACGACTAGAAGATTCCTCGCCGAGAGTAGATCGTACACATTCCTGTTCTAGTATTGCACACATTCCAGGACCGCAGGAACGCGCAAAGATCAGCGCTCCAGATACCGATGACGTAACGATCGCGGCCGAGCAAGTGTCGTCCGACTGTCAGAGATCAGGAGGTTGAGAGCGGGAGGCGCGGCTGGATGATTAATTTGCGGCTTCGTTATTGTTTATTATATCCTCGGAGAGTCCTTGCGACGACCCACGCGACGCCTTGATCATCGGCGGTGGTGCGGTGAGGCAGAGGGGAATAATCGGCCGGCGAAGAGTGACACAATGATTCCTCGAAGCGTTTGCCTAACCTCGGCGACCAGCAAGAAGAAACCGCCGCGGTCTCTTCGTGTCGCTTTCCGGTGAAGAGGGACACAGAGAAAGAGGGGCATAGTTGAAGAGGGCGAGGGAATCGACAAAGGTAGGAAGAGGAGACGCGATGAAGACGACGACGACGAAGAAGACGAAGACGAGAGACAGCCGCGGCCGCGAACGAATCGCATGGGAAGACAGAGAGAGGGACGGATAGGCAGGGTAGGTAGACAAGGTAACAGTCAGGCAATCAGGCTGCGGTGCGGGATTCGCGGCAGCGTTATTATCTACTTGGGTGGACAGGTGCCAGGGGGTTTATAAAAGTTCAGCGCGCGGCATGGTCGGTGGAAGATCGTTATCAAGGGGGATGAGAGCGGCGGAGAGAAAGAGAGAGAGAGAGGGTGTTGGGGGGAAGGGGAAGGACGAAGAGAACACACGGGAGACAAACGGTGGAAGACGGAGCAACGAATGGAAGAATGGAAGAGGAGGAGCACGGCGAAAGAGGAAAAGAGTGAAGCTAGGGGGACGCGGAGAAAGAGATAGAGAGAGGGGGTTGTAGCGACGGAGTGGGGAGGAGAGCCCAGGCGTAGATTCATGCGGACGCACTACTAGACGGCCGTTGCCGACGCGTATAAGCCACGGTAAGGGAAGGCGGCGGATACCACGAGGAATAAAAGGTCTAGGTAGCATAGTTGCACGCACATTCCCAGTTCACAGCCTTGACTCCGCTCGGGGAACGAGCCGAGTCGGGCTGAGTCGAGCTGGTGAGTCCAGCCGAGTCGGGCTGAGTCGAGCTGAGTCGAGCCGGGCCGGCTTGGCCAGCAGGTAGGCTAGGCGGCATGGCAGCAGCCCGCGCAGCAACCGACGACGACAGAAGCAGCAACGACTGCCCTCCGCGGGCCGACTGGGCCGAGGTACGAACGGACCCAGCCGGCTGGCCAGCCAACGAACGCCAGGCCGCACGGAGAGATGGGCCAGCAGCATGGCCAGCCAACGAACCGTGGGTAGAAAAAGAAGGGCTCTTCTCTCTAGCGCTCACCAAGCTACGCTCGTTCGCTCGGCGATGGCAATTATACGCGGCCGAGCCGTCCTGGCTAGATTCAAGATCAGATAATCCCATCTGTCGGTGTAAGCGGTCTGCAAACGATCCCGCGAACGATCGGATATCCTCTCCCGAGCCGATAGATTTTTCAGGACGATCCGCACCGTGCGCCGGACGGAAGGAGCCCGCTCGCTTACTCTCTTGCTCACTCGCCTGCCGGATAGCTACCTCGTTCCATCGGCTCTTCTGTTCAACGGACGAGTAATCGCCGCGCCGAATGAGTATCTGGTCTATCCGCCACCGTCGCCGATAGAAACAGCGGAACCCCCTTGTCTGCGAATTCAATATCCACGGTCTACCGCGGTTCGAAAATGGCCCGTTATTGACACGTTTCATTTTTAAATCTGGACAAATGATGTCCCCACTCATGGGTAACACGGTGGTCAACAAGTTAACTATTTGTACAAAAGGATTTTTCAAAATATTAAGAATAGCTTCCTCGGAGACTTGTATCGTGCATCAAATGTTAAATAATAAGCAAAATGAAAAGTGCAAGCTACTGATATTATGTTACGTACATAATTAAAGTATTTCGTTGTAGCTTTAGTAACTACACTTTCATTTAGTCGAGATAAACGATGCAGACGCAACTTCTTCGCTATTTTCGGGACAACGTTTTCGGTAGGCATTTTATGCGAATCATTATATGCGTTCGGTTATTACTTCATTCCGAGCCAGGAAGACAGACTCGGAGTTCTTCCTGTGCCTCAATGACAGCGACGAATCATAAATCTTACACTCTTCCACGGTCAGTTGCGATTTGCTGTTGCCGTCTCGGGGTTTCTCGTAAATGTGCACACCGTATGCAGCAGCCAGATTCCTCCACCTCCATGGTGGCCGAGTAAGGATGGGCGTACGACAATTACGGAAAAACGCTCCATGAAATTGCCATTGGTCACTTTCTTACTAACACTTTGCAGAAAAATAGCATAAAAGTCACAGGACACTTGTCTAGACCCTATAAACTAAATTTAAATTATAATTAAATAGTTATCATTTTACGATTTTGTATCAGTTTCGAAACGGTCCTAGGATCGATTTTGGCCTCAACTTTTCAGTAGTTGATATCACTAATTATTGCAATTATTGTATTAATAAATAACATCAACTATTCATACTATATGGTACAATGATACAAGTAACGTTTTCCAATTTTGTGTGTGTAATAAACATTACTAAATCATCGTGTACATACATCATACATGATCAGTCTTGTAACATTTTTCTCCTAATCTCGAATTTTGTTCTTCTCAATTAGTAGAAAATGTTATGCGATCGATTAAGTGACAACGGACCGATAACACAATCAATAGTGCGCCTAATGCAGTGAACGCAGCCAGGCATGTGCATAATGATTCGCAAGAGAGGTAAACCTTTTATAAACGAAGTTTCGAATTAAACTGACCGAACCGTAGCTGAATGCCAATGTTCCGCGGGCACTGTTAATGAAGAAGTACATTGAAGTAAGCAAAAGCAACATCTCCTTTCTTCCATCACCAGCCATGAAAACCTACAATTATTAGCCTCGTAACCGGTATCAACACTTGCTTGAAGTTGACAACAGAAAACGCTGTACCCACTCATTAAATACTTTTGCTTTCTCGGTTATGTAGGCTGGGATACGAGAAAACAGATAAAACGAAATACAAGGGGAGATTGAATATTGCGCGAACAGGATGAAATTTTATTTTCCCAGACCCTTGCCGAGATAAAAATCGCTGTATGAGATTCGCGTGTACGCAAATGAATTTGTTCCAGTCGAACAATTATTCTACGGTATTTCGAACCGCTGTGACATTGTTACCAATCACTTACAGGATTAATATTACCTTTCTTCTGTTGAATTTATATCACTTTACTTATTGTTAGTGACATCGTCTTAAATCAATGAAGAAGATATCCACCAATTTTGATGAAATTTCTGCGTGAGGTAGTTCTCGGAAAAATATTTGACTAGAACTTTTCTCAGACCTTGGCGTTGTTGATTTGCCTCCGAATTTTGCACATATCATTTTCTCACCAACTCTTACAATTTAGGGGGGTGAGACCAAAAAATCTCAAAACATTTTGACTCCTGCAGCTAAGGCCCACCCCATTAGGCCAAAAATTTTATTTTTGCCCCAAGTTTTATCTTAATTTGATGTGTGGGCCACACCGTACTGTGTATGTATACCCCAATACAGTAGCAAAACTTAGTATACAGGAATTGTACCATTCTAGAGTTAAATATAGGATGGTGTCTTTGGAAAGAATGGGCAGCAGCATCCGGTAGAGCTGGGTAGAAATAACAAGGTCGGGGACGCGCGGTGATGTTCCGCAGATGATTTTGCAAATTTAGTGGATCGATCGGCAGAAACAAAACCCGAGGAATCAAGGCGGACAAATCAGGGAGCCGGGTGCCACTTGCAGCACCGGCGACGACAGTGAAACGTACGAAAGGATACGTGTCTCGGATACCGAACGCCCACGTGAAATCGACGGCAATGCCATTCCAATGTTAATTGAGGTGCCCAACGCCCACGCAGCCCGAGGTGTTCTCGGTTTGCCAAGCAGTCGTCAGTATCGGCTATCATTAGCTCGATCGGGCCGCCGATAAACATTCGAGGCTCCTCGGTAATTCGCCTAATGAGATAACGGTACACCGAGCGAAATCTCTGCACTTGATAACGCTTTACGGCGTTCCGCAGGTTTAGCCGAGAATGCGAAACCTTTAAGAACGCGGCGCAAACTATGCAACGATTGCATTTTACGGGAACGTTCATACTCGTTATCCGGGAACAGGGATACGCGGTAATAGACACTCCGCTAATTCTTGCTGTTGATGCGTATACTTACCCTTACCGGCCTACAGGTAGATACCGGGTTACAGAAATACATCGAAATTTGATACTGTTTATATGTAGTCGCGACAAATCTATACTGCGAATACACGGGGCGACCTGTTCAAGAGTGATTGATCATTTTTTACTTTTTCGATTAGCTACTCTTTTGTCATACAGAAGCATTTTTTACATGGTTTTAATTGCTCCATTCTATTTCAATAAATACGAAATCTCCGGATGGACTAAAACGAAACAGTCACGATGATTCCTGAGCAGTATGATTGTCGTGACCGCCAAAAGAAGCAACGTCAAAACATTTTTATAATTTCACTAATTGCGCAGGAACAAATTAGGAACCAGTCAATTTGACTTCGGCAGTGTTAAACAGCTTCGCCCCGACACATCGTTGATCGAACGTGGTGCGCGATCGTTCGATCAGAGCGGCGGCGCCAAAAATCCGCGAGCAAAAACGGGGCGCCAAGCGGTGCGCTTGTCGAGCCAAGTGGATGCGGCAGGTTTTAATCAGACGCGGTTTAATTTCCCCGGCGCGACGTGCGCGCTCGCGCGAGCGATCATACGGACAAGCAAGTAAGCGAGCAAGCGAGCGAGCAAGCAAGCAAGCAAGCAAGCACGCGCGGCCGTGCGTGCGTCTTATCCCGGTTCACCTTTAAAGGATCTCCCCCGGCCGGCGAACGAGACGAGACGAGACGATCGTGAGAGATCAAGGTGACAACAAGATCCATGATTCGGGATTAGCTGCATGAAAGATGCGCGAAAAAGAAGGGGAGAAGGTTGCCCCGGAGGTTGGGAGGAGTGACGGGAACCCGACCGGAGAAGGTGGTAGAGGCAGAAGAGGTAGAGAAGAGGATCGGAGGGCAGCCCGGTAGAGGGTGGGAAGAGACAGACGAGATGGAATTGCGGACGCAGACGGTGAAGCCGAGCCACCGTCTGGTCCAGCTGGAAAAATCGGCTCTGAATCACTGTACGGCCTACCTGCTGCCTTATTGAGGAACCCGCTCCTCGCCCGTTCTTTCAGCCCATGCGGTCAGGGGTATAAATAGCGCACTTTAAGAATACCGGGGACACACTGCTACGCGTCCATGCATCACTTGCTCTGCACCACTTCTCGGGCCTGGCCGGGCCTCCGCTCTGCTCTGAGTCTGCACGCGCGTGTCCGACGATACACCGGACGTCAGATCGCGTCCCAGATAACGCCGAAACGCGAATATAAAGTTTACCTCAAAAGCCAGTCGCGTCATAGAGCCTGACAGGACCTTAAATCTCCCGGTGGAGTCGGGCTTTCGAGTACGCTCTAGAGCTAGCACCGTCATAGAGCTGACAGGACCTTAAATCTTCTGGAAGACCGGCTATAGTCAACCCTCCTGGAACGCGGTTCACCCTCGGATGGCGGCTCCATTCTAACCCAGAGTTCTGAACGTTCCATCCAACTTCGAATTTTCTAGTAGCCAGTACAAATTACTAACTATTTATATATTTGATATTACTAGAATTACCGCGTGGGTCAATGTGTTCTTCTTCTTTCGAGTACACGTTACCATAAAAATCGTACGAAACCTGAATAAATTCAATCTTGTTGGTTCATGCGAAAAGGTTCTAATCATTAGGTATTTGATTTACCCTTGTTTGTCGTAAACCGTGGATATTAGAGTTGTCCACGGACGAAACGTTAACAGGTCGATGGAAGTCTATAATCGAATCAGGCGTGGTATCTGATCGCAGTTCCGACGAGCGTGGCCGAAGAAAGTGTTCTTCCTGGTGCCCTCGCTGGCTAGAAGGATGAGGTAGGTGTTGGTAGACGACAGTGAGCCGGTACGTGGGCCGAGATCCAGGGCCTTTGCCAGTACCGGTCTTACCGAGAAACGCTGTTATCCTGCCCTCGAGGCCCAAGGTGTACCGCAAGGACACGAAACTGCCGGTTTTTGTCGCGGCTGTTCTATCATTCCCTCGGCGGGACTACACCTTGACACGAGCTAAAAGGTTCTTTTCTCGCGCCGGGTTAGCAGCGGACCCGAACTAGCTCACGGTATATTATTGCATCGATAAAGACGCCCACATCTTTGTCTCGTGGAGCTGCCCAGGCGCCGTTCACTGTCGTTCAAAATTAAGGAGCTGGCAGATGGAAACCGCGGACACCTATGACGTCACGGTGCATTTATACCATTCGTGAATCGGCATAGGATCACTCGCATGTCGTACTCCTTGTAATCTCAGCCCGTTTCATTTCAAATCAAAAACATTTCATTAAAAATTTCTTTAGGCATTAACCTTTTTTTTTTGATAAACTTAATTATGGCACGATGCTTGAATTTATCCATTTCACTTTTAAAACTTTAAGCATTATTGTTATCTACGGATGATGCCGCGAACTTTTCCAATGATCAACGTAAAATAATAGTGTATCGTTTAGCATAATCTGCTCGGGAGGTGCGAGCACGTGTTGTGTATCGATTTCTGGCACAGCCCTTTGACAGTCGTGGCCGTGGGTTGATAAGATTGCAACATTAGGTCGTCTCGACGACTCGGCTGGTTGAAATTCTAGTCAAGCGCACTTTATGGGTTACGAATACGCGAGGCAACACGAGGCATCGGCTGCGTATTTACGAGCGATTAGCCAAGCCTATCCTGGATACTGAGAACCGAGCACCATGTCTCCGCTCTCAGACCTCAGCCACGTGACTGGCCAGCCGAAATATCCGCGAACCCTCCGACCAATCGAAGCCTAACGCTCTTTCCCGTATTACGTGATTTGCATGCCTCCGAAACTCGCGACTCGGTTTCGTGGAATTTATAGCTGCCATTTTGAATCGCTTGTCTCATACCGTACACCATTTACACCACCGCGGTGACACTACATTTTCAAAACTGGCTCCAGACTTTTTATCGTATAATTAAACTGCGGATGTTTACGGAAAATAAAAATTGTATCAAGAAACAGAAACCAAGTAGAAGCTTTTAGAACTTTCGAAAGAGGTTTAAACATGGTGAAAATTGCAGTTTTTCACGATTTGTACTAAATAGACTGAAGATTTTTATGCAAAATAAAATTTTAATTAAAATCAAGATTTTCAGAATACATACAATTAATAGAAACCTACAGAATGTAGGTATTTTTTAAATTTTCAATATATTTTCAATATAATCAACTTTTAGTGTATTTTCTCTGTAATTCTCTCTGACAAATTGCAACACTTTTTCGTATCATGTAGTAAAAGTAATTTTTGCAACTTCTCAAACAAAATCCAGGTCGTATGGTCCTTTGAAAAGTGTCCCAATATTATTTTGACCCAGTTTGGGTCCGATTTGATTTTGGATATATACAAGACGATGGTGCGTTATAATTGGATTATAGTTTGGCTGTGTCTATGAGGTTCAATGATCTGCTATCGGCGCGAATGGTCTGAGGTTTGCCATTGTCGAATTATGCGACGTCATAAGACAGAAGTCACTCTGAATTGAAGCGATCAACATTCGTTCAGCCGACAAATCGCTTTATTAATTTCCTACCGATTGATTGGCGATAGTAGGCAATAATAGATACGGACGCAGGTTTCACTAGTATTCAATCGGGTTCATTCTTCTCACCACGCCCGGTTTTATTGTATCCGACACGCAACGAATACTGCCTCGAATAATTCAGTTCGACCGTCCTCAATAATCGACGGAGTGACTAGTCACTATGTACATCGTTCTAATATGAATATCCTTGATATTCATGTACCGGCTTAACCGTGTTGGACAAACAAAAAGTATCCCGCAAAAAACCGTCCGGAAGATGAACCTTTTTTCTCGCGTGCAAATCTCTTTCCTCGAATGGAAACTATAGTTTGAGTACAAAGTACACGCAAGCATAGTACACGTGAACGAAATTTGTAGCCTAAATAGTATAGCACCTTTTATATAAAAATTATTCATTAACCCTCAGACAACGGACGATTTTTATAGATATATAATTGACGATGCTTAGGATCGTTCACAGATCTAGTTACTAATTTTTAAAAGTTTACTTTTTAATGATACTTCGTGTAGACACATCAGTCTTTCTCATATTCCCGATGCAACAGCTATTCATTTAGTTTAATTGCCATAAATTGAGTACTCAAAACAGACTCAGGCACAGCCCTCGGAGAGTTAAGCATAATTCCATATAAGAACAGTTTTTATCGATTAAATTCATTGAAATCTTCTGTTGGCAATTGATCATTCCTTGATAAGATAATTTTATACTATCAAAAAGGACATGCTAATTTCATTAAGTCTCGCATACATCTATCAAGCGTGTGCGTCGATTGAATCAAATTAGAATAAATTAGTCTATTCAATATTATAATAGTTGATTGACTTCTGAATGTGTTATTTGCTCTTTGATAGGACTGATTAGTACTGATTAAGTCCGCTTGCGCTTGTAATAAAGTCTTCGAAACCCTCGCCTCGGTGCACAATTACCATTACCTACACCTGTTCAATATCATTAAGCGTGCTTTTAGTGTGTGGTGTAATTAGTTGCCGGTACAACTATTGCAATGATACTTCGGTTAATGCATTTGGAATCATAATTTCATCCTTGTCGCCAGCGTCCCCCTCCTCTTTTCCCTCGGTTAGCCTGTGTTTCGTTTCACCGGAGGAATGCGAGTAATAGTTTACGCGAGAACGCGCCACGAAAACAACGTAAAAAAGAGAAGAAAAAGGAAAAAGGAGCGTTTCCTTCGGGGAAATAAATGGAGCGCTCTTCATCACGATCAAGCATCCGTAAATGAGTTTATTCCTCATTGAACGCGCCGTGTCAGGATTTCAGATTGCCCAGGATGTACGTGTTACAACTGGTTTATGCGTGATGCATGCTACAGCACCGTGTAGTATCCATCCACGCTCGAACCTATGAAGCTGTTTACACTGCTTATGCCAATGGTGGCTGCTAAAATTACCTGTTATTCACCATAACGCGCAATTAGTAATATTTACGACACTGTTATCCTCACTTTCTGTGAAATGTGTCGCAATTGAACAATATTACCGATGCGTAATTGAACGACAGCAAATTCCGCAGTTCCAGAGCAATTTACTATCATAAAACTCATATAATAATATAGTTTCCTTGCCGAAGATTTCCGTCGGACCGCGTGCGCATTTTTAATTAAAGTACATATCTTAAGTTTATCATCGGTAAATGAATCTGAGAACAGAAATTCCGTTATTTTGTTTACAGATAAATATATTTATTTAGGTATTACTGTAATATTGGGTTTACTAGGCTCAAAATTAGTACCTTCCTCCTACGAATTATGATGTATTTTGTATGTAATCCAGTAGGTTTGTACCCGGCGCGGATGCAGATCGAAGTTTCGATCCTTTAGGACCAATAGTTGACGAGCTATGGTCGCTTAAAGTTGAGGATTTTTGGCAAGTAAGGGCGCCGCCATATTGGTTTGAGAAAGGCACGCATTTTGAGTCCGGTAAAGTAAAGAGCAGCCTAATAAAGGTTTGTAATGGATTTTTAAATTAAAATTTCACAGGTAAAATTAAGATATTTATTCATAGATTCATTCAATAAAAGAACGGGGAGTATGTCATTGAATAAATCTATGAATAAATATCTTATTTTGATCTTTGAATTTACTGGTGTAAATACTCGTGTTATAAATATAAAAATTACAATGTCTTGGATCAATTGTGTAACAAATGGCAGACATTTACATGAAATATATGTCAAATTGACACGGGGGACGGATTAAGAAAAGCTTTAAGTGTGCGGCACACCATGGGAACTCCCCTAATGTTCTAATCGCTTGCTAATAAAGAGACAGACAGGAAGATGGCAGCCGATTCGTAGAGATTACAGGGCGTCGGGTCCGTGAGACATTGATGGCGGTCATGTCATCCTAAAACGCGTGTTTTGGTGAAAATATCGCGGCCCCTTAGACGGAATAAGGCCCGGAAGGGTTCTAACCATAGCCTTTGAGGTTGACCGCGGCGAGCGTTTGACGTAGCCGATCGGTCCCCTGGCAGGCATACGATGCAGCGCGAAGCGCTAGAAAATTACCCATCGTAGTGAAATCGATGGGCAGCTTTCCTAGGAACGCGACACGCCTCCGGCAACCGGGCGTGGAGAGTGGGAAGGTGCATTATTACAACAATAGGATGCGCGCACGCACGGGGCCACGTTACATCGTCCCCTGCCTCGGAGAGGAACGTGAGCGTGAGGGCACGTGATCGCGTTAGGGTACGCTTAGACTGCTGCAACCCGGGGACATTCGCTATTCCCATTTTGTTAGCACCAGAAAAATGTTGATGCAAAGTGAAGCGGACACCCTTTAAAAACTAAATTAATTAAATAAATTAAAATTAGATCAAACGACTTCAGTTTTTCTTTAGATATTTTTCTGAAATTACTATTACTCGGAATTTCGAGGAAAAAAGGGGAGGTCACGGTTTTTAACCCTTAGCACGCGAATGGCAACTCTGAGCTGCCGCTAAAAATTGCTGTATCATTATTCGAAATATTCTTTACATCAATAATATGTCGGTATACAATCAATTACTAAACACTTAGGTATTGTACGAGGTATTATAGCAATTTCATATCCGTAAAATTAAAAAAATCATAGGGAATGGAAATATTTTAGGTCGGAAGAAATGTTTAATTTTCGAGTTAAAATAGCTCCGATTGTAAAGGGTTAACTATTCTATGTGTGCGTATAACGAAAATTCATATGACATATGTATGACATATGTAGTGGTTCGGTAGAGGTAGAGGTTCCTGAGTTCGAACAATCACGCAGTCACTGTATAACACGTAGAAGAAAATGGCGGACAATAGGTCCGTAATGGTATCGCAGCTCGGCAGGGTATACATATAGTATACATATAGAATTCGTAGAGAGTCAGGCGAGCATCCGGCGCGGTGTGGCGGCGAGCTCTCGATTTTGATCACGATATGCGAACATTATCCCTAGGAGGAAGCGGACGAGCGACGCGGAAACCGTGCTCCGTCCGTAGCACACGTGGCCGGGGTCTGGTTCGCCCGGAATCGTGACTTTTTCGCGAACACCTGTCTATCTTCCCCCGAATCGTGCACGTATCGGTCGCACGACCTGTCCCAGGCACGTAGGAGGAGATCATCTCCATGATCAATGGTCTGCCACGGAGACTGTAGAGACTGCATGTGTCCCCGGGGCCATAACTGTATCCGCGGATAGCACGTAAGATTATGGATGAACCGTTGCACAGTTGCGGAACAATGGCAACTTAATGGCAATGCGCGGGATCCTTCTGCTGCCATGCCGCCGCCATAGCCGTAGCACCGCAGCGTTTGCCGGCCTGAGCAGAAGGGAACGCGAGCTTGTCGCGCGTAAGGCCGGGTCCACAGACTTACGCAACAGGACGCTGGTAGGTCGTGCTAGGAATTCGCGTTTTACTATTCTCGCACGAACTAATCAGCTACGGACCGCAGGACCTCCACGGTGGGACCTGAGAACGCAGACTATCGGAATGTCCCATTTTTGACAACAACTTTCAAAGGATGCGGACAGAAATTGATACAGCCCAGGCACGTTGCGGATAGCTAGAAAACCGGAAGAAGTATTGGTCGGTGGAGGAAGGTAGGAGACTCTCCATCAATCCTGGATCACCCTGTATACTTTCGATCTACCTAATTGCAAGTACATTGAATTTATTTAACAAGCATCGAGAGCACGCTCTCGCGTGATAGACCACAAATTGCTACCTGGAAAATAATAAAATTGTTTGAAAGCAGCTCTCACAGGTCGCGTTTATGAAAAGTAGGAGTCGGCAATGGACAGACTCATTAGCCAAGCGTATCGAGGAACACGCAACATTAGGGCCACGGTTTACATTCTTACGGCATCGGGCACACGTGATTACTTAATACTCCAGTGTTCCCGGCGCAATATGGAGGGTTGCGGCTAGAACCAGGGTCCGTGTACACCCTGCTCTTTCGACGGATAATTCCAATTCCGCGTCGGACATTGACGAATCATCGATTCGCGCGGGCATCATTAACCAACCAGCTACCTACGTGCGTGCGACGTTGCCAAGCCCAACAGAGTCGGGTTATTGGCCAGCGCCTTGCTTTCTCTCTCTCTCTCTCTCTCTCTCTCTCTCTCTCTCTCTGCCCCTCTCTTTATCTTTCTCCCTCTGTTTCTCGCTTCTTTCCTCTCTCGCCCTCCGCGTCTTATCTTTTCGCGCAACAGGCCTTTATTTTTTTATTCCCCGTCATCTTTCTTTCCAACCGGCCAGTGTACCCGAGAAACTGTAAATAACGCGCGCTAATGCACGCGGATTTCTGTGCACGCGCCGTACACGCGATCACTCGTTACGGAAAACTGTTAAGATCGGGCGCGCGTTCGTTGAACTCGCGCGGAATCGTGGAAAGTGTCGAGGGCGTCAGTTTCCTAATCGCGATAGCACGATCTCACCATAAATCCTGGAGAACGCGACACGCGACGGCCGCACGCGTCCGCGTGTGCGTGCGTAAACGGATTTGTCGCACGGTCCCGACCGAATGAGTCAGGCTCGTCTTCTCGGTCGCCAAACGCGTACCTAGTAGAGCTGGTGCTCGAACTGTGTCAGTCCAGTCTGTCACCCGATATGAAAGAAACCTTGGTTCCATCAGACGGATCGATCAATCTTGGACTCCATGCTTTACGAGGACCCGAATGAAAATTCTCTTCATTAATTGCACGTCACGGAAGCTAAATATATTTATAGACATGTGTCGCATGGCTGTAGCGACTCGTAAGATCAGTTACGTGAAAAGGGGACGGCCACGATACGTCGAGGTGGATGACACCATGAAGAATGCATAAAGAATGCCTTGTGTATACTTTACTGATCAAATGTCTCGCGATTATGGACGCTCCACAGGAGATACGAAAAGATGTCGACACGTTTATTTTGGCCTTACTGATACTAAGAGTAAACGGGAATTAGATTTGAATCATAAATGATAATGGAATGACAAGTTCAGCGAACCCATAGCGTTTGAGAAGAGGAACTCTTTTCTATTTAATACTTGAACGTATACAGAAGACAAAGTTGCGTTTACAACGTCACAATATTCATTGATTTTGGTGCCACAAGATTGCAGATTATAGCAAACGATATTTGTATCTTCTCTCAAAAGCCTAAATATCATTTCAAGCCGTACAGCAATCCATGGGGAGTACTATGTTCCCCGTGCCTCGAAACGGAAACAAAAAGAGCGTAAGCTGCTACCAGAGGTGACTAAGTAAGATAAGTGGCGCCGCCGTCGCGTTTTAATTGGTTCACCGAGCTAAGATGATTATTGAAGATCTCGCGTTCGATTCTAGTCTGCAAAAATGCTACTGAGGAGGTGAATGGTAGTTAAACACGATATGCCCGCTTCACTCAGTGTATTAACAAAAGCTTCGATGATTAACGACAGACAATAAACAATGAACCCGTAACACTGTTAGTTCGTTCCATGTTGTATGGAAACTAGCTTAACCGAAACATAAAAGAAATACAAATCAGGGGAATGTGGAATATGTTAGGGTGTCTATTGAATTTCGTTAGCATTAATCGTGTTAAAAGAAGGTTGTCGTAATTTTTGCATCGTGCTACATCCATAAACACCATGTTGTCAGAGAGTTGAGCAAACAATACAAAAATGCAATATTGTCACCAAGATGGGAGACCAACTGCCACAGAGGATTCAGCGTTTGGCCACGAAAGCTCGCCGGCGATCTCGGTATCCGGAAGTTCGCCACGCGTCCGATCGTCGGAAGAGGTTCGCCACTTGGGATTCGGTCGCATAATAAACTTTATTAATGACCGACTCGCGTGACAGGGGTTGGCAGAGGGGGCGAGTAGACCGCGAGCGCGCGGACGAACGTGTACGAATCGGATGACGTCAGCTCGCGAGGCGGAGGAATCGAGCCGAGTCGCGCGGACTCGCTTGCACTCGCGGCGTGTATACTCGCGGAGCAGAGTCGAGCGTGGAGCGCGGGCACGCGAGAAACGGTGAACACGTTCGGGCAGCGCGAAGGCAGCGCGCGATGCCTCGCGATCATGCCAACGGAGGAGAAAGGGGGACGATCGCCGCGGAGAAGTGAATGAATGTAGCCGGAGCGTGGGCGAGCAGAGTCTCTCATCCTCCGGCTTCCATTTGGCACGGATGGAAGCCGCCGGTGAGTCCTCTCTCTTTCCGATCGGCCTGGGTCCAGGTGGAGGGGACCACCACTGGGGCCAGTCTAGCCCGAGCGGTACCGAGCGCGTCGCCTAGACGACACGGGGCTTGATTCATTCATGAAAAACACGAGACTTTATCCCAATTAACACGAGTCTCCACTCAATTCATGCGGCAACGGAGATGCCCATTAATTTCCCGCGCTGCGCTGGGCCTCTCCGGCTGGCTCTTCCCTCGATACCGGTGTGTGGAAGAGCACACGGCCGGCTCCTCGGCCCAGCCAAGAAACGAGGAAGGGGATAGGGAAGGAAAAGATAGACGCCGAGGAAAGAGGGGTGGACGAACGGGAGGAGGAAGAAGAGACGGAGAGGAGACGCGAAGCAAAGGAGGAGGAGGAGGAAGAAGGTGGTGGACCTTGTCCGTTGGTTCTCCTTAGCCTTTCTCTTGATCTATGTACCTATCCCTATCCGCGGCAAGCGCCAACTTATATCCAGACACTATAGGCCGTACGTTATATCTCGCAGGCTCGAATGTTTCAAGCAACGCGACAAGCTTAGCCTGCCGGGAGATAAGGACGAGCGCCAACCACGTGGTGGTTCTTTCGCTTTCGAGTCCGCTTTTTCTGCCATCACGGACGCGGCTGATTTTTCTGTTATCTAAGCGGAGACTGCCCACCCCTACCCCGAGGCGTCCTCCGCCGCTGCTGCATCCTCTTCTTTTCTTCCCCGTCCTTTTCCGCGGCCCTGGTTCCTTTTTCGTTTTTCTTTTTTCATTTTTCTGAATACCGGGAATTGATCCGCGGCGACGGCCTACGCAATGTCGCCGCTCGCGAGGAAACCGGTCCACTTTAGTGCACATAGTAGCACGCCGTGCCGCTCCGGCTCGCTTCTCAGTTCTCAGGAATAGAGAAACCTTAGCTGGCTCAGAGAGAGGGAGGGAGAGAGACGACAGGGACAGAGGGACAAGGGGCTAGCCAGAAAATCCTCTACGGCCGCGGCGTGACCGTTCGTCACCGGGGCTGGCAGGGCCGCGAAACCCCGCGTATCGTTACCGTTTGTTACCACAGGCCGGCTTTAAAACAACATTTGCCTTTAATTGGACGATGTTATAACGCATCAGTCCAATTAAGAGCTGGACGGAATAAATCGTTTAATCAATGACAGTGATTTACATTCTTCCACGGACCCTCGAGACGTCGGAATAACGGCACGCCTAACCTAGCCTTCCTGTATACCCGTATTATCCGGGGCGTGTTATCGCCGAGCCGCGAGTAAATCATCCTTTCGGAGAAAAATCAGCACGCGCGCCTCGGACTCCGCTGCCCGCGACGATCTCCGCGATTACATTAGATAGAGAAACGATTCTTTTCCGGATTAACTTCGCATCAATCAATTCGGATATTAGAGGGAGAATGCTCTCCTACCGTTTCACTGTTTTTGCGTATCACCATAACAATTCGGAGAGAGGTAACTGATTTTGTTTCGTAATAACTGGACTGCGGATTTTCATGCATTTAAAATCCAAGGATATTGTTCGTTTGTTTTCGATGCGAAAGAACTATTAGGGGATGAAGAATCGATGCAGAATATTCTTATTTAGCATAAAGGTCCGTAGTCTAGTAATGACTGTGCTGAGAAATTCTCTTTGGGTTGGACTGCATTCAGTCAGGCGTTGCAGTACGCCAGAAGACAACGGGACAGAAAATGATCTTCGACGAAGCTGAAGCTGTAGCAAAGATCGGAGACAGTAGGTTCACGGAGCATAAAACGTGACTATTTTAAATTACTTCCTAAAAATAACAAGGTTAAACATCTCCATATTCGTAAATTGAAAATATTAGAACCCGTCATTTACACCGGTTTCGTGTAATTATCGGCTGTACATCTTTCAATTAAACCTTGACAAAACGACTACAAATTTGTACAGCAGATTATTTACATATCGAGCAGATGCTCCTTCGCCGCAAAATTTCTCGGCAACGAAAACACCGGGAATGAGCAACGCAAATATTTATCCTTGGAGTGGGACGTACTGGCAGCAATTGTCGATCACAATGCGAAAAATCTCCGACGGCGGAGAGACGCGGCGTGTACACCGCGGTACACGAATAATCATTACTCTATAATGTTGACACGATGTGACTTTCAGTTTTCTGCGTGACTCTCGCAGCCGCCGCCGTGAAAGTCTTCCAAGTCATCGAGCGGATCTCAAGAAAGCACTCTTCCACGGCCGGCAACCAGCCAGGCGTCCGTCAATGTTTATGCAGTCACCGACAATTAACGTAAGCGTAATGTCATAGTTCGCGTCGCAGCTATGAAAAGGAAATCCAACAACGGTTCCGACGTCCTCCCGGTTCCAATGTGAAAGTTACGCGACGTGAACTGAGACATCCTGGTATAGACATCCTGGTATAGTAATAATTCTACTAACAAGAGGAGTTATCGAACCCGTAAATGCAAAAAATTAAGGGACATTGGACACAATTATTTTTTAAAGGGGTTAAATCAGCCCTTAACAATAATACAAATAATAAAACAATAATAACTTGTGTACCAGGACCGAACAGCATGTGATTCTTGCACGATTTCATAGAGAAATGAACGCTGATATCCTTCGCCCAAGATTGACAACTTTGAAGATTCTCTTTAGTTTATTGAGCATTGTTATTTCAATAAATTAGAAATATTAAATCTTAGTACAAGAGATATACTCTAAATACAGATAAATACTATTCATTTGCAACAAAAATGGACACATAATATTAAATAGATTCTCCAGCGTATCAATAAGAAAAGTTCTAATCACAATTTTCAATAAATCTCATCAATTTCATCGTTTTCGAATCGGACATTTAGGAAGCAATATACTAATATATAAATGAACAGCTAGATCGAGCGCATGGGCCAGTGTGTGTCGTTCGGACAGTGCGTTCGCGATATCAGCGTCCAACAGGAAAAGGATCGAATAATTTTTCGATTGCAAGATCGGACAAGGCAATTTCGCTGGGGATAAAAGGGAAAAAGCGACTGACTCGCCGAAGAAGACTACAACAGAGGTTAAATGTCGAAGTACTGCAAATCGGAATTGGCCGACCCCTCCATCGGCAGTTACGGCCACGCAGGATCGTAATCGTAAACCGAAAACGGCTGAGACTGTGGCCGCAAGGCGGTAATGGTACGGTAATGGCACGACTCGGGAAGGCCCGGTACGATACAGGTGGTCGGAGGAAACGCCTAATGGGCCGCGAAGTCGAGCACTAGTTACGTGTTTGTTCAAGTACATATCCGGTCGCGGCGTGTTTTCGTCGGCGATGCCAAGAAGATGAAAGGTAGGGACATTATTATGCCGGACAGAACGGACTTGTACGTCGATAGCGACGCGCTTTCCGTTCGGATTAATCATCGACGTAGCCGCGGGGTCGCTAATGCGACTGGTTACTCAAACTGTGCGCGCAGCAATAATTATTGCTCTCCGATATCGCGGCTTCGGACTTTTTATCCGATGACCACGGCCAGTCCCGCACTTAGAAATTTCGATATTTCGTTTTTCTCTCTTTCCGGTCTCACCATCGCATCGTTGCCATTCGGAAATTACTGATCTTTATGCAAATCCACGTTCCCACTGGTTATTCCGTAAGTGTGGGCCTCGGGAAACAATCTGTGCGAGGCATCGAGCAAGAAAACACCGACGATTAAGTATTTCGAAAGTACTGAAAAGCATCGGTGTGTTGAAAGATTTAGAAGAGTATAGTTTATCAACGGATAACGCGCGAGTACATTCAAGGTTCGCATCATGGTTCAAGTACAAAATCAGTGAACTTAAGCACTGCGGCTTGACTAAATTGAGCCTGCCTTCCAGAAAAAAATTTATTCTATATTTTCTACTTGTTTTCTCCTGTTGAATCACCCCTGCACGGTCGTGCTACCAATTCTAGGACATCCTGTATGATAAACTAATACAATTTCATGACTTGTACCTGGCCCTACAAGTCTGCAGCTTGTCGCCGGGGCTTATCGATTTGTAGTTGGGCATTCGGCACTTACAGTTTAATAAACTGGCATTGTTTACGTGAAAACGATCAACCGTGTGAACTGTCGGCGCTTTTTGTCCCCGGGAATCGGCGAAATCGATCGGTCGCGCCGCGGGAAATTCCGCGAGCGTTCTCGCGCTCGTTATTTCGTCCGATTCCATGAAATATGAAAGTTTCGGTGTCGTTTCTTTCACGAGCCGGCGCGAGTCGATGTTAATTTATGTGCCAGCGCGTGTTTTCCGTTGAAAAGCAAAACCGGTTTACGCGTGTACGTACCGATTTCAAGCATCGCGGGCCGTCGCGAGCGCGCGCGCGCTCGCCCGAGCTTATGTAAGTCGCGCCGCGCGTTTTCCGTCCGACGAATTTGCATAAACATCCCGAGGTTTTAGGTGCATACGGAATTATCCTTTTGTCCGTTCTCTTTCTCGTTTGCACAATGCCACCGTTACGCAATCGTGCGCCGCTAAGCCGGACGAAACGTCGACGAAAGAAAGGACACTTCCTCCTGGAAACGTCCACCGGCTTCCAAAGGGGGCCGAATTCTTGCGACAGTTTATTGTCGCGTGTTTACAAGCGCTCGTGTTGATTTGCATGCGAATGCTGTCCGCCGGAACGCATGTCCTTCGTCGCCAATTGCCAATAAGAGGCATTCACGCGAACCGTGACATAACCGAACGATTGCATCAACCGGGGAACACATCGCAGCTAATACACAGGTGCTGCAACGAAATATTTCGTATGCTCTTTTCTCGCACGGCAGGCATGTTCGTGAAAACACCGTGCAAAAAATTTAATGAAAAATTCACTGTATACGCTTTGAAACATGTACAGCGAATCCAATAATAAAAAAATAATCGTACAGCAATAAACATGGGCTGACTTTAAAGCTTGGAGATTCCATTTCGTTTATTTATACTTTTCGAAGATGTTTTTACATTATGCAGCAGACGAGAAACTGAAGACCCATTTTTCCTTTGAAAATGCAACAAATTGAAACCTGTGTAAAAACATTGAAATATTTTTCTCGTGAATCAATCTCCCACAGATTCGAAGATTGAAGATCGGTAACAAGTTTAGTGAAAGGAATGAGGAAAAATTTCGTCGGTTAAATTTATTGTAATTCATATAAAATTTGAGATTGCAGGGATAATTCAAATTAGAAAGGACTTTACAATGACACCCTAAACAATTGATGTACCATTTCTTTCACTGATTTATACATCAAACATGAAGATTCAGTTCGATGGTGTAAAGCTCTCATTTTCAAACATTTAAAAATGATGAAATAATCGTCGATAGACAGTACGTTAATAAAAATTTCTATTCCAAGAGACCAACGAACTATGTAGAGAGCGACTACATTACAAAGTTGCAAGAAAGGATAACACCGGTTCTCCGATAAGAAAACGGGAAGATCGGGATAAAAAAGCTAGGCGATAATAAAATAATGAACATAATTTCTACACGGATGAAGCTTTCCGATAGACTCGGGCGCATCTTTAATAGCGTAAATGACTGAAAAAGCGCCAGAAGTTGTTGTAGTCGCCGGTAAATTGCTTAATAAACCGTGGAACATGTAAGTTTCATGAAGTCGAGCACCCTGTGCGTCCGTTTAACGGCACCGTTCTCGAAATCGTCGTTCTCATCTGGTTAATTCGCCACATAAATTTCTGTCCCGTCGTCACGTGGTAAATGTCCGTGATATTTGCGGCTACGCATACCGCTCGCCAGGAGAACACCATAATGGAATGCCCATTAGTTCTGGATAAGTGGGTTAATTGTGCATGGGTTTCGAGGTGCAGGCCGGCGTTAGTGTTGCCGGCGATGCGTAAAAATCGCTTTACGCCTCTTGGCTACCGAAAGGGAAAGGTGTCGTGCGTACGGGAATTGCCCAACGTGCATTCTATGAGGTCGTATCGGGACGGGATTAGGTGTTATCGCAAGAGCACCTAATTAACAACCTGCCCGGCGCGCAGCGCGGCGCTCTCGCGAGCCGAGTGCCACGGGCCGCGCTCGCCATCTTTGACGAAGGTATCGATAACGGGCGACAAGTCCCCTATGTTGGCCACACTTTTTCGTCCTCTTTTTTTTTTTTAACCACGATACATCATCATCCGGCCGATTACGACATTTCCCGAGCATGCTTCGAAATGTTATGACACTCGTCGCGAACGACCCGATACCTAACCTGTCTGCGGATGAGCAATCGTTCTCCCAGATCCAGACGCTTCGCACACAGTGCTTGGACTCTTATCTTATGGCAGTCGGGTGGAAATTAATAACTTCTAAACCAATCCGTTTTTGACCTAAGATCTAACTTATACAAAACCTCCTAACACTTTTTAAAAGATGAAAAGTTCGTGTATTGATTGATGGAGAAAAAATACAATGTTGTTAAAAAAAGTTGGAGTCACCTAATGTTCGCTAATTTCTTTATTAAAATTTGTTATCATATAATTACTGACCAATGCTGTTTGAAAAATTGATTTTATCAGGTGATTTTCAGGTGAATTTTTCTCCGATTCGGGCAAAGATGGGCAAATAAATTCAATTGCTGCTTAAAGTATAATTTGTCTACAAGTCTTGTGAAAAATATCAATGATGTACTTGGTAGTACTATTTTGAAAACTCGAATCAAAGTTGATAAGTATTTCACATGACAAATTGAGACAAATTGTAAATACTTAAAAAATTTTGGGGGGTTTGAAAGGTTTTAAAGTAGTATTAAAATTGCTATATTGAATTCTAGGACAGCTTTAATGAAAAAAATTTTTGAAAGTTCTTAGAAGCGTTTTAATAATTATAATTTCTGTAGAGTGTTGAGTTTCTTGACATTTTTATTTCATTTCACATCGGAGTTGTTATCCCTTTGCACTCTGAGGCGCCATTAAAAATTGCTGTACCATTATTTAAAATATTGTTTACGTTATTAGACATGTTGGTCTAATTACTAAAAACATTTGAGTATTGTATGAGATTGCATATCAATTTCATGTCCACCAAATCTGATAAATCATAGAGAATGGAAATATTTTAGGTCGGATGAAATGTTTAATTTTCCAGTTAAAATAGGTCCGAGTGCAAAGGGTTAATAAATTTCCAGAGTCTAGGAACGATAAGAAGAGTTTTGCTCGAAGAGATACCAACTGTCATATTGGTTAAGACCGTTTGAAGATAATTCTTCGAAAAATCAATTACTTGTAACGTTATACTGTTTGTAACGTGAAGCTAACAAAGGTTGGTGACGAATTTAACAACTTCGCCGTACGCGGAAACTTCAGATAAGATTCTGCAAGATAAGACGAGACAAAATTTACACATGGTTTTATGCATCCTCTCCCCTCAGGTGAAATCTGAGGATCTTTGTGAACTAAACAGTTTCTACGTCGAAATGATTTCCGGCTTAACGTACGACGTTTCTTTATCAGTTTCTTAATGTGCGTTTGCTAGAACACAACGTTGACGCTTTCTCCAATCGTAAAAACATTCAACGACTGATATGTCTTTCAATATATGAGCATTATTTCTAACATAACTGGTTTTTAATACTATCATTTCTTATTCAACGATTCGAGAACAAATCTGATTGGACTTAATTATGAAATGGTTTGATTAATGGATTAATTATGAAATGAAGAGGTTTAATTTACAAGCTGTGTGCTTAAGGACACAAATAAAATGACGAGATATATTGCTATCAATTAGACAACAGCTCGAACAAAAAATAGATACACCATCCTGTCAAATGACATTAAGAAGTAGGTAGGCAGAACGACAAGTAAGTTTACCGTTAAGCCTTTCGGCAATTTCAGGAAGAACCCACGCATATATGAAAATGGTTGACATATCTTGATACCGTTAAATAGATGTACTCCAAGCGTATCTGCTTTCCTCGTGCTGTTAATTTTAGACTTCGAAACAGATTAAACCTATAATGCCAATAAAGTGGATACGACGTGGTAATAAATTCGAGAATTACCGTTCAGCATCGAGCACTTAAGATTAGTTAACTTATCAAGTTAATAACGTAGCTCGTTGACAGATTACTATGTTCTAGACCAATTTTATAGCATGGAATGGATCGAAATTAATTTCTCCTTTAAAACTCTCCGATCTTCCTATTTCTTTAATAGAATTAGATTACAAATTTGATCAAGTATATGTGAATTCATTAAAAAATTTAGATTTAAGAAAGTACATTTCCGATCGGCTATCTCGTAACGAATGCGCGCAACTTTGCATAAATATTCGTTTTCCGTAAAATCGCACGGCAAATATTACAATAAATAGCTGTCCGATTATGAAACGACAGTTGCGAAAGCGGAACTCTACAAGTAGCTGGAAAGTGATCGCTGACAGCTAGCAGGCAAACGATCAGATCAGAAAGAGATTTTAATTAACGCGGGGGACTTATTCTTACGAGCGGGCAAAGAAGCAACGTTTCCCGTTCGAGCGGCTGCATCACCGCCGCGGCAGAAGCGAAGTCCTCGAAAGACAGGTAACGACGTAATAAAATTGTAAATCATTGGAATAAAATACAGCACGCGAGAGGCAACGGGGCAAGATTCGATGCGATGTCACTCGCGGTCTGCTCTCTCAAGGCGATGTTACGCTATCGTCCATTATCCATTGTTGCTTATGCGCATACTTGAACCAAAACCAAGAAAAAAGACGTGGTGGCCGGAGATCTTTCGGAGCACGAGGCCGCAGAAAAAGAGGGGCTGGAGGGGGAAAGAAACAAGGCGAAACGGACAGAGCGAGAGAGAGAGAGAAGGGGAGAGAGAGAGAGAAGATAGAAGAACGACGGACCGTAACGCACAATCAATATTCATAAAGGTGTACATCGCAAACAAGGGGATCGAAGCGGAGTCCAATTAAGGCACCAGGAAGAGGGAGATTTCTCGGAGAGTTAGCGCGAAGGTAGCATACGCATGTAAACGCCGTCTTCTACGTATGTATTTAGATCGTGCCGAGCCTAACCTAGGCCCCCAGTCCAGATTTATTATCCCGCGGGACGTAGGCAGATCGCCCACCACTACCACCAGACCGGCTTCCCACGCATCCCTCATTCGCCGATACCTACTTAGTCCCATCGGACGGTTGCTTTAGGTTGGGCTAGCTCGCCACGAGATCGGCCCGTTGCTGCATTAAAACACCGTCACGATTTCGCGTCCATGTAACCAGGCATCTGGCCGGGCATGCCAGCCTCTGAACGCTCCCGCGCATACCTCCACCAACGAAAACTCTGCAGAATTAACCAGGGCTTTGGAGTCGGTAGACAAAATTCTGAACTCCAACTCCGACTCCAACTCCTCTTTATTTTTTAACTCCGAATCCGACTCCGGCTGCGACGCCGATTTCGACTCTGACTCTCCAAATTGAAAAAATATGTACTCAAAATAATTAAAGAGTTGTATTAAAGTCTAAGAACATGGAACAGATAACTCTGATACAACACAACACGACTGTTACTTTATACATACATATACAATACGTCTATACTGTAGATCGAATATTAGCACAATTTATTTATGTACACTCATGCACATTTTTGGGACAACCTGTATAGATTAATAGGTGTATCTTGAAATACAGCTAAAATAATTTTGGCCACTGAAACCGGTTTTTCCACTGTGCACAACCTTTCTTCCATACCGCCTAGCAGGGGAATCAGAGTAGAGTGACAACGTAACCACTTCGCCTAGTCATCATCTGGCGGACGGACAGTAGATAGAACGTGTATGACTGACCTTCATGCACCAATTCCAACAAACGAGAAAACACGGACTGTCGCTGACAGTCGCACTACCTTTACGTTAGAAAATAACAAACTTCTATTATCTGTACGTTCGCTCCTACAATTGGAGTAAACTGGAGCCGGAAATGGGAGTACCCATTTACTAATTACCGAGGCTTTGGTATCTGAGCGACTTCGTTCCCCGACACGTTCGGATCAACGAGGCTCCACTGTACCTGTCCAGATACTTTTGGACGGTGGTGTATACAGAACAAAATGACCGATCGAAAAGCGACCGGCGCTAACTCAGCAGGTTAACCCACACGATCGGCCGATCGCGTCATCTTCTTGTAGCTCCGATGACGTCACACGACAGGTTAAAGACCTCGAAATCGGGGCCCGAGTGCCCCTATATCTGGACGTGCGATTCAATTCGGCGATCACGAAGGCCCCGCTTTTCTCTAAAACGGAACTAGCCGCCTACTTTCAACGGATCGTGAAACCCGACGCGAATTCTACCTGTACCGAAAAATAACAGTCTGATACAACTTTCAAATTCGCTGGACGACTACTGAAGATATAAAAAACCGTTCGTCATCATTTTTTTAAAACGTTTAATTCAGTTACAAAGAGTAAAGATTTTTTAATTGAATTGCACCAAACTGGAGCGGAATAGAAATTTATTTTCTTTTCTAACAGTATTTTTGAATTCTTCTTATGTTGTTACTGTTTTAAATTACATCCACTCATTTTTGTCATAAATGTACAAAATCCGCTGTCTCGTCATAAATTACAGCGTTTTTTGTTGTGTCCAACTAAACCGTGTTTCGATCGGTTCTGTTGCTTCTGTCCTCGCGATAAGGCAGTTTAAATATTCATTGAGCAGGCGATCAGGAAGTAATAACGAGGAAACGAATTAGGATTGCCGGTTTTATTAGTCGATAAAATCGGCGATTTTTGTAACATATTTAACGACAGAGAAATTTGCCAATTAAGACTTGCCGGATTTACAAACTACAAGAGGATCATCTTTCGATACTTTTTGTCCGCACGCGCGCTTGCTACTGTCGTAAGCCGACGGCGGCGGTTTTGCAAAGAAGATCGCTGATCACCGCGCGCCGCCAGTTCGAATGATCCGCCATCATAAATAATTATAATGCTTCGTACACAGACCTGAACATTTCTCCAAATAATATTTAAAATGATTTACTTGTTATTTATTTAGTACTTCTTCCAGATAATTTAAATCACCGATGGATAGTTGTAGATTCACCCCTAGGACGAATGACCATTACTTTTTATACACCCTGTACAAAAATAAGTTTTTTTAGCTTAACCTTTTGTCGGACTTAGATCAAGATGTTACTGTAAATAGGGAAATATAAGAGTACGCGTATAATAGAGCAATTAAATACTTAGATAGAGCTAAATTCGAAATGTGTTAAAATAATAGAGACTTCAGACATCAGAGGTTCGAATAACCGAGGTCCTAATCTATTTTAAATTCGGCAGGTGTATGCGCGTGCTGTTGCGACAGACTGTACCAACTCACGCAATTCGATGGAAAGGGAAGATATCGGGAGGCTGGAGGACATCGTAACTCGTCCATAAAAGTGAATTCGAGCACAGGGATCGACAAGGTTTCACACGGGACAAGCTAATGCTTCATTCGAGCGCGTGGCTGTCAGTCGACGACAGGTAGGTGGGTTACGCAACGATATCGGTGGTTCCCGATGAGATCGCGGTTACAGGTACCCGCAGCGCGCATTCCGGTACCAATTAAACCGTGGCGCGTTTAATGTATTCCCTGAAAAATGGTGCGCGGAGCAGGCGCGGACCCGGAGCGACGCGACCGACGGTTACGAGTCCGCTCTTACGGGTTGCTCGGTGGTTATCGAGGGGAAATCGTGGCGGCGGGTTTCTCTAACGCTCGGGGGATATAAATGCTACGTTACAAGCAGAAGGGACGCGTTAAAAATCCGTTACAAGCGCAAAGAGAGCTCGGTCGCGAGCAGGCGATTTACGCCTACGGGCGACTACGGGGCTGCTGCTGCGACTCGACGCGACTCAACGCGACGCGACGTCCTCGCTGGCAATAATTAGCGCATGTGACGGAACGATCCGTCATCATTGATAATTATGACGATTATGCGTGCGTTAATACGGCCTGCCCCGTCCCGTCCACCGTCTCCGCTGCCACCACCAATCTCATCTGATTAGTGTCCGCACATCCAACTTAATCGTGAAATGTCGAT
This sequence comes from Lasioglossum malachurum, assembly GCA_028455605.1. Taxonomy (NCBI): domain Eukaryota; kingdom Metazoa; phylum Arthropoda; class Insecta; order Hymenoptera; family Halictidae; genus Lasioglossum; species Lasioglossum malachurum. The sequence goes on from CM052318.1 coordinate 7,816,566, forward strand.
TAACGATCGCAGTAACCGGGCGTCAAGACAACCGTATAAAGTAATTACTGTATAAAGTATAAACACCCTCCTATTCGTCATCAGATACCCCGGTACTCGATACCTTCCGCTAGAAACCCTTTTACGAACCTGATCAAACGTTTTTATTATAGGGTAACTGCACCAGTGAATGAACATTTAAGAAATTGCTCCAGGAAGATATTTTATTTTTTAAAAAAATATGTGAATTAAAGGAATCTCATATATGCCAAATGGCTCTCCCTATACTTGATTTGTCCAAAAAATAAATGAACACACAAATAAAATGAAATTATTATTATTTTTCTTTATTAAACGTTAAATAAAAAATATAAAAAATACCAGTCAATGAACACTACATTCTAGTAATTGGCTTAAAATTTGTTGAAATATACAAAAGCGTTCATTTACTCTTGCCCGTTTATTCACTGGTGCAGTTACCCTATTTATCCCTTCGAAATTTCACTTAAGAATTTTTCAATGCTTACTTTTTCCCTTTAATGCTTCAGACATTTTACATGACAACGATTACACAGGGTGGGCCGGAAATCGTAGTACACCTGGGCAAGAGTGATTCTACATGAGAAAATACGGAATAAATTATTTTCGTTTGAGATTTCGTGCGTTCATAATGAAAATAAGTAGGTAAACTTTCGATCGATTCACGAATTAAAGAGTTTTGGGAATCAAAAATATTCGAGAAGAAAAGGCACTTCTATGTGTAACTCCTATTGCAATCTCGATGCAGAGTTATTACTAGACTGCGGATATTTAAACAAAATAAAAAATGTTTGCATGGATTGCAGGATACGCGAGGCAAGTGAACATTTGATGCTTCTTTTAATTATTCTCTTAAGCTGAAACTAATACATCGATGTCCTTAAATATTTTTAATATGAACACTGCTTTAAATTACACCTAGCCATTTTTGTCATAAATGCATAAAAGCCGCAGTCTAGTTGTTACTTTATTTGGCAAATGTATTATTCCTTGCCCGTATAATGAACTAATAATATCCTATCTTTCCTCGATTGATGATACAAACTACACCGGCTAGTTACAGACGACATTTACGTCAGACTCTACGCTGAAGAAAACGGTGATTGTCGGAATTAATTAGTCGACTAGAGGTTTAAAATCAATTATCCGGGGCAGAACGTCCATTTGCGATAGTGGATTGATATTTTATTCGAGGGGGAACGAGCGGCGGACGAAATTCACTGAACAATTATCCGTCGTTGGTAAATAACGAATTATAATATGAAATAACTACGCCCCGGCTCTGTTTACGCGATGCGGTCGAAAACATTAACGGCAGCCGCGTATTGAATATGCACCGCGGATATAATACGTTATCCTGGCGGAGTCGGCGAGCAATTATTACCGAACGATAAGCCATAACTGCGGCACGACGGAAACGCCCCGGTCGTCGTTCGGCCGGTGGATAGAACATAGTCACACGTGATAAAGGGCGCACCGTAGAAACCCGAGTAACAACATAAAACGCGTACGAATAAACGAACCAACGGAATCCCCATCGTTGCCGCGTGCATTCATCGAATAATAAACTATACAAATAGCTCGCTATTAAATCTTTATTACTTGTATATCAAATCGGGGCCGCGGTAAATAATCTAGTTCGCCCGGTCCTCTTAAAGGATGCTACGGAAGAAGCGAGAACGAGCGAAGATAAAGGAGCGTGCACATGGGACACCCATCGATCTTCATGACGCTGGCGTCGCACAGTTTTTCAAGGCATAGCAACTAAGCAAAATTTATACCTACGCGGCTTTCTTTTTCGCCAAACTGGATTCGCCTGACGCGTTCTCTACCAGCCCTGGCAAATATTAATCGATTAAAATATCGAAAATATCTCGTTTTCTGATTCTGGACATGAAGGGACAACTTCATCTTCGTGAGGAGCAGGGGACCAACAATTTTCAACTTTTCTGGATGTAATATTATACAATTCGACGAAAAATGATAAAAGTTTAAATTCTAATGCCAGGAATCCAAGATCTAACCCAGACCTAACGGATCCCCCCCCCCCTCGCTCACTGCATCATACCTGCTCCTATCTCTGGAAACCAATATGGCAGCGTTCTAACCTCTCACACGCGCTCGAAATCGAGCAACTTTACTCGGGTATAACTTTTAAACGAGTAAGCTCCGCTAACTGAAACTTTTCGCTGAATTTTTTCGTCGGGTCGTATAATATTACATTCAGGAAAGTTGAAAATTTATTGGCCCCAAGTAAAAGTTTAACCCGGATTTTTTGATTGCACACCATTTTCAAAAAACAGAATTCCATTCGAAGCAATAGTCGAATTGCAATCGTCGCGGGTCGAATTCCTGTCTGCGCGAACGAGTTCATAAAAATTCGCATAAAAATCCGCAGTCAATACATTGCGGGACGTAAACGGCCAGTCCGAGGGGTAATGAAAGGATTAAGCGCGGCGTGTGTTGAAAGCGCACGACAATTTACGCGTTAAAATCCGGAGATACTAATTTATAACCGTGCACTGTTACGAATAAAGAGCCGCCGGGAAGAGGGTTAGCACTTTCACCGGCGGCAGGACGTTCCCATCGGATTACCCAGCGCAAATTGAAATCGCAGGAACGGCGGGCACGGCGAACGGTAGAGCACGCGAAATAACCTAATACTGTCCCGCGAATAGTACCGCCTTCGTTGTCGTTTTTCATGCATACGTCCTTTGAAATCGCGGCGCCGAGCGTAATCTCGTTACGCGTACATATGTATGTGTATGCCGCGGCGTTCATACGCATTCGCACACACGCGATATTACCTCGGGAACAGCGTGGATCGTCGCACGGAATTTTATAACGCATTAATTGCAGCCGACTCGAGATTTATAGAGGCGGGATCATCAATTAAACGGATTTGCATAGACGTTTTAATTACTGCCGCCGCACTATTTAGAAGCGACATCTCTCATTCTACCTTCTTCTCCGCCTTCTTCTCGGCATCACGCATTTACCTGTCGGCTGTTTTTACTTCGAAATAAATTCATTTCAACCTCGTCCATTATTCGACGTGCGGAGTGTCTAAAGCTATCGGTGTCTTATTTTTGTCTTGCGAGGAGAACTGTAGAACCACAGTGTAACTGGACAGAGAACTCTATTTTTCTATTCGCACTTTTACCGATTTGTCGAACGTTTTTGTTTTAGGCGTAATGTTACCCTTGCCAGACAACTCGTTTATGCAAAAATCGGACGATCAATAGTGCTCTATATTATTTCTCCGTTTTTAATAGCGAGCACTTATTAAGAAGTTTTTCTTTCGAATTATATTGTCATCTTAACGAGATAATCAAAGAAACGCTATTAACATTTTGTCATTTCCGGTCAAAGTACGTGTATCTATAAAAGAATATTCAGATTAAGAATTACTTGTCGTTCGAAGCTAATCGTATAAAACATATCCGGTTTACTTATTACAAAACCGTGTTTATGTACATTTTTTTGATATTTTATTGCTAGAATGCGGATCTTTATGGAAAATAAAAATTATATGCATTAATTGCAAGACATACGAACGAAGTAGTGGTTTCATTAAGTTGTAAGAAATGTATTGATGCTCTTACATTCTTGTAATTTCTGTATTGTTTGAAATCACACCCTCCCATTTTTGTCATAAATGCATCAAATCCCCAGTCTATTACAAATCAATGGTTAGTTGTCATGTTACAAATTGGCCAAGAGAATCACCGTTCGAGGGTTAATTTTGTAGAGTAGCGGTACTTGATTTATTTGTAGTCCGAATACCAGCAAAATGATCCGCGCCGGTGTCCTCGAAGAGGTTCGAGCTGGTTCACGCGTGTGGCCGAATACACCCTCTCCGGGACACCGTTCTCTTTTTTTCTCCTTCTTCGGCTCCTCGGCATAACTTAGCCGTATAAACGAGCTAACTGTCGATTGAATTATCCGGCGACAAAACGGCGCTTTCACCCGATCAATTGGTGGAGGGGTAACCGGCTCGAATTGCAAAACGCCGGTCAGCGTGACGAACTTTTAAAAAGGTTAATGGCACGCGTGTGGGATGTGTTTCTTTTTGTTATCGGTTTATTCGGCCGATCGCCGGCGCAACAGGCCGCACCGCACCGCGCAGCGCCGTGCTCGTTTGATCGTAATGACCGCCTTTCCCTTTGTCGAAATCCAGCATGGGGGCCGTCTACTGTTTTTATCGATCACCGAACGTACGAATTATCGGGCCGGCCAGCCGGACGACAGTATCTCTCCGATGGAATTCGCTGCCGCAGCTGCCAACCAAAAGATTATGACTAGCCGCGGACTCGGAATTATTGCCCACGATATGCTCAGTCATTCTCCTACTCGACACTTTGTCACCTCGAACCTCGCTCTAGAACGCTATGCTCGCTTTATTACTTATTACCCGGTCAGCGGAGGTGCGCGAGGTCCCGAAACTATCCGGGTCAGCTGACATATTTTATCACCAGATTGCGGATTTTATGCATTTGTGACAAAAATGAGTAGGTGTGATCTAAATCAACAAAAAAAATAGACGAATTTAATGCGTGTATTACAGTAGGTATATTATTTTCAATCTATTAAACGTTTTAAGAAAGAAATTAGATTTTTATTTCAGCCCAGTTTGTTACTATTCGGGTAGAAAGGTTTTATTTTTCATAAAGATCCGCAGTCTATTATCACGCACACAAATATTCAATTACATGGACGAATTACCAGAATTTAAAAAGCACATTTTCTAATGTGTTTCTTCAATAAATTGATTTTTACAATTTTCTGATAGCCGGAAATTTAGTGTCCAGTATATGTGTTTAGTATATAGGAACATTCATCGCTTTTTAAGTAATTAATTTCTTGCAGAATCCTAGGAATATTTCAAAATCGATTACAGAAGCTCGGTTCATCAGACGCGATGTGTTAGCTAAGGAAGATATTAGTGAGTCCAAGTCGTCGAGAGAGTATTGTAACATCATATAACGTTGACCATACAGAAGCACTCTGACAATCCATGATTGTCCCCGAAAGGTTAATTAGCACAGTCCCAAATGTATTTATATCAAGTATCCCACAGTGCGCCATCGCGTCGTTCGCGTCCGCGAAATTCACCGGTGTGATTTAGTGCCATATTGAGCCTTCGAATTAGCATAGCCGGCTACGCGGCCGCAAGAAACGGAAAAAATAAAGCACGCGCCAGGGCCAAACGTGGTCGTGATCTAGCGGCGTTGGTATTTCGCGTGGTTGACGATCACGATTATTCGGGTACGATTTCACGTGCCGATAAAGTTGCTATGCCCGATGGATATTTATAGCGGAACTTCAATCGATGGTTAAATAGAACTTCGTTTTTTATTATGTGGATGCTGAAGCGGAACTTGGTTTTGCAATTTGAGATGAGAAGATGAGTAACAGTAAATATTTAAACATCCTGGTGGAGGGTGGAAAAGGGATGGGTGTAGTATCGTTAATATTTTTTTTTTCAGTGGAAATGATGATCGAAAAACGGCACAGTAAACTATCGTATAATTCGATGAAGAAATTATTTAAATTAAATCCAAAGAGCTCGTCAATTTCAATCAGAAGATAGTTTTGACCGCAGTTCGGAGGCAAAAAGCCCGCGGCGAGGCGCCGCAAAGGGGGCTAGAGGTCGGGGGTGTGGGGTTTTCGGTCCAGGGAGCGAGAAAACGAAGAGCCGAGGCCGGAGATAACATTTCTCGCGAAGCTAACAGGTCCGCTCGTTCATTTCCTTTTTCCGCAAGGCGAATTCCTCGAATTAGACGCGCACGAATTGGACGGGCCCGGCCGGGCGCGGCTTTTAAGGAACCAGTTGCATATCGCGCGGCCGCTCGACGCGAGTTTCGTCCATTATGGCGGAAAGAGAGTTTCGGCAATTAGCAGCCGCCCCGGGGCTAATCCTTCGTCCATTTTCTGAGGGTCCACACTTTGTCTCCCCTCGCGACGCCGGCTATCTTCCCTCGGCGATCTAATGGTTCGTGATAAAGGGGGAAGAAGAATAGAGTGTACGCGCGAGAGAGCGAGAAAGAGAGAGAGAGAGGCGGATAGCAAGAAAGAGAGAGAGAGAGAGAGAAAGTCGCCTCTGCCCAGCCAAGAGCAGAGAAGATCCTCTTCCGAGCGAAATGTCAAGAAGGAGGCGGTTAATTCTCAGCATTTACCGAGGTAGGAGTCTGACCCAACTATTCATTAGACGGGAGTGCAGGTTGTGTTCCCGTGGCATCCTCTTCGCGACGATACAGAGAGGGAAAACGAGCTAGCCGATCGCCCGGAGAGAGACCGAGCGAGAGAGGAGACGGAGAGAGGACGTTGTGCAACTGGGCTCAATTCACTTACCACGTTCCAGCTGCGCGCAGAAACGAGACTTCGGCCGAGCGTGTCGTGGCTGGCTGATGCTCGCTGGACCCAGGCTGTAAAATATCCTTTCCTAATATTAGCACACCCGCCCCGGCCACTTTCACTTCAAAACCGATACAATTCGACCGGTTTTTTTGCAATCCCGGCGCCAAGAGGATCCAATTTCGCGACATTTATCCGTAGTTTCTATTTCCGTGTTCAGACATTTCCATTTTTTCTCGTTGAATAACGCAGAGTCCTGTTAAAACTTCCTCTTAGAACAACTGTGAGGAGCCCAGCATCTTACTAGTCCAATACGTCGTATCGTAGAAAAGAAATGCATCTCCATGCTGCGTATCTCCAGCTGGAAAAGCTAATTTGGGTACACATGATTTCTGTTTTAGAATTTTTTCGAATTTTCATACGTGTATAATTTTCTTACGAGCCTCAATAATGCGATTCAAAACAAACGCCAATCCTGTAAATACATGAGTATTCCGTTCCGCGGAACGAATATATTAGAAACGTTAGCATTCGTCTCGGCTGTCTGTAATTTTATGAATTAATTAGCAACGTTAGCACGTCGCGGCAAGCTATAAATTTCAGGATAACGTTACTTAAATTTCTGTCGTCGTTAATACACAGGCTGTTACCAAATCAGCGGAATATAGAAGTGGATTTTTTATCGGGCTTCAACAATCTGTCTTAAGTGGCCAGAAACAGGATCGTCTTCTACGTCGGACCGTTTTAACTATTTCACCTCGAGAAACCATTCCGTTCGACAAATTAACGCCGATACCGTTCCTAATGATCTGTGTATACGAGGAGACGAGATCATAAAGTCTAAAAAGGAGAACTCGAAATTTATCTGACGGGACGCGCATCAAGTTCTATCAGCAGAAGCGCCGCATTATGGAGTCAGTATTTATTGTTTTATATGCTCTGCTGAAAGGTAAAAAATATTTTTTAAGGTCGGTAATTTGCCTCCAAAGTGATCAAGGTTCCCCATTCTCTTCGTGCGGACCATAATTGCTAGACCGCGGATTTTGTGCAACTGAAATCAATGCAAACATTAAAAGCGACGAAATATTTAACTGTTTGCTTGGGTCCTGTACTTTGCTAATGATGCAGAAAATTTTTATTACGCATAAAAATCCGTTGTCTTCATGGGGGATTACGTGCAACGAGCGAGGTTCTACTGTAGCATTATGTCAGACCGCTCTCATTGTCAGTCTTCGTTTATGGAAAGACGTACTACGACGCCAGCTAACAATGGCAGCAATGGTTGGCATCCGATCCGTTTCCCCGAAACAATAACGTGCGAACCCGAGATTCGGCGAGATTCGTCCTACCCACGGCGCTTCCCATCGGATCGGATCGCGTCGCATCGAAACTGTTTTATTTTCCCGAGTTTTCACGTTCCGCAGAATGCCGGCGGTATCGCGTTTCATCGGGTCATAACTATGGCCGGCCTACGCGGAGGCATTCGTTCGCACGCACTCCGACCAGACAAGCCGGCTCGTGGAAAAGAAACGCGGGGAATGAGAGAACGAAGAAGGATGGTAACCGACTTTCACTTCGCTGGCGCCAATCGGCAGTACGAGTCATCATCGGCTTAACTTCGCTGATAATCGGCCGCGGCTCTTACATAACTTCCGGCGAATCCCGAATACTTTCTTCGGGTGACGAGGATTCTTATTCCCGTTTCCGCGCTACTTGACGATCGCAGGCTGTATCAACTTCTCTCGGCTGCTTAGAAAATAGAAAATCACTAAACATTGATGAGACAAAAGACAAATGTCATTTTGAAGGATGAAGTTTCTACGTTTTGAATCTTTGATTTTTCGTCTACATATGTAGCGGGTAAATTTCACGCTTAACATTAGTGTATCGAACTGTAAAAACTGTACCGAACAATATTTTACGTAATTTTCCGATGATAATTTTCTCAAGAAAAAGGCATTTTGAAACATTTATTATGCAGTTTGGTAGATACTTGATTGTAATACCAAGCACCTTTCGTTTCAAAAATATTGAAATCTTTTCAAGATGTGATTAATGCGAGAAGTAACACGAAAAAATAGGGTTGTATTAGGCATAACTTACTCTACTTGAATGCAAAGTTTCATAATTTCTTTACGGGAATCTGCTAACGAAGTTGCTAAAATCATTAATCTTGAAAATAGGTGTGTCTACAAGTTTGGTTTTTCAGTGTTTTCAGTTTTTGTTCAAGTTCGATACGTTCATCACACACATCAAATTCTCAATGTTCAGTTTTACATAGATGAAGTTATTATAGCAAGTACGTGTCAAGACCAAGTTTGATCAATTTCATTTCTTATTATTGAAATTTACATTTACATATATATTTTTGTTTAGAAGCAAATTTTCACCTTTGATAAAGGTTCAAAACAGAACCGAAACGTCAGGAAAGTAAATTTTTTGCAAAATTGCTATATTATTAATTGATCGAAACGGTAGCGCCGAAAGTATCTTCATATTTGATAGTCAACATTTACGATCGATAATTGGAGTTATTTTGCTCAATATAATGTAATGTACCATTATAATATAGTCTCAAAGCCGTGGCCGTGTGCATCTGCGAGCAAAACCCTTCGAATCTCCAACAAACCGTTCGAACCGGTGCTCGAGCCAGCTTTTCGATGCAAAATCACCGCTATGCAACGCTCCTCTGGCAGGCGTGCATTAAAATTCTTTTATCGATTTCAATTAAGCGGGGCCGTAGAGTACGGGGCCGGGTTCACTTCCTACATCTCTTGCTTACTCGAGCGTTAATTTAATTAATGGTTAAAAGGGGGCATTCCACGTTCCGGGGGAACAGTGGCCGGCCGTCACGGTCCCCTGGCAAACGTTATCGTTACGATTCCGCTGGCGCGGTAACGGATTACGTTAGAACGCGAATGATACTCGCGATTCGTAACGTCGGTAAATTATTACCGGCTCCGGAGAAATTATTGCTAAACCCACGATCGGTATCCACTACGATTCTTCTTTTTCCGCGGCGCGGCGAGACGCTCCGGCCCGGCCGCGCCGATCCGAGCGGAGCGGAGTCGCGCGGAGAGGCGAAATTCCTAAGCGCAAAGATCCACGATCGTGAGAAGCCGTTACGACATCCACCGCTCGAAGACAAGTGGACCAGTTTTTAGGGGCGGGGGAGGGGAACGGACGTTGGAATTCAACAGAGAAAATATTGCCACATTTCGCGCTTGTCACGTCGTCGCAAGGATAACGTTGGGCTCAGCCCGTCTCGGCTGGAAATAATCTGTTTTCTGCATATCCGCTCACCGCGCAGGTTTCCTGGAAACCTCGGCCGCCTTTGCTGCGGCTCATTCGTCCAGTTCGTTGCGCGATGTGGGAAAGGCCAGAAACAGTAGAAAGTCCATTGTCCGGCCGATTCTTTTTCGCGATAGCAGAAATTTGTGATAAATCGATTTTCAGTGATCCAGGGCTACCCTAACCACAGGGTTGAATGGGCTGTAGCCCCGGGAGCCGCCTTTTTGGGGCGGCAATTTTTTATTTTTAACGTGTAATAATTATTTTCGCGAATGAATCTTCCGTAGATTTAAGGATTGACGTCTCCCATTTACAACGACCCAAAAAAACCTGATGTACGATTTCTTTCAGTCGTTTTATTGAGATTTAAATGGAAGTCCTCATTTTTATTCCATAATTTTTTACTTTGAAGTGAATCGTACTAAAATTAATTGCATATTTGATTTCTTTGAATTACGAATGCCGCGAGGTCACCTGATAATGACAGGCGCTACTGAATTAATTAAAAAGTTGGTTATCATTAAATTAAATGTCACTGACTATTAATTGGGCTATTAATATACTAAAAATAGTTTCACATTTGATTTTTTTACCATGTTTTTTCAATAATGTATACCGCTACGTCACCTGATCACGACAGGCGCTATTGAATTACTTAAAGCTGGCTATCATTAAATTAAATGACACCGAGACTATTATTTCATTTCACATTTTGCAACTTCACTCAATTTTTATTTTTCAATTTATCATTTTAAATTGAATTGTATGTTTTTAATGAAATGGCTTTGTAGCTGATTATTTACTATACTAAAGATCCGCATCTTTAAGCATTTATGGAGAAATGGGTTCAGTGTACTATGAAACAGTAAAGGATTAGGAAAATTTAATAATATCGTAATGTTGTTTTTAAAGTAAAAAAGTCATTAAGGGATGAAATCAATTTTTATTTTATTTCTGCATCCCACAATTAATGTAGAACATTTTTATTTTGCATAACGATCCGCAGTCTACTGATTCCATACAAAATTAATTAAATTATAGTATATTGTTATTTGGTTATGCTATTTTGGGCGATTAAATCGACTGAATGACATTATAATTGACAGGAAGACTAATGGATTTACAAGAATTACCTTCCAGGATATGTTTAACCTTGTGGCGACATTTGTGTTATGTCTCTCCAAGTGTTCATAAATGAAAAAAAGTCACTTAGTTAAAAGATTAAAAAATTGATAAATAAATCCGTGAATGTTCCTAAGTAATGAATGTCCCAGTATCTCTTTATCGTCGAATGCGCTTCCTTATACCCTAGAACGGAACAAAGTGGAGGACCGTTTCGATTTGTCGTGGTTGCAAAAAGGCCTACAAAGAGGTCCTTGTAAAACATTGTTGCGTGAAGTGCTGCTTGGCAAAATCTCGCGGAAATCAGCGGTTGTCACTCGTCTACATTCTCTCGTAAGTGATCGAGGCGTTCTCACGTTTCGGGTATCGGCGTGACGCAATCCTGCCGGGTTACCTGATTTCCATTCTTCCCGCGCGTAGACAGACAATCGTAGCCCCACCCGGTGCCGTTAACGAGACCCGTAATTAATAATAGTTACGCGGAAGTGCCTGTTTCGAGCGAGTGTCTTTCTCTCCGTGAATACCCTCTTGTATCGGCCAGACGTTACCGTTAAGGTGAAACGCTGGCCCGCACAAAAGGGTACCACCGGAAGTCGCCTTCCTCTGTTGCGTAGCCCGATGCCTGTCGCTATTTTTGTTTCGAGGAAACGCTGATACATGACTCAACGGACTGTCGAAAATTAGCGTTAATGGGTCGTCGTAAACACGTCGAAAGTCCGTTGAATAGAAGGTGGTCCTTGCGCGGTGTGATTCACGCGATTCGCATTGACAATCGCTCAGTATCTTTCAAGTATGTATTGTTACACGGATTTTTCTATGCGATGGTACATGATTTTTTTAACCCTTCATGGGCCCACTTATTTTTCGCACATTCAGTAGCCATTTTGGGTCGTTTATGTTCGGGGTCATCTTTGTTTACCTTTTTTATTTGGTTAAAACTGTCGAAAATGTAATGTGCATCTTTGGAAAATGTTTAACTTCAAGAGTTAAGAAATATTTTGTAACATACACATTAATATTTTAATTCAATTAAAAAGAGGTAGTTCCTCCAATTATTTTTTGGAGTACGTCCTTAGTAGTTGAGGGGTGACTCAGGGTCATCACTAAAAATTGCTGTAGCATTATTGACAATATTGTTTACATTATTAAATATGTTGGTATTCAATCAATTACTACACATTTAATTTCATATCCATAAAATGAGAAAAATCGTATACAATAGAATTATTCTAGGCCGGAAGAAATGTTTAATTTTCAAGTTAAAGTAGCTCCGACTGCAAAGGGTTAAGTTTTAGTGCTTATTAAAATACGGAAGCATATTAATAGAGTCAGGTTGATATACAGGTAGACATATCAGACATAAAATTTAGAGTCGGCCTTGCTGAAAGCAAGGATTCATGCTGATTCGTAGATTGTCTCGACGATGTAGTTCAGAATGTTTGGCAGAGTGAGTGTTCCACTGTTTCCATCGCTACCTCAAAGGCCTCTTTAGCTGGAGGACTATCGCCGAGCCATCCGAAACTGCCGGACGTTACAAGCACGACAAATACGCGCGCGCAAAGGTCGCGTCGGTGCGTATGGAGGTGCGTGCATGGCGCAGGTCTGCGTCAGGGTTCAGGTCGGCGAGTATGCGACATTGAGCCAAGGCCACTGCAGACAGCACTGGCGAACGGACATTTACGCGTACGTTGACACGATGTCGCGCGGTGCTAGGCGCACGCCTCTGCCACGCAGGTCCAGGTGAGAGTGTTCACGTGGTTCCCTGCTGCGAAAAACAGCGCGCGACTATCACCAATTTTCTCAATCCTCGCGCACACCGCAAGAAATAGTGTCACGAGATAAACGGATAAAAGAGTTACCTTCAGTGGCGGCTCAAGACAAGTGAAGGCCCCAAGCGGTAAAAATATAATGGTCCTCAAAGTCAAGTTAGAAATAGAAGTTGCAAGAAAACTCTCATAAACTTATTAACGAAAAAGAAAAGTAAAGACAAATTGCTTACCGTTACACATTAATAAATTTATTTAAAATTTAGGGCCTTGTGGTATCTCGGGGCCGCACGCGGCCGCTTAGTCCGCTTACCGTTAGATCCTCCTCGGCTCCTCCGAGTTTACCCGAATAGCGTTTCACCTCGGAGCGTGACAGGTCAGACTCATTCACTGCTCAGCAATTGTGTATGCAGTGCGCCTAAAGAAATTTCCACTTCTAAAAACACAATACTTTGTCCGTTTTATATTTCGCGTCATTTATGAATTAATCTCGCGTGCTACGATTTGTTTTTTGGTTAATAAGAAATAAAATGATATCTCGTGTACTTGAATCTAATAATCTAAGCTTGTGGATTAGATCTTGAAATATTCGTCACGTCAGTGCGATGCACAGACGTCGTCTCTGAAGGATTAATTAGTGCATGCACTCTGCCATAGCAGGTTCCATTGAAAATGTGAAGCCTACTTCAAAGTTCAGTAGTTATATAAATTAGACAATGGTCGTTACTATTCCACTTTCTTCCAACAAAGACGGGGCTGCTACTCTTTTCAGTATTCCAACGTGTCTGGCAGTCTAATTGATACTTCTCTGTGGCGTTCATTTCCTCGTTCTGCTTGATTAACTGGGAACATCTTCAATGCTAAATGGGTCGATGACGCGCGCGAGTCGTCATTGTTAGTTGTCCTTCGCAATGGTGAATCTATTGTTTGCTCCCGCCAACGTAACGAGTGTCAGGTGTCGATTCATTGCAGTTCAAACGTGTCGTTGTCTACCGTCTTCTTATGTAGGTGGATCCAACTATTGTTACCCTCTATCATTTTTCGTTCGAATACTAGGTTCTGATTGTTTTTTCGCGAGGTCACCCGAAAAGAACCTGTCGCGTTCATATTTAGTGTCTTTCCGGGATGTATAATATTCTTCGATTAATTTTCATCGATTCTGGGCACGACTCCCAAGATGTATAATTATAATATCCCTCAGCAGTCGGGGGGAGTCGAGTTTGAGGATTCCAAAAATTGGCAGTCGCATAAGTGTGACACTTTTCATGACCCTCTGATTTAATTCTACATTTTAACTTTTCGAGTACCCGTTCGGGTCCGATCCCATTATTCTAATGTGTGGCCCAAGGTTAAATTTTATATACATATATTCTTTTAAAATTGTAGAAAATTTAACCATTTTTTAATTTTAATTTAACCAATCCTTAACCAAATCTGTAAAATGTAACCATTGCATTTTATTTTCAAATCGGGCACGAACTTATCTTGCAAACTTTCGGGATCCCGACCCGACCCGATCCGAGCTGAGTGTCTCGCTCTCGCACAATTGTAGTGGTTAAGCAATTTAACCCTCGAACACTTAATTACACCTTTAAAATTCGGTCGCTTCGCAATTCGCCGTAAAGGATTTTCTATGTTCGAACATTGTTTTCTTCAGCGGTCTCTCCCGCCGTCCTTCGTTCTATGATAATAGAATTCGTCTCGGTTTCTTCTCCGCATCCGATGGTCCTTTTCGTTAGATGCTCCCGCCTCGCCGCTTCTAATTGGTCACCGCTGTGATGTATAGGTCGCCTTGGATTTGTCGTATCTACCGGACACATCTCTAACCTTTTCGTCTGCCGAATCTCTAATGATCTCACGTCGAGGCACAGCGATAGCCAATTTAACGAATCCCTGGCCTATTTCCTACCGAGGACAATTCATCGTTAGGTTAGCTACCATTGTGTTCCGTTGCACAGGGTGGTCCCTCCGTCCCGACTGAATTAATACTTTCAACAAATGCAGCAACAGCTTCACCCAAGAGCTGCACTTTATTTTTAACTGTATCTTTTTGGAAACGTATAAATTCTCTACGTCGTACAGGCACGATACAATAAAGAGTCGTCAAATGAGATATTTAAATTAAAATAAAAGCATAACAATATAAGTTACGAATGTAATTTTTTATTTATTGGTGTATGCCATTGTGTTTTAAAAGCAATCTTAACGCGATGATCGCTCCAATTTAAAACAGAGATAACCTGTCTACTTGTCATGGTTTTTTATTTATTGGTATATGCTATTTATTGTGCTTTAAAAATAATGTCAAAATGGCGCGGGCGTTGCCATTGGTCGTTCTTTACAGCCCGGATCGTTCTAATTTAAAACATAGAGATAACCTGTCCACTTGGCATGATCGGAGAAAAATGAGCGATCTTTTGTCAGCGGCGCCAGTAGGAACGCTTTTATAGCCTACTATTTTCAGCTGGCCGAAAAGTCCTGCCCCATGCGGAGGCAAACTGCAACTAACGACGCAGTTCGCCACCCGTTATTGTGCAAAACTGACAGGATTATTTAAGAGGCGACCGGGCCAGCTTGGCCGAATTTACGAGACGCGTTCTATGTGCCGAGGTTAACCAAATAATATACCTCCTGCGGCCCGATACGGGATCCAAATCGATACATCGTGTTAAACGGACGTGCACCAGTGAGGAACGACCGATCGTGAATCGTAAAATGTCTAATAACGTGGCAAATTTCTGCCGGTCTAGGCGCCAAACTTTTAGTTATGTGCAACTTTTTCAAACTACCGTTCAGGCGTGTTTTATACTTAGCTATATCCGCGGGAATAGAAAAAGAAAGTCAAAGTTATCGTTACCGAATCATTTATTTGCAGTTGCAAGTGGTCATTTTAAGCACCTACTAAAATTGTTTAAAAATTATACTTAGGACCATACGAGAGCTTACAAAAGTTGTGAACTTACAATATTAAAATAGATATAGTTTAGATTAGAACTAGTTTCGATTTTTAACCGTGCTAAGATTTAATTATTACTTGTTAGTTATTAATTAATAACTACATGGCTCACAGAAGTTCATCGTTGGACATTATGTATTTGATTGAGTAAATGCTTTATTTATAAACATATAAAATCGAAATTACCGTCTCTGTTGGACCCAATAATTTTATTTACATTTCACAAAAACTATGAGAGAACAATCGAAAATAAAATGTCGACACTATTGTTTGAGATCTCTTGAGAATTCTATTTTCATTCCTCTCAGGGCCGGTAGAGAGACGCTACCCGACGACAGTTTCAGTGAAAAAAAAAAAGGAAACAAAAGTTGCCGAGTTATTTTAAAATGCATGCTAAATAAGTCTTCGCCTGAAGACAAGATTAAAATTTCATGGTGTCGCCGGCAACCCCGGGGTGTCGTTCCAGGGTTAAATTAAATAATTCGAACGTCGTGCCGAGTGTTAAAAATTAACGTCACCGTGACTAAAGCGTATCTGTTCATAATAAGAAAGAACGAGATACGTTCTACACTTATACAGCATCACGGGCGAACAGGTTCTCGCCATGAATTTACATTTTAATCTTGTCGCGAACTTATTATCCAAAAGAGGGGGGCAATCCTGTAGAATCCTGCACGTTTAATGCTCTCCGAACAGTATACATATATGTATATATATATGATCAACTTCCTATATTTACGAACCACATAAATCCTTCGGGAATTCAATTAACGTTCAACTTGAAAGCAGAATGATGCATCGCGACGGTGTGCAGTTCGGAACGAATTTCGAACGAGTCCTGATCAGCCTGTCTATTCTCTAACAGGGATCGGGATAGAGACTGGAAACGAACCGGGAACGGATCCTTTGACCCGGGTCCGAGATATGCAGGTGGGTTAGAATGTTGCTTGTTGCTCTATTCTATGAGAGAATATTAATATTCAGTTCATTTTGTGTGTTTCTCATCGGACAAATTGAATTTGGCTAAACGCGGGTCGTAGAATAGCTGTTTTAAAATTGAAACAAACGCTTTTTTAGAGAGTTAGATGGATCATATTCCTAGATGACGAGTGAAAGAAATTTAAAAAAATTTTCAATCGGTTGGAACCGTGGAAAAAATAGTACCTAATAGGCCCAGATGGTGTCCTTCTTCATTTCAATTATAGACTGGGGATTATATAAATTCGTAACAATAACAATAAAAAATCGACCAAAACGAGTTGTGGAATGGCTGGTAGCGAATGTGTTAACCCCTCGATGTCTAATTTATAATTAGAACTTCTTCAATTCTAATAATTGTGATCCAGTCACACGAGGCTGCTCCCCTTCAACGCCACTTTTCCCAATCAATGTTAACAACGTCCCATAAAAATCCGCATTCTAATCCTAAAACAGTGACAGTCCCTGGTTGCTTTTGAAAGAGCAAATGTTTCTACATGACACCGTGTACAGTCGGAGGGAGCCCATGGAATCTATCGTGTCTGGCTGAGGTTCACGAGAAGAAGAACTAGAGTAGCCCGGAGGGCCGGATGCCCAGGCCCTGTTATACGCCTATGCCGCCACTTAAAACTCCCCGGGCTCGGTTCTAGATTAGGGAATTCAGACGTTGAAGCTGGCCAACACGGGGATGCGGTCCTCGAGCACCTTTTTTGTCTAGGGGCCGGGGCGTAACGTCCTCTGGGATATTTGGCCCCTCGTTAGATCCTGCGGAACATCGTTACGAGTCAGGGGACCGCATATAAAGGGAATCGCCGCTACGAGCAGAGTTTTATGAGAAGCATTAGCTGATTGGTCGCTCGCAGAAATTGCTGTTGTAAATTCCGTTGATATTAATGCACGGTTCGTAACAATCTCGCGAAACGTTTAATTGGACATTGACGCGCGTGTCTATCTCCAATCGAAACAGCCCTAAATTCATGCTTCCTTGAACCTTCACAGGACAGTAGCTTCTTTCCAAAAAATTATTTTCAAAGATATTGCAATCTCAGGTAGATGAACTGAACCGCCAATCCATAGCTAGGTGAACTGAAAGATTGCATGTTTCGATTTTCTCGTCGTCCAAGATGACGATGTCTAAACAATCAATGCCGACCATTTGATTGTTTAGCGGATGATAGCTGACAATTTCGTGAGTCAGCGATTCCGGCGGTGGGGGGCTCGTAGGCTTGTAGGCTCGTTAGCCTCGACCGTCGAGTTAGCGCCCTAAACGCAAACATCAATCACCATTAACCCCGGCCATCCGATCGTCTTAATCGTTTCCGAAAATTTCGCTCGGCTTCGGATTCGTAAATCCTCGCTGAACGGTGGACGCGCGTGCGTGGCCGCCGATTAAAGTCATTTCGGCCGGCTAATTGTAAACCAGCCGCGGAAACCCGATATCTCGGACGATGGAATGAACATGTCCCGACCGGACCGGACCGCCAGAAATCCCCTTTTCGAACGATACACATGAATCATTTGCCCGGCGATAAAGCAGAACTTCTGCACAGGCCTCCAGAAGTAGTTTCATAATTTACCGAATTAACGACGTAGACCAATAAATCTCACGATAGACGATTCCATTTAATAATCCTCGGGACGGGCTCAGGAAGAGCCAATCTTAATCCCTAATCCGCCTCGTTGCCGCGAGTCCCTAATCATCGTTGCTTGTTGGTCCTTGTATTCTGTATAACTAGTTTCCCTGTGACGAACCTTTGTTACTTCGAATTGTGATAAAAGGGAATATTGTTTTGTGCTTGTTATCGACCGCTCTATAACAGAAAAGCTATAACTTTCTTCTAAATAATAATCCCATAGGAAGCCAGTAAAATATGTGACACCGAGACGACTGCTCGTTCCACGATTGAAATTCCCATTCCTATTAAATAGTTCATTAAACAATTTTTACGGTAAGGGAGCCTCCTCTGATTTCGATATTTTAATACGTTGTTAAGATCGTTGTGGAGGTTTTAATTAATAAACTGACAATATTAAAATATTGTAATAAAAAAAATAGAAATAAAGAAGATATTAAAAAATAGGGATGTGTTGCTTCTATCAAATAAACAGTTTATAACTTAGTTTTTACGTTGTTTTCTCAAAGTTACCTTACAATATGCAAATAAGACGGTTGAAAGAATATTCCAGCTTTTTTTACGCAATTGAATTGGAGGTCTGTCAGCTTTTGTTGTTCTCCCATCAAATCCTGCTCTCCTGTAAAATTTCCAATTTGTATCATGCAACGTTGTCGTAAACGTTGTAAAGGCACCAAACTTAATCGTACACCTAAAAATTAGTGAATTGTTAGCTGGAACACACACAACTTTGGATGGGAGACTTGCCCTGGTCTGCCCTACTGAGACTATCGTGACAGTGTCACGACGACGTCTCTGTTACGTTTACTATGAATGGACTCACTCTTACGTGGAGGCATAACTAAGTGGATCAGACCAAATGAGCAAGGCTGCTTTTTATACCGTTCCCCGGCCAGCTCTTCCGGAGAAGTCCGTCCGAGTAGAAGACACGACCTGCTGGTTGATCCCCCAACGATTTCCACGAAGATTCCATGGAATCCCGGGACGTGGGCCGCTTTCTCGTCTAGAAAGCACCAACGAAGCCACAGACTTCCTAGACGAGGCATGTGGCATTCCGTGAAACTGGCGACCTGGCACCAGGATGAGCCATGACTCTACACCGTAATCAGGGACACGCGCTCGATCCAGAGCTGACTTTAACCCAGAAGGTTAACTATACCACTTCCTGCCCGGCGTTTCGCTAGCTTGCCCTTTATCCATCGCTACGAGACGGCCCGATTCCGACTGCCAATCGAGATTGATAGGAACGGTACACCAGATTCGAGCGAACGTACACAAAACACTCCTCTAGTGAGAATACATATTGTTATTTAAGAAATTGAAGGTACACACAAGAGGTGATAGCTGTATAAATCAATTTGTGGCTCTTTCTTCGTGGGTTGTTTACAAACAGGCAGAACACGTTGAAATCTTGAAAATAATTGATCAGGGCGTTTGGAGGTCGAGCTAACCTCTGCATTCAAGCTGAAGGGCAACACTTCGAGCATCGATTAGAATTAAGTAAACACTGTACCACTAGTGCTGTTTCGTAGTATTGATATTGAAGTATCTCCTAAACTTTTGGTTTTTCGAGGAGCTTAAACTTTTTATGGGGAATGATGAACTACTTTAATTAAATGGTGTATTGCAAAATATAGGACACCCTGTATATCTCTTTTGAGATTTCCTTATGTAAAAGTGTTGTGCTTGTTTCTCCAACCCGGAATCCAACAGAGAAGTACACACACGACACTTTTTCCACGCAAGGGAGCGTATCGGGAAACGACGGATCGGTCGTCGAATTAAAAACACGGGCATTAATTCGAAGAGGGGACTCCGCTGTAGATAAAGCGTAAAAGGCTAGGATTTTTATTGCTTGTTGCATTAGCATTACAACACGTGAGAAAACACTCACCGTGGCGGAACCAGTGTCACGCGATTCCAGCTGAAAGTGGCTACTGTTTACGAGTCCGTGTAATGAGCGTATAAGGCGAGACGTAGAAAGAAGACGCTAAAAGAGCGGATAGTCGTGACCTCAAAACGAAGGTCAGGACGCCAGTCTGCGTGTGTACGCGCGTGTAACGCTCACTGTGTCCAGACTGCACCTGTTTTCTTGACGTTTCCAATCAAGGTCCTTACTTTAATGATACATCTCCTGCGATATCGGATGCGATCAAGCCGAGGGAAATCGATGTGAAATTGTGTCTCTATCTCTGAGAAAAGCTCGGCGATTTCTCCGACAATGGATTTCATTTGCTTCGCGGCCGGCGAGAGAAATAGTAGAACTACAGGATCTAAGAAACAGCGCGGACCCGAAAGTTTTTCTTAGATAGATAAATTATCTTGGCTCTTATAACTTCGTTTATTTAGCTACAATGTTGACAAAGAATGAGAAGGGAATATGTATAATTTATTATAATTATATCACGACCAAAGAATGCATTACCTCGTTGAGTTAAAAATGTTTACAAATGGAATTAAAAGAGTGACTTCGATGAAATTAGTATGACACGTGTTTCTCGGGAACTTGGCTGCGTGGTATAATTTCTTCGGAGATATGTATCACTAAATGACCACGTGAGGTAGCAATGCAAGAACGGCGGAACAGGAAGTTTAATCATCGCTTTGCATTTCTCGACAGCATACTATTGCCATATCGGCAACGGCAATTCACAGCATCTACTAACAATAGTAATTAATAGAGTTTGCTCAGACTTTCTTTGTTAGAATGGTGAGGTTTCTTTCGCTAGCGAGAACTGATGAAACAGGTTCTACGAAACGATCCGCACGTTGTTTCGCAAATATGTGTCTTTTTAATCACTTCCGACCGAATACTTTATGAGCACAGTTGCGTAATAAGCTTTTCGAACGCTGGTGTCCTCGGGGAATGTTAACCAATTCGTTATATTTTCCTCAAGTGTGTCGTCCGGTGAAATAATTGCGACATACTAGCTTTGATTGTTTCGAGGTCAACAAAAACACTGAGAACCGTGCCGCCATTCATTCATAGTAAATATGGACACGAAGTCGCACGTAATTTCTCTTCAGCGATCGCGAACACAGTGAAATGAGCAGAAGGGGGCCAGCGTTACAGAAAATCATTCTGTTCGTGTGAAAACTAACTTTTCAGAGATGAAACATACAGAAAACTGTTCCATATTTTATTCATTCATAAACACCTTGATAGTCTTGTTAGTTTATTTGGTCTTTTCCTAAAATATAAAAATCCACCATAAAAAAATTATCCAGTTCTTTTGCATTTAAGCTTCGGTTGGTAGGATTTGTGTCCATTTTGCTATCTAAATTCTAATTTTCTGCAAAAATTGGTGCTTTAAGATTTTAATGGACCTACTAGCCAAATCTATCATGAAGTGGAATGAAATTCCAAATGACAATTCCTAACCCGTCCCTAATTGTAGTACCAAATTTTTATTGACCAATCAATTGTATCATCTTCGAAACAACAGTGTTTCGTGAGTGAGAGCGTAAGTATTCTCGAGCTTGACGTGTTCTGTGTTCCGAAGTGTGGTTAGATGGTCGAGCATTTTTCTTCAAATAAAGAAGGACATTTAATAGCAATCTTACTGCGGCGCATAGTGGTCGATCACGTCATTGAAACGTCGTTGGACAAGAAAGGAAATCGGTCTGACCAGTATTACGTTACTAGGCGTGGGCATCGAACAAAGGTCATCTTCCCCATGACACCGGTGACGAAGTGTAATACACATAAGTCTATCGCCATATCGGCTGAAAGGCTCTGGTGACCTTATTCTCAAGGAACCTCTCGGTATCCTTTTACGACATACGCGCGGCAGAATGCATAATTTTCAAACTTTGACTAGTCTAGGTAGACCTGGATCCGTAGCGCGCTCGCAGATGGTACCATCCGCGTTCCAAATTCGTCGAATCCATTGCCGGCCATCCCTGTAATAAAACAAGCTTATTATTATTATCCGTGGTGGCGTCGATCCGTACCGTTAGTCTGCAACAGCGCAGTTATCCGAAGGTTTTCTATCGGCGTGCGCCTTTATAGGCCCTGATCACACGATCGCCTAACATACAGAACGCAGACACGAAAAGCCCGCTGCTGGGAGCCTTTCTGCATAAACTCGTGATTTTTAGCATTATCCTGCCCGTCGTATCGAAAGGTCACATTATAATATCGAAACTTCTGTCTTAATATTTGATCGAACGTTCGATTTATATGCACATCCCTCGATGCCTTGGTGCTAGGTCTGACTGACCATATTACCTGCTGCGGGGTCATGCATAATGCACGAGATCAGATGCAACTGCTGGATAATTTCCCGCACCAATAAGCACGTGTACCAGTAAAAGTTTCTATTCCTCGGCGCAACTCTGAGCACACAATGCGGTGCACAAATTATTGTTTGAATCTAACTTCTACTTACGGCGAGTGGTCAATTTATTAGAACCACAGTGCGAAACATTCATATTTCAACAACGTACTGAATAATCCGTACAGTAATGCCGTTGGATATGCATTTGTCATTTTCAAACATTGTTATGACGTTGTTTACGATGTTCGAAATTTCGAAAACAGTTAGGGTAAAGTGCCCAAATATGGTATAGTCGCTTATTATGGCACTACCTTATATCTTGTAAAGGAGAAGTCACACTCTAGTGAGAAAATCCTGAAACAATAGTTTGCCATGTTTACTCAACAGTCTGCAGTGCAATTTATGTTCTTTTCTGCCGTTTATTTATATTAATGTTTGCCAACTGTTGTTTTGGGCTGAAATTAATTTTCTCTTTGTCAGTAGCTAGTATTATCAGTCCGCGTGGAGTTCTGAATATGGCACTACCAAGGGTTCCCTAATATGGGTATAGCTATTGACATTCTTGGTGTGGGTACCGAATATAGCACTAGGTGTCATATTAGGGACTCAAGGTGTACCATATTACGAACCCCTTTCGCTGGAACCTGCATATGGGACACCATAAAAAAATATATTTTTCCCAAGCTGTATTAACTTTTGAACAAACTTGACCCCAGAATCTTATAGGGAGGAAATGCATCTACAACTGGTAATTTTGTGGTCGAAAGAGAGAGCATTCTAAAATCATCAAAAAATGACCAACTAAAAATGGTTCATATTTGGTCACTTTACCCTATATTTCGCGATTTTTTTCGCAATGCTTATTGTAATTAATTGCCATTAATTGAAGATACAAAAAAATGGCCTTATTTTTACCTTTAATGGAAAACATTTTTCCAAACCCTGAGATTCTAAAGATTTGAGAATGATGAACAAGGGCAAACAGGGCAAAATATTTATTTTCAATACCACAGAGTAAAACGTACACCCGCAGTAATAGGTTACATTTAGCTATTTCATGAATTTTTCCGTGCATTGTATGTTTCCGAGCAACCCGAGCGGCTCGGTGACGAGGGAAGAACGCGAACAGCTCGATTAGAGGAGCAATTAATTCCGGCGTAGCCAGCCAGGACAATCGCTTAAATAACGTCGGAGCAGTCCGCTTTCGTTTATCGTTCCCCGATCTCCGGCGGTCCATCGGCACGGGCAGCGCACCTGTAAATTCTGCAACAACGCGAACGGATCCACTTCTTCGTACCTAATACACATTTCCCAGCGTGGCGTAGTGCGCGATGCACGCGATGCAATTACGGGTTTAACACACGGGCGATCGCACGCATACTTATGCGCCGGATTAAACCACGACTGCATTCTGCGGATCGGAATGCCTACTTTGAGAACATGTAACTGCGCCGATTAGAGGCCGCGAAACGGACTGCTCTTGTCACACGGGGACGTTTACATTGAAACGCGCGAAAGTCCATGGATGACGACGACGACGAGCTCTCTCTCTCTCTCTTTCCCTCTGTATCTCGTTACACACCGGCGTCGTTTCCACCTAAACTTTTTTTTTCTTTCCCTTTCGCTTTTACACCGGTCGCGATCATTCGACACCTCGCATTCCAGCGACTTTTCCACCGATGCACCCCAGGCCGCTCACGCGTCTCTACAGGAGGGGATTAAACAGGGGCTTCGCGCGATGTCACCTGGAAAAATCGTAATGGCCGGTATCCAACGAATCTTCCGACTGATAAGATATTATTTAAAAGCCTTGCCGTATGAAAACGTTCGTGGTTTATCAGTAAAATGCAACTTTTAGTATTTTCTCTACAATCCCGATCGATTGCAATTTTCGAAAAAATTTCTTTTCACATCCTGTAGTAAACTAATTGCTCTAGCTTCCCAAAAATGTTTGTGAGTCCAACATTTTAAAAAGTTATCGCTTTTTGTAGAGCGTCCGAATATTAATGGGAGTCACTGTATGAACATAATCAAAAATTCTGCAAGTTTTTTTTTACGATTATGAAACTTTATTGACATTTTTCGGATCGCTGATTACGAATTAAAGGCGGATGTATAATTAAAAAAATGCTTAAATTTTCTTGAACATTAGTATTCCCATATTTTCCTGGTCGCTAAATATGTCTCCGATGTGAAAATTACCAAAAACAGATGATAAACTTCACGACATTCGAACTAGAAGAGTGTACCAGTTGTTAACAAGTCAATGCTAAACAACTCTTATTTATTATATTTACAGTAGGTGGTTAGCTAAGGCGAATAAATATATTTCCAGACGATATTATTTCGCGAATGTTGATCCTTTGTTGGTTAGTACAACAAATGGAAGAATGCATTCCGCCATCGGATCGAAACGTGGCACGCACAAAGAAGAGTGCAACGATGTGTGGGTCGACACGCGAAGTAGGTGAATGGTTCCGCCGTGGTACACGGCGATTGAGCAATGCATTAACGAGGGTCAGGTGTGTCGGCAGAATTATTACTGCACGGATTGCGGTTGACTGGGTACCACTGATCTATTGTGTCTCACCGTACGAGACCATAGATTCTGCCCACTTGATTAGATTCGATCACTCGGCATTGCGACAGGTACTGTGCTAAATTAGGATCGCGAATGCGTAATTACGGCGAGTCAATGAACCGAGAGGAACTTAAATAGAATTGAAAACTCAGCATCACGCTTACGCGGAGCGATAAACGCCTCGACATACTTTGCCTTTTACCCGACATCTCAAGCTCCCATCATCTCGAATCGACAGGAAAGTCTTTAACACAATTATCGTATTTTATACTGTTCAAAGCAGTATTATATCAGATAATGTTCGTTTTACAGCGATTTTCAAATTGAATGTTATTACAGATTTTGTTCTTATGAAAATGTCAAGCATATAAGAACAAAGAATTATAATTTTATATTATTATTATCATTTTTTAACCGAAGTCTGACCACAATAACTCATTGTCAGTTCAGTCTTTTGCCAGGTGTAACAATGAAGTTTTACAATACATTTTAACTTTCCAGTTTCGACTTCATTGATCGAAGTTATTTTATTTTGTGGGATTTTTTAGAGCTAAAATGTACAAACATTTGTTAAAACTTTTTAGAGTTAAAATGTACAAACGCAGGTTTCTATTACAAAAGCGTGAGCGAAATGAGCTGGTAAAATTCAATGGTACAATTCGAAGAAACAATTGGTAACCGTGCGAATCATTTCGACAAAATCAGCGCGCACCGTTGTCCGAAGGAATGCGACTGAAATGAGCGCATTCCTGGAATTGCAACGGGATTAATGCAACTTTTATTACGCGTCTGGCGCGGCTTCTTCGTTTCTGTGTTACGCAATAGTCGCACGTCTGCGGAGCCGAGCGAATGGTGCAACCAGTTATTAATATTACTCGTGATGCAGAAGTCTCTTCGTACTTTAGGGGGTTAATACAACTGTATCGTTAATCAACGACAACTGCAAATATGCCGAATGAAATACAGTCGGAGTAATAGCACCCATAAAAAGCAGCGACACCACGAGGGCTCGATCGATAACGCCCACATACACAGCCATCCGAGCCCTTGTGAGAATTAACGTAACTCTTCGAAATGGAACTCGGCCGTGCACGGTGGAATACTTATCGCCTCTTGTAATTAAATATCATGCCTCTCGATTTTCGCCAACGGAAACACTTTCGATAGCCTGCCTATTGCCTAGGGCTATTAAATTCTTTGCATTCGAAGCTATTTTAACTCGAAAATTGAACATTTCTTCCGACCTAGAATAATTCCATTCTATGTATATTATTTTATTAATTTTATGGATATATAAAATTGATATAATACCTCATGCAATACTTAAATGTTTAGTAATTGATTAGATACCAAGATATTTAGTAATCTAAACAATATATTGTGAATAATGGTACAACAATTTCCAATGGCTCTCCAAATCAAAAATATTTTAGATCGAGCTAAAAATCAGAAAATTTCTATGTAGGCTAGTATGATAGTTAGGCAGCGGATCTTTATGCAAAATAAAAATGTTCTACCTGAATTGCAACAATCTGGAGTGAAACAGACATACATTTTCTTTCTTAATATTTTTAATAAGTTGCAAATAATATAAAGTAGCAACTTTCCACATTTAACCACACAATAGTTCTATAAAAAAAAAATTTTCAGATTCTGATTGGAGAAGTAGATGAATCAGAAGAAACATCAGAAACATTTTGGAATGATCTGATACTCCTATTAATTTATTGAAATGATTCAGAGAGAAACAGCTTTCTATTTAACTTCCACTATATAACTTCTATCCGATAGTCTGCTCATTACTGTCTCGATAACTACGAACAAAGGAGCCCAGTACAATATGTATCTGCAGAAACGACTTGCAAAACTGATGAAACATAATTTAGAGAGAGAGAGTGAAAGGATTCCATTGTATGATTTATAACGTACCGTCATTCAGGTTGTTTTTTCGAGACATAGCTGGATTCGAACTCCGCGTGCAATATGAGAAATTCAAGAACAACAGAAGGTCTTGGACGAAGATCGAAATAATCATCGTAAAACGTTTCTCTCTTTCGAAGAACTCGAATTTTAGCATTAAGGCCATAACAAATGGTGCTCGGCTAACGTGTCCGTACACCGCTCACAATTTCCCCTTATTTTCGAGCACAATGTACACGCCCATAAAGAGTCGCGAGTCGTTTATCCCCTATTTGGTCGCACGAGCAACGGCCATGAAATTAAGAAATTATCGTTTAACGTTTTCCTTCGGAGTAATGCTCGCGCCGCAGCGCAGCGCGCCGTCGCGAAAGAAGTGTTAATCCGTTTTTAATACCCACGCAACAATGATGCTCGTTGCGTTTACCGGTCTAATTACGAACAAATACTCGAGTATTCCACCACGAGGATGATTAACGAGCCCGCGCTTGGAAACCGGCTCGAGTATTATTTAAACTGGCCGATGCGAGAGGCACAGAGCGCGCGATGTGTTCTCCGAGCGGGAAGAAACGGTGCACAATGAGGCGGTAAGCAAACAGCGGGCGAATAAGGGGCCATGGAGTCATCGCATAATGATGGCAACAAGGTTATCCATCGGCGTCATCCCACGTTACAACATTTCCGGTGCGTCCGCGCTTAGCGAACGGAGCCGCTGCTCGATATTAACGGGGCACGCTAATGCCTCGATACGTGCGTGCTAGAAACTTTTCGTGGGTTCCTGGCGTTCTTGCGGGCTAATGAGATCCTCTCTATGGTTATGAGCTGCGTGCTGAGCGGCCAATCACAGTTCTCTCACAAAAAGCCACCCACCTCTCCACTCCATCTCTAGACCCGTGAGAGAATATCCTCTGGTTTTTGAATTTTTATAAGAAAAATTACCTTTTGCGTACATATTTATTGGTACTTGAAGTATACAGGACGTCCCTAAAGTTATGTATTTGAACTGGGTGAGTCCCAGGGTCATTTGAAATAACTTTTTCCTTTACGATAATGGTCTCCGCGGCTTCGTTAAGGAGTTATTAACGAAACACACGGATGAATCAGAGCGAGATTGAGACCTTGTACTCAAGGAAGTGCAACATTCCTGATGTCCTTAAATCTTTTTAATATGTTCACTGCTGTCAATTGTGCGTACCCATTTTTGTCATAAATGCATAAAATCCGCAGCCTAGTAATAACCAAGAGATGGGCCACCCAGTGTCAAAAAATTAAGTACATATTCCCCGAACATGATAGAGATAATTTTAGACGTTCCAGGAAGAGCTGCTCTGGCAGTGTCTTAAAAGAGAAAATCGCAAAAATCGCCTTGTACCGAGAAATAAAAATTACGTAAGGCCTCGGGAGACTTCCGAGGGTACCTGTCCATTGTGTTCTCGACTCCCGACCTTTCCCGTACAAGAAAAATCGCTCGGGACGAGGACGGGTCGCGAGGACAATCGTAAAAGGCCCTCGGCCGTCGCTCGTACACGATTTCGATCTTATTTTCGTCCGGCCACGGCGAGTTCTCTCGTTCAACGGGAGTGAGAGAGACGGAAACGCTCGAGGCTGATGCTTTTCGACGTTTTGTTTCGAGAAAGGGTACCTGACGCACACGCGGGATTGTCGAAGAATACAAACTACCTCATTTCCACCTTGTCCTTGACGGAACGGTCGCGTTAACCGAACCGCCTTTAGGCGGCCCGGACCCGAGCCCGAGTCCGAAGCGATTGCAGCCCCGTCTGTCTGTCCGGTACACCTAAATGGCGAGCGACCTAAATATCTCCATTTGTCTTGAGGGATCATGAAATTGTAATGGGAGCGGCGAACGGTATGCAGAACAGGCATATAAAATATGATTGGAATATTTGTTAGAGAGGGGCTCGCGTGGCTGTTGCATCGGTGTGTGCGGATTGAAATCGCATGGCTGAGATCGGGACTGTCGATGCTGATGCTCGAAATGTGGAGTAGTGACGGCTCAAAGTTATCATTCTTCCTATGAACCAAATGTCAAATTTAGCAATATGTACACTGTGGATTTTTATGCAGAATAAAAATTGTCTAAGTCAGTCATGAGAAACGGGGATTAAATGAAAGTGTATTTTCATTATTGAGCCAGGAATTAGCCAAGTGTGTATACCCACAAGGTAACCATTCTTTCTGCATGATCGACGCTGTACACTGCCCGAAATTACCATAAAGCCACCTGATTTCTTGGTGAAATCTTATAATTATGTCATAGTAATGAGAAGCTGATGCACGATAGCATTTTAGGATTAATAAAAGAGAAAAACGCAAAGTTATATATAGTTTAACAAAAAACGAACTGCGAAATTTCCATAAAGTCACACGTTTCTTAAGTAGATAACGTCAAGATCATCAAAAATTTCTTCTATATTTACAAATTAATACTTAGTATAATTGACATTTCTTCGAATAACGTCGAAAATTCGATTAGGCATTAATGAAATCAAAGTACGAAGAGTTTCTGCTTCGATGGATGTCTATATGCTTCGTTCACCGCAATCCATAATTCAGAAACAGAGTTGTACTGTTTACAATTGCCATATACTTTTCGTGCAAGTATTCCTCAAAGATTCTCAATTGGATTTAAACCTGGCGAACAAGCTGGCCATGTCATATTTTTGTTGTCTAACCACTCTTTCATTCGTTTTGATGCATGAATTGAGATGTTATCATTTTCTGTAAATAAATAATATATCTATGAATGTAATATGTAAATGGTTTCCTACAATAAAAAAAATCAGGTGGCTTTATGGTAATTTCACAAGCTATTAATGATTTAGATTTTTGTGATATGCCCGATGTAGACAATATCATCTCCGAAGTGTTGAGTATCAATAAAACATCCGAATCAGTCTAAAATATCTACATAAATATTCGGGTAATGAAGTTCCAGTTAGGTTTTAGTCCCCGAAGTTCTTCCATCAATAACAATCCTCGGTTCGCAGTCAGCCCCTAGGTCCCTATTG
This sequence comes from Lasioglossum malachurum, assembly GCA_028455605.1. Taxonomy (NCBI): domain Eukaryota; kingdom Metazoa; phylum Arthropoda; class Insecta; order Hymenoptera; family Halictidae; genus Lasioglossum; species Lasioglossum malachurum. The sequence goes on from CM052318.1 coordinate 7,846,495, forward strand.
TGTTGCCAGCTGCTACGTGTATATCCATTACAAAACAACGTCCTCTTTAGCAGACTATCCGCGGCACTTTCGTGGCATAGCTAACCACCTCGGCGTATAAGGGTACAACGTCTCGAACGTCCAACTTCTAAGCAATCTTTCCAGAAACTGGCTGCCGATTCGATCCAAAACAATTACCCCTGTGCACGGGGGGCGAGGGGATCGCGTATACTTGCCGCGCCAAATCCCGCGCATTCCGTTTCATTTTATACAACACATTACCGGGTAGCGTCATAAATACCGTGTCCCCGAAAGTCCTGTTACATCGCGCGGGGCCGCGTCCACCCATGGAAACCGCGACTAAAACGGGAGGTGAGATCGAAAAGAAGACAAAGTTCTCACGTTACGCGCACGTGTGTTGTCCGGCCCGCGTGCGTAACACAGCACAAAAGCAACATCGTCCAGGGCCGCATCATGCCGCTCCCAGGCCTCGATTCTTGCGTCAACCACCCACTACCCTCGCCACCCACTTTGACCACGGTAAGACACACTCCGTCCTACCGACCGACTTCTCGTTAATTTCATTCCCGATGGTTCAAAGGTCATAATTAGACTGTGGATTTTATGCACTTGTGAAAAAAATGGGTGGGTGTCATTCCAAATATAAAAATATTACGAGAATTTGAAATTATCAATACATTTTTATGATAACTTAACACTTTACCTACCGGAAGCCTATTGCCCATATTGACCGGAAGCCCATAAAAAGTATTTAGAAAAAAATATACGACGCAGATACACAATCGCTAATATTTCGAGGTTATGTTGTTGACAGATCTGCAACCTTACGATATGACGTTTTACATCTGACACCAGCCGCCATAACTTGCTGTTTGAGCTATCTGATTTCAAACAGCGGAGACTTATTTGTACTGCTAATACATTTTGCTGATTCTCACGGTTTTTCGCGCATTATTTGATAACAGTAATAACTACGTATTTACACTGAATAATTGCAATGTAAATACTGTACCCTGGACGAGAACATTGACCGTGGCAGGTTTAATGTTAAAGGATTCGTGCACGTGCACTTCCAGTAAAATGTTCATTAATTCGAGGAGTACTATAATTTGGTAAACCATAAAAAATTGCACAATTGCTTTCGATCCTGTGGAACGAATAAGACAGGTTTGTAGAACGTGTTGCGCGCGCGCGCTATCATTCTTGTGTCCGTGGTAGCACGTATCAGCAGCAACGCTCTCAACGCAACACGCGCGTGTGTTCTTTACACGAATCAAAGTACGCGTACAATTACGTTCGCGTTTCTTGGTACGCGATGCTCGCAACGCGCGACCGTTTTTCCGCTGCGTTCTTCTTCCTCCTCCTCGTCGTACTCTAGCTCATCCTGCTCCGATCCTCTCATCCTGCTCATCCTGGGCCCCCCGGTCTTCTCCTTCTCTCCGCGTGGTTGCGTAACCGCGCGTGCTCTTCCTGCATGCGGTTGACGTAACTCTTATCCGAGGTGCGGTGCACGTATGCACGTGTATGCATGCACGTACGCAGGTAACACACGCGCCGAGGAACCGAGCATCCCCGCGGAGGATACGCCCGATAACTGTGCACGCCCTGCAGACGAGACCGGCTCCTGTCAGACCTCCGTACCACACCGAGATTATCGACAACCACGATCTCGATTACAAGGCGACCCCCGAGTACCATGTATTTCGGTGTGCACGCCGAAAATTCTCCGGATTCCTTTCTCTTACGGTACCCGACCACTTTATCGCCGCGAACCTTTCCGTGCTCGCTCAGAATTGAAGGGTTCGAACGATCGAGATGTAATACGTCTTTCATTCGAACCGAGAGCTCTCCCTCCTTTCATGCCACGTCTGCGCTCCGGACGATCCGAGACTGTTCGCTGGAAGATGCGCATTCATGGAACGTATGAATTTGTATTTATATTGTTTTATACAATTTGTAGACATTTAATTGTATAATTTTAAGTAGACTGCGGATTTTACAATACAAAACAATACAAAACTGTGAGGACATGAAACGAACTTAAGTCTTTAATATATTATTATCTCGTAATTCTTTTATTGTATCATTATAACTAGGGATGGGATCAAGTTCAATATGTACTCACGAATCAATTTCAATAACCAAGTTTCATCTGATGGGTTTCATTTTATTACTTATTTTTTATTTTTATTTATTATTTTCTCTATTATTATTATAATTACTACTTAGAAGCAATAATGTTTCAATGATTATTAGACTGCGGAACTTTATGCAAACTAGAAATGGTTTGTGTCAACTGCAATAAACGAGGACCATATAAAAATGTCTTTCATTTTGTAGTAATACTCTTAAATTGTTTAAATCCGTCTACTGTTTTAAATTGCAACTACTCATTTTTAAAATAAATAATTAAATTAAATGCATAAATCCGCAGTTTGTTGTAATTGTAACTGTCCATGTCACATGTACAACAAATTCAATACTTCATGAATAATAGTTTTTGTTCGTAATTCCAAGATGATGTAGAAAGAATGACACATTATTGAGTGGACTGAATAAAATCTAGATCTGGAAGATCATATTCCCCACAGGAATAAAATTCGTTCGAACGAAATAGAAAATGGTGTCGATAAGCACCGTGGAAAAAATCGAGTACAGCCTCGGCGCCGGCGCGATTATCCATTAAAACGCAGCTATAAGTTTCACCGATCCTTTCAATCAGACTTGTCACGGACGATTGCTCGGCGAGCTCGTTCCCCTATTCACGATGTCCCTTGATCTTTCTTTTTACATATTTCCGTGGTGTTTCTCTCACGGTTGCCGAGGCTCCCGGACAAGAAAAGTAAAGGGAACAGAGAAAGAGAGAGGGAGAGCGAGCACGATGAATCGCGATGCTTTCGAACAAATGGATAAACAAAACGCACCGTTCCGCCGCGTATCGTTATACTGCATCAAAGGACGAGGAACGTTACACGATTAATCTCGATTATAATCGCTTAATGTGCCTTATCAGAAGGCACGGAATACGGTTTAACATAGTCGTCGCGAACACGGCCGCGTTCACTCCGCCGCGCACATAGTTACACATTGCCCGGTCGCTTTGTTCGTTTTTCAATTTTCTCTTATTACTCTTTTTTTTTTTCTTTTTATCTCTCTGTCTCGTTGCTGAACTCGGACAGTTACAGTTGGCTGAACCAAGGATGATGGTGAGAGGCGGAAGACAGAGCGAGGGGGACGCGGTCATTGGGAATAATCTGCGTGCATTGTCAGATCTGAAAGATCGATCATAACGTTCGCTTCCTTATTGCGGGAACCTGTCCATCGGCTGACACGTAAGTCAGAGTTTGCATGTCCGATAGGAAATCGTTCTGTCGGAAGGGCGTGGGCACTCGATCGTCCGAGCCTCGATCGATCGAGACCTTACCGTATTCCCTGACCCGATCCTCGAAAATACGAGGTGTGGACATGTCCGCGGGAACTGTTCATAAAAGCTGTTGCATCTTTCTCAAAATTTACGCAGACACCTGCGAAGTACTACCATAATCATAATCACAAGTACTCCGAAAATCTTGTGTGTATAATCGATTGTGTAATTCACGATGCGTTACGCAACCGCGCACTGCACGAGAAAGCGTTTACATGGAATGCGTACAGTGAAAAAGTAGACCCCTATTGAAGCAGAGTTGTGCAGAATTACAATTGAATTACTCCAGGAATTATAATTACGAGGTAATTGGATTACATTGTAATTCAGTTATATTGTAATTTATCATTCGGATCTTCATTCAATTAAATTACAATGTAATTCATATTTGTAATTGGAGTACAATTATAAAATACATTGTAATTAAATTACAATAATTACGAATTGCGATATAATTAAATTAAAATTAAATGATTGTTTCTGTTTTTTTACTGTCTTAATATTCAGGTACATATTTTTAAAACATGCGCAGTCTAATCATTAATAGCAGACCTAAACCAGACAGGTATGACTAATATTAGTCTGAAATAATTGATTTTAGTCATGCAGTGGGATATGTATGAATGCATTGTGTTGTCTAGAATTCGGCAATTGTATGTTTAATATAAATAATATGGACATTCTCGGATCCATATCGATTGAAAAGTCATTACTCTGCTTTCATGAATGTTGATGACAATTTACAGCGTAATTTCAACATGTAATTTCTCTTTACTAGGCAGCTATTAACTCTCAAATCAGATTAGGAAATATTATCATAAATCAAGAGATTTTTCTTTGTGATATCTATAATGAATCTCCTAAGTGTTTAGATGTGTATATTTTCATTTCTTTCGATCTTCATACATGCGTAGCGTATAAGAACGTCTATACCAGCTGATTGGAATTTTAATTAAAAATTTACGTTGCATATGAGTCAATAAAACACGACACGTTATTTATTCGTTTTAAAGCTTCCATTCGAAAGAAGAAAGTTGAGGTTCTACAATGGCCGTAGTAATAACTGTATGAGTTAGCATGAAAATTTTACCGCCCAGCGCAAAAAATCTAAATTACACGAAATATATTATGTATTAGGCGCTACTATATTTTCATATTTTATAGTTCGTAATTTCCTAAAAAACGGAGAAAATTTAGTTCTCTAAAAAATAGAATTTAATAAATAATAATTAATAATAATAAATAAAATTTATTAGACTCTGTTCAGAATCTTCATGACTGTAAGGCAAGGGGGTTAACACGACAATTCGACTTCGTTAGAAAGAATTTGAAAAAATTTCGATTTTTTATCCGTTTTACTTCCTCGCCATCAGTTTACACAAAGTCGCATGTCTATACCAGCACGTGTTCCGTGTAAAACTTGCGAAGAGGTTTTTCCTGAAGAATAAATTCGTAGAAAGACCTCCGAGCGAAAAAGTGTTGGCAAACATACAGAATCTACAATCTGAAAATAAAACTACCAAAAGCATCTTCACTTAACCCTCATCCGTCCCTCATTTCACAAAATTGACACAGTGGTAAAAGATCAATGTCATAACAACGTAACAGCGTTTTTTTATTAAAATTACTGAGTTAACATTTACATCTCAGGTTTTTCGGTTACGTGTTCCGCATTAAGAAAATCAAAATCTCCGTGTTCCGGGAAAATTTATCTACAAAAAAAATAGAACAGTATAACTTATTTCAGGAAAATTGTGTCAAATTGATACGAGGGACGGATGAGGGTTAACAACAATCGCTTGGTCCCAAAAAGAAAGAAACCGCTTCAACTCAGACAATGATCTTCTTTACACGACCATCTCGGATTGTTTCCTACGGAAAGGCTTCTCCCCCGACTGGATCAGTGGATATCGCTCTTCTCTGTTTCTCTGGGGCCAACCCGCGAAAAGGTTAGGCCGCGAGAAAGTTGACATTCTTCCAATAACAGCGTTCACATGGAACGACCCGCGGCAGATACACCAGGCAGACACGCTGGCCGTAGAGCGCGGCAGACAGCGGATCTCTTAATAGGCCGTACATCTTCATGGCCGTGGAATCACGGGGATTATTACCTCGGGTAATGTCAGGTGTGAATGTCAGTGAAACATGCGAAAGCCAATGGCACAGGTTTTCCCGCGTCGCGACGAGTGTCGAGTGTCGCACGCTACCGCGCGAATGAAGGAGGAGGTAGGTCTCGTAGCCACGCGCTCGGTTGCGCGCGCGCGCACGGGCAATTATGCAAAACCCATATGATTTAATCGTTTGGTCGCACGAGCAGCGTCGTCTAGACGCGGCTAACTCCGCCGGATGACGCGAAGAGCGGAGCGGAATCTCGAAGCGGAGAATTTTCTCCGCTTCGCAGAGGAAACTGGTCGCCGAGGTGGTTTCTGTGCCAGCAGTGGGCCCAGCCGCGAGAACACGCGTATAAACCGGCCCATACAAAGGGTATTTGCGTCGATTAGCATTAATACGTCCGACGTCCAGCTGAGGAGCTGGTCGAGATCTCGGGTACCACAGGCAGCATTCCTCTTCTGGTTCCCCGGCTCGCGAGCCTTCTTCTTTTTTCACGCTCTCGGTCTATACCTCCGTCGCAACGGAGCCGGGACCGGAATCGCAAAAAGCTGGACAAAATTCATGCCTCTGTTAATCATACATTATTGGACTGTGGATTTTATGCGTTTATGACAAAAATGGGTAGCACAATTTAAAGCAGTGGACATGTTAAAGAGATTTAAAGACATCAGCGTATCAGCTTTAGCTTATTCAGACCATTAAAAGAAGAAAGACATTTTTATTTCGATCCTGTCTTGCAATCAATGCATACTTTTTTTTATTTTACATAAAGATCTGCAGTCTGTACATTATTAATTGCAAACGGTTTTAAGAGTTTTCGGGTCGTAGGGGAAACGGCGTTTATGAAACTATCCTTATAGGAGGTGTTTTAATCTAAGAGCTGGGCATTAATCGATTAAAATTTTAATCAAGATTGATTGATTAACGTGTACGATTAAAAAAGGTAATCATTGAAAAATCGACGATTGATTCAATCGATTGATGAAGTTAATCGTCAATCGTTGATTAAATTTTTGCCCAACTCTGTCTAAGATATTGTAACTTTGGAGATCTTGAAATGAAATATTAAAATTAATGCGAATTTTAGGAATATTTTTTGTATAAAAGTTAAAATATTCGTAATAAAAAGATAATATAATAAAGTTATATGGAGACCATTTCACAGTGGTGTAAGTCCGGAGAGTTACACATATGTATAATTATATAATTTCTCCTGTATCAACGTTAAGGAAAGCTCGCAGACTTTTCATTAAGATACATGGAAGAGGACACGGTAATTAAACCAGATGCAGGTGCGTCCGTGTAATTAGTTTTCCATTTCCCATTCCGCCGGTGTTTCCTCCAGTTCGTTCATGGTGAAATGGTTGTTATGGTCGGACGCTTGTAATCTTCTTTAATTATTGCTCTATACCGACGATTTCCTGCGACGACAGCAGATGACGACATAACTGTATCCGACGAGTCGTACGAGCAGATGGCGAGTCGTACACAATGATTATTTTATATATGCCCGGGGTGGTTATTTTTCGTTCTTCGCGAGAGTACTATGTAACCGTGCGTGGTCTTAATTTTGTGAATCGCACGTAGAATACGCAGGAAATGTCTGCATTCAAGATGTACTATTAAATCTGCCACAATTTCTCTTTCGTACTCGGATGCTACCCACGCTTGGATGCACTTTCTGCAAAAAAATGCATTCGGAAACACTCGACACTTTGAAACTGTTTAAAAATTTTCTATTATTGTCTTACCAACTTGAAAGCCATTGAGTTTATACTGGCACTTTATGGTCGATACACTTTATTCAGCAAGTTTTTGTCAATTAGGGGTTAAAATATTTGCTGACAACACACAATTTTCAAACCTGAATTAATCCTGAGGTAGTGTCTCAGATATTTAAGGAAATTAACAACTGGTTTGTAAAATCTCATGAACATTACTAGCGCATCTTTATTAATACATTCCACGATTTTTATCGAAATACGAAAGAGTAAACACATTGCCTGTTTTCCCATGAAAGTGTCGGTAATTAAAAAATAAAATGTTAAACTTCATTCAGACGGTTCTATTGGAAAACGGTGAAACAAATTGTCAGCTTCTCAAATCCCAATAGAATCGAACGTAACGTTCATTTCCAATTCTCATCGAGTATCGCTATACCGTATCAGGTTCCAGTTACTGTACCGTCGGCAACGTTATTATCCGTTCATCTTGCAGCGAGGAGCATCTTCAGCGTTTCAGAAAGCAATATATGAAAACTGCTGTCTAGTCACGACAAAATACCTTTCACGGCTGAAAGTCGCAATTAATCAACAAGTATTTATTGTCAGTGACCTTTACTTTCCAGGTGAATTCTTTCTGGGTGCATAGGTGCATAGTTGCATCGGCTGGGCCAGGGTAAATGAAGAAGAATCGCGGCGTGATTGTCGGACAACATCGGGCAACGGAGAAGCCTCGCCAGGATGAACAAGGACCGCTCGAGGAAAGCTCGAACCTTGACGAAGTGCTCATAAATATGTCGGAACGCGAGAATGCATCAATGGTAGCCAATATGTCTACCGTTGCATCGCGACAAAACCGTTTACACGTCGCTGGAACACAATGGCATACCATCCATTCGATGAATAGCTAATAGTTTATCGGTACCCTTCGGACACGCAAGAAAGTGAAAATTCAACGAACGTTCAAATTGCTACAATTTTCACCCGCACTCATTTTAGAGCCGACGCCTGTGCTTCCGTAATTTGGAAAAACTGAAGACACACTGGGTTTATTATTGCACGATTCTTTTTGGAGTCACTAATAGAAAGAATTCGCTCCAGAAAATGTGCTCTTATAGTTTCCGTTGCTTTTTCTTCGCCAATCTTATCAAAACTGTACTGTATCGATTTTATGGATTATGGCAGACATTGAAAAGTGAAGTTTAAGTGAAAATTACACGATGCAGGATATAAAAAAGTGAAGTTGAGGTGAAAATAATATCTCTGATTTCACTGTATGATGCGTACATTGAAAGATGGTCAATATTAATTTTACGAAAGACATTGAGAAGTGAAGTTGAAGTGAAAATTATCCCTTTACCGAGAATGCGTCTGTATTTCTTCAGCAATCCTACCGTAGAACTACGATGAGCATTGAAAGATGCTCAATCTTAATATTATGGGAGACATAGAAAAGTGAAGGTGAAGTGACAATTACCCTTTGAGTAACTGTACATCTTCACCAACGTTGGCTGTATCATCTCCCAATATTAATTCCGCGGATGATAGAAGATATAGAAATGTGAAAATGAAATTGAATAACCTGATGCACAGATGATAAACTCTATCGAGGATTAGGCTTTCCGTTGAGCAACGCCGTCTTTAATCGGACGCAGGCTTGTCCGACAGTTAATTCCGGTGACCGGATGCTCTTGGCAGCGACAGTGCTGTCAGAAAAGGAGGAATGTCACAGCACGCGTTCTATTCAGGCGAACGTAAGCCGCTGGTATAGCACAGCTACCACACTGGAAATGCATCGTCGGCTACCGCACGAGTCGCCGGAGGCCAGCATATCACATGACATCCTGCTGCAACCACACTGGAACGACTTACACACCCTGGAACATCGTCCTACACTGGTCCAGGGGTAGGCTGTTCCGGATACTGTCCCGTTTCCATGATGCACGGTATCGAGTGGCGCGTGATGCGCCGTATCGACGCAACGGGAAACGCCGACTTTCGTTAGGTCGAAATCAAAAAGGAAAAATCACGCTTTTAACCCTTCAGGGGACGACGTGCGAGTGTTAATTTTTCGATTTCCACGACCAACGTTATGTTACACCATAATTTGCTGGAGATTTGGGCCTTCTGGTATTTCTTTTTCATATAGGGTCATCCAAAAGTACCTTCAGGATGTTGAATGAGAATATCTGTCAAACGCCATGTTCGTTTCTTGTCACTTTCTTGTATTTCTAACCTACAATGTTAGACAATTTTAACAATGGAGTCGTACACGATTGAAGAGCGTGTTAAAGTTATTAAAATTTATTTTGCAAATCAGTGTTCAATAAAAAATATCCATCGTAATATATCAGATAATCGTCCATCAGAGCAAACACTTCGAAAGTTAAAAAATTTGATGAAACTGGATCTGTTCATGATGAACCAGTGTCTGGCAGATCAAAAACAGCTCGTTCGAATGAAAACATTGCTGCTGTTCGCTAATGACCCCTTCGACGCGTGACCATTACTTTTTATACACTCTGTAAGTTGAAAAAAGTTTTTCAGCTCTGCACCACATTCAGTTTTCATGTAATAAATTCCTGGAATATAAACATTCTCGGCGAGCAAACCAGACATGGTACGCTGCAGCTTGAACAGGGGTGAATTAGCGATTAGCTTCATTAATATCGAAAATAATGGAGTACATGCGATGCGCGAAGGCTTAACAAGAGACTTTGTGAGAATGGTCTGACGATAAACGCAAAGATGGATCGTGGCAGCTGCGCGGACCGTTCCCGCTACATCGCATCGGTAGCGATCCTGAAGATAAGCGAGCTGGTCCCTTTATCGATCCCTAATCGCGTTTGAACGTAAATCGAAGCGGGGCGTGTCCGCCTGCTCCTGCTGGGTATCTAACGTACAGCCGTGAAGAGTTTCCTGGTGTAAATCATCGGATTGGAAAAATCCGGCTGTAACGTGGACACGCCGGACGCGATAATAAACATCCGGTCAAAGCGGCCAGTTCGATATGATCCATAAAATCTGGTTTTAATGGCGGCTGTGTTTTGACAAGTCGCTCCGCGGTCGCTCGTTAATAATATCGATAAATCTAAAAATCCTTATTTCACCGAGAAATACAAATATTAATTGCGGCGCGTGTAACGTCAACCGTTTAATCGAGCTCTCGATTAATATTCAAGATGAACGATGGAAACGATTCGGATTAGAGAGGAGGCGTACGTCTGCACAAATTGCACCGTTTCCACCGTCGCACAAATCACAAATCTTTACCGAATTTAATGAAACCAGGAAGAGCACACAGACTCACACAGAACTATAACAAAATTGTGGATAAAGTTTTGCAATGGTAAAAAAACTTACAGAATTATTGGTAATGTTCAAATATTAATAACTATACTAATTTAGATGATGACAAAATGAAATCTGTGCGACAGTGCTCTGTACATCTACCTGAAAAACTTTCGTAATACAAGAATTTACACAATTTTCCTTAAAACACTTGAAAAACGCCAATGAACGGACGCTGTTTTAGAGACAGAGTAAAATCTCTCGACTTTCGATGAGGTTTACTACTTCACGGTTGTACAAGTAGAAAGAACAACATTGAAAAGCCTTATTCTTCAGACCTTTATAACTACGACGGACAACAAAAATTTTAGGAAGACTTATTTCCACGTTTTGGGTCCAAATTGCCCACTGTGCGTCGTCTTATGGTATTAACTTTACGGATGAAGTCAGCTGCAATGACTACGCATTCTATACTGTCTCTGTGTCTCCGACGTCGCGCATAATTACCTCTATTCAGTTTCGAATAAACGTGAATGACTAAATAAATGTCCGGCCGAGAGTGTCGCCTCGGCAGTGATGTAATTCTTTTCCGGTTCGTTTCTTTTTTCTTGGATTCGACTGAAAAGACAGATCAAACACTCGCTCGAGGGCACTGCCGAGAGAAAGACGAAAATTCAACGGTGTTTGCTGAACGTCAATCGTCTGGAAGGTGTAACGACTAAATACCGGCAGCACCCGTGTACACACGAGCTTCGCGGTAACAGCTCATTTTTCGTTTGCGAATCGTCACTGTTAAGGAACGTCCCGGCAAGGTCGGACAGATTATTATGTGCTATTTGTTCGGGGAAGTTTCAAGTGTTTCCTACTCGGACGACCACGCGGCAAAAACCTATGTAATTTGCCTCCGGGACTGTTTCAATTGGTTTCTTTCGATCTCTCGCAACTGTTTCGACGTCGTGATTTTTCACAATACGATCGCACGATTGGTCTGCAAGGTTTTCATTGGTTTCTTTCCATCTTTCGCAACCGTTCCGACATGGAGTGTTTTCACAATACGATCACTCATTAGCTTTATTCATCATTCCAGACTTTATTGTTTGGATCTAGAGCACTTAATCTCTTAGTTTATTATACAGAATATCTCAGACAAAGCAGGCCACCTAAATATCTCCTTTATTTTTAATGACACGAAAAATATTTATGACATAATTTAAATGGTATCGAAGGAGGAATATCATAGAAGAACAATTTTTCTTGTCCGGTTATTTTTTCATAGCTTTTTTCAAGGTCATCACTATTTTTTTATCGGAAAAAAATTTTTTCTTTGTTATTCCATCTTGTAGCGGCTGAAAAAATACATTTGAATATGCTTAAGCCATTACCTTCAGGTGACCTTGAGTCCAAAAAAATGTGATAAAATTGTAGGTTAATATTAGGTTTACATTTGAATTTACTGTTTGTGTTATCTTCAGCCGCTACAAGCTGGAATAACAACAACGAAGTTTTCCTGATAAAAAAAATAACAATGACCTTGAAAAAAACTATGAAGAAATAACCGGACAAAAAAATTGTTCTTCTATGATATTTCTCCTTCGATACCATTTAAATTATGCCATAAATATTTTTCGTGTCATTAAACGGTGGCCTGCTTTGTCTGAGGTACCCTGTATAAGAAATCTTTCATATTCTAAGCGATTAATTTTTTATTTATTCCATCGTCACTTTTTTTCGTTTCGACAACACTTCTTGAAACTCTAAAAATACTTGTTTTTAAAGAACAAGACATTTTCCACTCGGTTCACCGTCAGTTTATTAAAATGCAAAAACAGGAAGGAAAATTTGCAAGATAAACGCGACAATTATAGACGACCGCCGATAACTTGCACGTCAACAACACGTTGAAGTACAGCGTACACGAGGGCAAGTGAGCTACCGGTTTCATCAATAACTCGATTAACATCATCGCGGCGATTATCGGCGATGAATCGACATCTACGCCGATCAACGTGTACTTAGTTTTTGTTGTGCTCGATATAATGAATAAAAGTTCTTCTAACCGTCTCACCGACCGTCTCAGATCAAATTAAAATTAAAATTTAATTATTAATTTAAGTATAACACTGTAGGCCGTAGGTGACCTCAAGAGGACTGAATGACCTTGCACATTATGACTTCGAGGTAACCTTGAACAGAGAAATCGTCACAAACAAACATCCCTAAAAAATTCTTAAAAATTCTTTTCATGGCCGTAACACAAAAAGCAGGCCCCTTTAAATATCGACAATTTTTCGAGAATGGGAAATTTATTGTTGAAATACTTTTTGGATCGACTGTAAGGGTAAAGGGTGTGCTCGTAGACCGACGAGTTTTTTGTCATACTTAGGTGGACCACCCTGAATAAATCTGTTCGAGAAACGTCGGGATAATCTCGGCAGAAATTGAATGGGAAAAGGTGGGTTCTTTGAATCATCGGTAACGAGGATTCTGGAAACGCGGGTACGACGGGGGCCCCCCGTGTGGGCCTTCGATACCGCGGGCTTATGCAGCTCGCCTCTCCGCTTTTTTGTCATTAATGTTAATTGATTCTGTTACCGGCTAAGGAATTGAAAGTAATTAGGCCCGTCGGTTAATAACGAGTTCTGCATCATAGACAACGCGTGGAAACTAATGGAGTTATTTGGATTTTTAATAATCCGCCACTACCGGGATTATGAGCAGCCTGGAATTGGTTGGGAGGCTGCTTCACCAGAAAGAGAGAGCCCGATAGTATTAAGCAAGTTACTTTTCCGTTTTTATCGTTAATCTTAATGGGGGTCCCCCCTCTTTCTTCGGGGTGGAATTTAAATGAACTTACGGGCTTGCTTAGGTGGCCAGTTGTAAATTAGAGCCCGCGGAATAATAGACGCGTGCGCATAGCTTTCGTATTCCATGCATACAATGTGCATAATCACGTGTGCACGGCTCGTAACAAATTTTACTGCGCGACGAAAAAATTACTGCTATTATCAGCCCGTTCGTAAGCACCTACCGTAAAAACTAATGCGTTCGTTTGTCTTCCTATAACTGCTGATACGATCGCAGAATTCTGGTTCTCAAGCCTGTAGAAAATGAGTTTTAGAATCTTCTCATATTTTTACCGTCTTACATTTTATTTGGTTAGACTTAAACCTTACGAAATCAAGAATTTTGGACTTTTTCAAATATAATCCTGCAGATTTTGACGAGGAAATGCCAAAACTCGAATTTTTATCTTAGGAATCCGCTGGTTCAAAAGTTATGCGTTTTTGTGGGCAAAACTATTGTAGCCTTATTTCAAGGTTTCATCGGATATATTTGAAAAATCGTGTTAACAATTCTCACAATGCATACTATTGTCTAGAAATCGCGGAAAAGTAGCTAAAATTAAATTCTTCATAGGAATTATATGGCGTCGCCATGCTGGTATGTATCGAGTGAATTCCTAACACTAAAACTTCGATTTTCAGCATTTTCTTATTAAAATCTACGGGGTTATGTAAAAATAGTTCAAAATTTTTGGTCCCGCAAGGTGAAGAGTAGGTCCCGGCTCTAGCTAGACTATAATATAATTATTTATAGTACAGCTAACTATGTACTATATCGTAAGACGATAATGTACGAAGTGGAAACAGAAATGGCAAACTTGTAGAATAACCTCTGCCTCGAACCGGAAAATATCGTTGGATTATAAACAGCAATGAAAAATAGATGGCCTGCCCTTACCCTTTAATTTCATCTAATTGCATGCGACCGCTTAATGCAATATAATAACACAGCGTATAAATAACTCGAAACGGTAATTACGAGGAGGGAAGTGATATCGTTGATAATTATTTTCATTGAATCACGACAAGAGGGATATATATGTTTATTATAGATTGTATATCGATAACTGGACGACATTTACCGCCATTAGGGAATTTGTCAGTGACAATTCCAATCAACGGGCCCGCTTGTTATTTGGCCAATAGCTTCCAGCTATTTAATTTCATCGTCTGTGGACGACGCGCGGCAATTTGTTCGCGTTTAATCGACGTTTATGAAATCATCCGGTATACAATGGCCATTAATTATCCGCCGATGGCCAGTGATTCTATGCGAGTTCATCATTCCATTGCGGAATATTCGTGTCAATATTTATCGGTTTTTAATTGACAGCTAGTCCGCTGGCTCGCCCAGCGATTCTGCTCTCGCGATCTGTCGCGCGGACGACGCGACGGTTCTGCTGTGTAATCCGAATTCCGAATGCAAATGATCGGCCTTAACGATTTTGATTGAGTGCTCGGTAGCGGTGTGTATGGTAATCCGCCGTTACAGATGCCATCCTGTACTCCGAACCAATCGATAAATCCAACTCTCGACGAGCTCGCTCTCGCGATTTACACACGGCATGTTATTGTCGCGTAACCCATTTTAAGTAAAGATTAACGGGGATCTTCTCTGGTCTACTACGTCACTTTATAAGCCCTGTCAGGGCATTTCTTAAAGAAGTCGGATCAGAGGTTAACATACAATTTTACTTACAGAGACTCCGAAACACTCAAATGTCATTTTCTTTATTCCATCACCTGACGATCTGCTGTACCAACCTGCAAATAAAATAATTTATTTAGTGCATCTTGTGTGATAAAGTTATCTTCATATATTTATGGAAGAACTAAATGCGCAATGTGCAGTGAAATAAAAGTTTTAATAGAATTCTTTATACGTAAACGAAATAATAGAATCTCTGCAAAAATTTATAGTTATTTTAGATAAATTTACAATTCGGGAAAATTAACCCTTTGCACTCGAATTGTGCCGAGTTTTAATATTATTAAATTGTCTGTATTCTATAAATCGTGAAAAACTCATCTGTTATATGAGAAAATTGGTTAAGTTCGATGTAAAAATGATTACATAGAATAAAAATGATCTGAGTTGAAAGAAATGTCTTGATTCTCGAATAAAAATTGCTTCGAGTGCAAAGGGTTAATTTTATAATCGAGAATGAAATGTTTTAAAACTGACTTTTCAGAGAAAAAATTAATACTGCACGATGGTAAACAATATGCAATAAAATTTACAAATCAAGAAATTAAATTATTATAGATTCAATCATAAAGTATTTCTCATCTCTAATAAATCACACAACAATGTACGCAGCAACCTTTTTCTCAGTCTAGCGGAGATGCTATTTTATGATTGATTTATGCTCATCGACCGTGCAATTTGATCGCAATCACGTTAAGGAAGTAGAGGATGACCTCGTGACCTCCCATTGTAAGGAAAATTTCACCAAAAACGAGGAAGAAAGTCCTGGGGAACAGGTGAGAGCGTAGAATGACTTTAAAACTGTCTGCTGGAGGTAGGAAATGCATTGAGCAAGAGTGATGGAGGCATTGCACCTCGGGTGCAACAATAACAACGGCTATAACGGCGGTAGAGAGACGGACAGGAGCCGCTTCCCCATTCTCGAATCTTCATTCGCGTGTTACTCGTATAATCCAACCATTACACGTTTGTGTTGCGGAGTTGCATTGCTCGTGTACCAAAAATCACCGGGTACCGTAACTGTTATAAAGAGACTGCGGATCTTTATGCAAAATAAACATTTTCCAACTCCGATGCAACAAACAGATGTTACAATGTTTCTACACTGACTCTAAGTGCATAAGATCCACAGTGTATATATAACATAAATGCAACAAGTCATAACATAAGATGAAAATTATTATTGATTACAAAATAAGATATGTAAGTGACCGAGAAGTCTTTCTCGTTACCGGTACCCATTATTAACAAGACTGTGGATTTTATGAATATAAAACACACAATATTCAAAACATTAGAAATTAATTTCTATTTCATTCCAGTTTATTCCAATTGTTGTAGAACATTTTTATTTCGCATGAAGATCCACAGTCTAGTGATGAATATTTTTTACTTGTTCTTTGTACAACCTATAGCTTGTGCATATAGTTTTTGTAGCCTGTACCTTTTGTACAACCAACAAGCGTAGATTTTGTGGTTGTGCAATTATTTAGTCTCGTTTGCATATTACCAAATTTACATTTGCATTGGTAAAAAAGTTTGTCAAATGAATATTCCGAGTTCTCCATAAAAATTTTTGGAATAATTACTTTTATAGCCTGTCTGTTGCAACCTCTGCGAGACTAAGTCAGTGCCAAAGGAGTAGCCCGTACAGGTATCACCGGCTTGAAACCTGGCACGTCGTAAACCGTATAACCACGCAGAACATCGGTCGTACGGGGACGCTGCGCCGGTATGAGGATCATTTTGCCAAAGCCAATAACTCATCGTAGCGAAAGCGTCGTATAAATTCCGCGGGAGCGCCCACAATCACTTTCACAGCGCTTCGCTGTTTTCATCCGGAGCGTGCACCGATGATGAAATCGCGGGCTTGTTATCTTTTGCATACTTCGGCGCGATGATCACCCCGGAGGATTCATCGGTTAGAAAGCAGCGTCATTTCGACCGTTCGATTACCCGGAAACAGAGATCGATCATCCCGAGAAATTAATTATTTGGAAAGTCCGCCTACCCGCAGAGGAGGATTATCTGAAAGTCTAATACCAAAAATGGTCATATAATTACTTACAAAGAAGGATCACTTGAAACATTTGCATGCTTGAAAGTAAGAGCCATTCGAATGGACTGCATATTTAAAAAGGAGAATATTTGAGGGACTTGAGAAGAATAAACCAAATGTTCGATAAAGAATTTCTATTTTAATAGTGTTTTATAGTAGGAATTGCTCGATGACTGGTGTGCGAAGAATTTTCAGAAATTCCACGGAAGAATGGAACTTTCTATTATTGCGAACAGCATTGCGACATTGTGTTTGCTATACATCTCGTTAGGAAGTACAATTACGGCACGATACTGCGCTACGGTGTATCGTGACTTTTTGTACGCAATTGAAACGGCAACGGTTCCTTTCCCACGTGAATGGTTCATTTCAATACAGTGTAGCAGTTTCAGCAAAAAGTTCCATGCAATTAACATCCGAAGAAAACAATGCTTGCGAAGTGTACGTTTTGCATGCGCGAAGTGAGGAATACACGATGTTGAAATTTCCTCGTAGCGAACACCGGAATGTACTGACTAGTGGAAGAAGGAGCGTATTCATAACATTATATTTCAATTGAACAATTAAGTATCGGTACAGTATAAATATTGGATGAGTATAAACACGTATGCGAAACATTGTCAACAACTAATCGAACATTAACCGGTTTGAAACACAGTCTGGTTGGAAATCAAGTTCTGCACAGAGTGACATTTTTTAAGTTGCCGTGTGCATAAATTTTACGTGTTTATGCAAATCTACATTTTTATAGACTGATTTACCGAGATGGAGATCGAAGAAAAACTTGTTTACTCCGTTGGCAACAGATTCAATGAAGGTAAAAAACCTCATTAAGCTTACTTAACCACTTTATTATACCAAATTTTAACGCATAAAATCCGCAGTGCGCGGTTATCGATTTATCTTTATTACCTGATGCTTATAATATTACTTTACATTTCTGATCGCCTGACATCAACTGACTCTACGTAAGCCGCGGTGGCTGCGGAGTGAGGTTAATTGAATGAACAGGAAATACACAGTGTGCGATTAATGAAAATAAGAGACCACATCTTTTATATTTCTGCCCCTCCAGGAACAACAAAAAGCCACGATTTCGAAATCGCGTGTAATTTAAACTATTCTTTATTACAGAAAATAATATTTATGTATAAATAGTTTAAATACTATTTAAATAGCCTGTTATGAAGTAAAATCAAAAGTATAGAATAAAGAATAATTTAAATCATATTCACTGAGGAATTTGTTATTTCGTCATTGTTATTGAGGACAAAAAGGGAAAAGAGAAACAGTGCTCTCTCAGTTTAGTGAGCCATTTTTGTCATCCAAGAAAATTAATTTTGTCTTTACTGTTACCTATAGACGTGCATTGTTATGAAAAAAATCAAGGATAGCAATTAAAGAATAGTTGGTGTAATTTGATATTTTTTCATTGTTCTTCGAGGTAAAAAGATGAAAAGCAAAGAACAGTCCTCGATTTTAGACAGGCACCGTAATTCAAATTGATCAACAAGTGTCTATTATCAGAGTATCGTGTGTGTCTCTATCGATCCGCGTTCCTATCCACTGAAACTGAACACGGCCATATATATTTGACACCTGTAGGCGTTCGGTGCCGTGGCGTAACCTATAAATACGGAACCCATTCGATCCCACGAAAGAGCGCAATGGCACGAACGAACGACCTCGTTGTCGTCTGTCGTATACGGTCACGATCGCACGAAAAGACCATCCTTTAAAGGTCGAGTGGGCGTCGACGGTACTTCGGGGACACCCAGGACCGTCTGATCCATTAAACACATTGAACATGCTGCTTAAAACGTTCTAACTAGACTACGATCTTTATGGATTAATGGTTCATAAAATTATTCAAAAAATGCTGGAGAAACAAATGTTATTACTAGACAGCGGATTTTTTCACTAGAGTGCGACTTCTCCTTTACAAAATATAAGGTAGTGCCATAATAGGCGACTATCCATATTTGGGCATTTTACCCTATATATAGGATTTCTCATCTATTAAAACTATTAAGGGAAGAAATAACGTTCAGGTACAGTTTTTTCCTAATAACTATTACTTTTACTGTATTATACAAGGTATGGCCAGACGGGTGGTACAACCGAGCAAGGGGGTGATACTACATGTAAAAACAAGTCGAAAAAAAGGAATATCATTTTTTTGTTTGACGTTTCATTTTCGTGGAAATTGAGTTTGAAAATGCAAAGAATACACGTGCTATTGCATAGGAATCGTCTGACGCGCGTCTGACCATGATCAACCATTTCTACTTTGTGCATATACTAAAGTACTACAGCACGGAAACCTGGCGGAACGTTAAACTCGATTTTCTCGAAATCGAAGCGTCAAACAAAACATGTTATTCTTTTTTTTCGACATAATTTTACATGTAATATCACCCCTTGCTCGGTTGCACTACCCGTCCGGCCACACCCTGTATATACAGGGTGTCTCATTCAAGTGTGACCCTCAAAATATCTTCTTTAATTTTGACAAAGTAAAAAATTGTTTATGAACAATTGGAATGGTATCAAGTGGTCAGTATCCCGTAGGGGTTGTTTTTAATGTTGTTTTTTCTCGTAGTTTTCAAGGTCATCGTTGTTCTTTTTTTAAATAATTCATATATTTCCGTGTTGCATCGCGTAGCTCCTAAAAATTACATTCAAATATGCACTGTGATATGACTTTCAAATGACCTTGAACTCGGAAGATGAAAGTCAAAGTTAAATTTCGCTTGTAAGGAGAACTTTGCGAGAAATATGCTAATACCTGTAAATCTGTAGAAGTGCCTTACGCAGCAGCATTATGCTGTCCCTTGAGACACCCTGCAAGTGCAGTAGGGTTAGGCTTGTTGCACATCGCGACTATGCAGGGACTGATGGCAACGCAGGTAGGACCGGCCTTGGTCCAATGACCTCGCGATCAGCCAAAGTGTCCTGTCCTTTTACCGACGTAACCGACGGCGGTGGAACACCGTGGTCCGGAGGTCGACGAACCTAATCGTTCGCTCCTCTCTCGGTCCGCGTCATCACGAAAACCGGCGGGTATTTAACGCAGCTCGTTACACTCGACGGCATTAACCTGTTCACCAGGAAGACGAGTTCACTCGTCACTGGTACTCAGCTTCACCTTTCAGTGACACTTCACTTCCTTATTTCTTCAGTTAATTGATTCCCATGCGTTTAACTGTGTTCTGCTATCTGTAATGACTTGGCTCGCAATCTTGTATGTATTTATGGCGACAGGAGTCGCGTTCAGTTTCATGCGTGGATGAAATTAAGATTTAATTATCAATCATTCCACCAATGAGGAATCTGCTTATCTCCAAAATACAAGAAGATGGTAATATTAATACATTATCCACCAGCGATTGTTTCGTAATTTTCGAAAGTCTGTGGTCCGTGACTAACAAGGGAACCCCGGTGACCGAGACACTTCACAGGAGTGTCCATTAAACATGCCTCAGAATTTAGAAATTAGCCACATTTTGTTCGTGACCCTTTTTTATTTTAAGGGAGAAATCGAACCTTCTATTCCAATCGACCTTTCTACGTAAGCGCTCATAAATCGCAGACGACAAAAGATATAGAAAAATAGTTGAAGCAGAACTGATACTTCATCTTTTAGCCCATGAAAATGTGCGAAAAGTTTTTTGAAAAAATCGTGTTTCCGAAGAAAAATTTTTTTTAATGATTTTGAAAACGCTATAAAACCGAGCCAGCCTATGTCGACTTCGACGTTCGAGATCAGTTTTAACACTAAACCTACCACACCGGTCAAAATAAACGGTTCCAGATTTTTAATTTTACAATTATTGAAACAATAAAAATGATTTCATAAGAAACAGTTGTATAGACATCTTTAGTAGAGCACGTATTATAATAGGGGACGCACAAAGCCTAAATAAAATGAATCTTGTAATTTTTATAAGGGAACACGCACCAGTTACTTTTCAGCCTCTGTACGTTTAGTGTTAAGAATAATCATCGCGCACTTACAGTCTGGCTGGGGATGGCTTTGTTATTTCAGCCGGCTTATATTTATTCGTTCCGAATATACGGCGGCAGCGTGGTCGTATCGAACTATAATAATCTAATTAACGTCTTTATGTAGATAAAGTTGACTCGTCCGAAGCGTTATAGGGCTCGTTATCTGAAACACACGTTTAACAGAGTTACCTAGGGCGATGCAACGTACCCGGTGCACAGGTTCGTACTATGTATGTTCCTGTGGCGTACCCTGCCCCCTGCCCCCAGTCCCCCCGTCGCCCCCCTCCTAAATGACTTCCTGCAGTATTAATTGTAGCGCGAGTCTCTAAGAGACCACCATGCCCGTGAGAACGCAAGTTCCGCATGTAAAATCCCGGCACGGCACGCGGCACGGCGGTGGGGATTTATCCGTGATCAACGATCGAGAGCCCGGCTTTGGTCCGCTTGGGCGTGCCCCGGACTCTCTCAGGACTGCACGTCTTTCTCCGCGGGGGACGATGTTTCCGAACTGATACCTTTTGAGGGACTCGGACTACGAGACGAATAAATAAATATCCCGGCGCCGTTAACCCTGGCCACGACGAGAACAGTCTCTTCGGGACCGTCGTGCCGGTTCAAGGGTTCCTGGGAATAAGGGCGTTCCTGGCAAAATACTGTTTCGAGATTATGTCAACTAGCCTAATACGAGACCGAAATTGCCTACCTACCGGATTTATAGCCATAGTGACGTGGGTCGCGTTTCAATTGAGATAAAAATTGACAGTGTATAAATTGGTATAATGTGTTAAAAGTACAATTGAAGTTTGGAATAGAGATCAAATTATATGTTAACTATTACGGAGGTTTAAAACGTTTATGAAACATAATGTGGACAAAAGAAATTTGCTAATATATCTTCAATAGTAGAACTTTTATTAGAAATTCCTACATGTTTCAAGCGTGCCTCTAGGTTATATTTTTATACAATAAATCACAGTATTATTTGGACACTTTTAAAGGATCATAACTTTCTTAATATTAGACCATAACACTTGGATTTCTTTTAGAAGTTCGATAACAAATTTTGTATGAAACATACTTCTTATAGAAGCATGAGTAGGTGGTACATTTAAGTGACTCACCGTGCCTACAGTTATTCGCATTAATATTCGGACGCAACACCATTTCTGTATCTGTTGCTTTGCATAAAATGGCACGAGATAAGCATCATGTTGCTGATTATGTAAAAAGACGAGGCATTTCTTATTGACAGAAAATACAGAAACGATTTACTTTTAACGATAACACTAAATTGTGCAACATATCTTCAACAAAAAATTGCCACATTTTCACATTAATATATATTTTCAAATAATAATAAACATTATAACAAGAACACAAACATAATTTATATTAGAAATCTTACTTTGAACAGAATAAAGTGTCCTTTTTACAAACTAAGTTCGTACAAGATATATTTACAATTTGCTTTTCATTGTTCGTCAATCTCACCTGAAAATGAGTCAATTTTCGTGATCTCCTTGATTCGGACGATAAAAACCACCTCGGTTAAATGATTCACGCAAAATGTTCAGTGTGTTTGCGGAGCAGTATATTCTGTCATTATGGAATCTTAAAGAAAGATCGGATTGCTGTGCAGAGCTCTACCGTACTCTCCGACACAGTAATTACCACGGCATTAGTTTCGCACTTTTTGCACCTATTAAGGTCACTCCGAGATACCTTCGCGGAATCGATAAAAGATCTCATCGTGCACCGGCAGTGACAAAGGACAGTTCAGGGAAGCGGCTCTCAGGGAAAATTACTAACGGTGCAACGGCGGAGTGTGCTCGGCATTGTTTCGCCGCTGAAACTCGCTCGTTCACTCCGAACGCGAACAAAAATTCTGACATTATGACCAACTTACGGATTTCCTCGGTTTCCGCCAGTTTATCCACAATCGAAAACCACTCTCCTCCGTCACTTTCTACGAACCACTAACTAATCCAACAACAAAATCCGCCCTTAAATATATACGGTAGTTCCGAGTTCGAATCCCGCCAACTGCATAAAACTTTCTGGATTTTAATAAGCTCCTTTCGAAGACAAAGTTGAATATTCCCTCAAGCAGTGTACAGAAAGTAGTATTATAGTTTCTAATTTTTGTGTTGTTATAGTATGGTCTAAGTGTTGGTATTTTGATTAATTTTGACCGACTACTAAAAGCGATTAAAATGTTTCAGCTGACAAATATGACAAGGCTCTATTTAATTCGATTTTGTGCCATTTTTATCATAATGTGTGCTTGGATAATGAAACTCATCGACTGAATTTCCATGTAAGCTACTTCATCATTTCAATAATTGTAAGATGAACGGTATAAAACCGGTCATTTTACCGGTAGTGGTAGGTGTAGTGTTAAATTCATTTTTATGAAATTCATGTTGATAATTCTTTTTTATGTGAACCTAGTGATAATTGTCAACCATGATCTACCACATCGCGACGAGTTTACGTTCATAATCGATGAAATCGTCTTTCGTTGTATAATCGCGTGCATCGACAAACGCAGCAGGACCGATCCATAATTAATTACGATAAAAAGCTGGCATCGCGACGGAAGTTGCTGCAAGAAGCGTAGCACGCGATTGTCGTTGTTAATGATGTACGGAAGCGAGACGCGTCCGACTGTTTGCAATCACGACATTAATACGTTTTTCATCGTGACTGCGACGTTATACTTTGTTACAGTAATTAGCGATCCGCGCCATCGACGCGGAAACGAGCACCGTAGTCGCCGGATAATTTCATTGTACGTCCCTGGGTTGTTAATCCTGGAAGCGAATGTTTCCAGTGAAGGGCAAATTGGATGCGTGCTTCGGCTGGAAGGTGATCGCAATCGCCATGAATGAAGAAATTATTTCCATTGTGCCCTTGGTTACGCGCGGCCACAAAGAAAAACTCTTTCCCACACACTGAATTTCTCCGTAGAAATGAGCATTTATGAAGTGAAAACTACATTTCAATTGCTGGGCAGTGAATGAGTCTGATCCGTCATGCTCCGAGGTGAAACGCTATTCGGGTAAACTCGGGGGAGCCGAGAAACAGACAGGTGTGCAACAGTGCTTCGATTGTGCACAACTTTTCTCGTACATGCGCTGCGATTCCAGCTTCAGTAACGTAAGCTTCTCGATAAAATGGGGTTCCTTCAGCACCGTGTACAATTTTAAAAAATTTATATGATTTGATTCTGAAAAAATGAATGCATAACAAGTGCATTTGTGTATATTTTGTAACTCGTAGGACACGTCCTGGAGTCTTTTTGTCCCGTAAGATTATTTCGGTACATTCCCGCCTATATAACTTCCTCTGGCCGCTCTGCTACCCGATAGTAGATACATGCGCGAGAAAAATTGTGCACAATCGAAGCACTGGCGTGCAATTGCCGTAGAAATTCTAACTTCAATCGTGCGGTATTATGCGCACAGTATTGGTCCGTTTTTTAAAGCAAAATTGGCAACTTTGTTCGAAAGGTACAGCGTGAGGGAACGAAGAAAATGATGAGCTGGGAGGTTCGATGTACGGAAGCGCGGCTATAACTTTATGCGATTTGTATGGATTTCAGCTATGGACGTAGCAACGAGCAGCGTGGCATACTCGCGTGTGCGTCCGAGCAACTGAAATCGGAACTTCCTCGAACACCTGTACACGCGGTGCGCAGGATCCGTGCTCGCAAAAAAGGTTCGCGCATCCTAGCCGCCTGTGCGCGAAACCTAAAAGGAAACGAGGCATTCCGACTACCCCGCGGGTCGTCCTGTGAAAACATCTCGTGAACGTTCCGAATAAATCCCCGCTGTCGGCGAAAGGTGTGCACTTCGCGGTGTACACAGCGTGCCGCATGGTACCCGGAAGAGAACCGTTTCATCCTCCGATAATTTCGCGATCGACGCGGTTTCACGCGTGCTTCGTCACGCGGTCACGCGTATCGCAGGTGGCCGGCGAACGTCCGCGCGCGGCAGGTTTATGTAGAACGTATGCGAGTCCCAGCAGGTTGTTTCGCTTTTGAAAGCAGTGCTCGTGGAACGGTCCCGGTCGCATCTTCCGGGTGTCTGATTGCGATTAAGTGTCTTCCTATCCGCCGGTTTTTTCTCACCGGGCCCGCTGCTACCGTACCTGCCTGGCTTTCCTCCCGACGCGGAGGAGATGTTCCAGAGATTTAGAAGACGCTGCCGCTGATTTATGGTGAAGAGTACAGGGTGTCTCGAGCGTTGTTCGGCACAGTGCTCCCAAATCGTGGCAGAAACCGCGACAATGCATTCTCCCCATCGTAGGTATGTCCGTCGTTCGATTTAGTAGATACCTTGACGTTTACCTTGAATTTTTGCAATTGGAAGATTGGGTTCATATAAATTGAAAAAATATATTATAAATGTAAAATAAGTACGAGAGAGAGAGAGAAATGTAGTTATTGAGTTACCCTGCACGCGAACGTAGTGAGAAAACGAGCTTGCGAAACCCACAGTCGAAGATGTATAAATTTCGGCGGGTCCCGATTGTTACGTGATCGCCGATACTCGTAAAATTATGCTTTCTTATTAACACGTCAATTGCCCGGGAGAAAGTTGCCGTGTCGAGAAAGCGGTTATTTCGGTTTGATGCTGAAACAGACGTTTTGCGAACATTTACTGTCGCAGCTGTGTCGTAACCATCGAGTTAATCATACAAATCGGTTTATATTATCGATGACCGACAGCGGGCAAGTAAATCCCATGTCTCGTTCCAATTACATGTATGATGGATCAACGAGGTTAATCATCCCGTAAACTCTTGATCTTTTAAAAGATCAGAGACCGATCGATAGACACTTATCCCCGTCAAGCCGAGTCGGTAAAATATCAATTTGTTTGATGACATTTTTACCGGCCAATTATCCGACGTCGATACACGCACGATCGCCAATTTCACTTACTGTTACATCAGGAGGTGTTACAAACGGACGATAATAAACTCGTATCCAAACTGGTTTGATTAGTGAAAACAGTTCTTACAGTGACCACTCGGAACATAGCTTTCCTTACGTTTTGCAATTTATCGCGGGTGAAATGTTGGTCGATGTTTATCTCGAATCCCGTTTCGCTCACCGGCAATGCGAGGATATACATTTTTGTCGATTTTATCATATATTATCATATCATATATTTTAAATAATCTACAATAAGATTTACTATAACTAGTCCCGTATTATAAGATTATTGATCAATTTAACGTTTTAAAATTTTCCACAGAAGTAAATCATTTAATTAAGCAATTAACTATTAGATGTATCATTAATTTTTTCTTTTATTTATACACGACATACGAGGTATGCTACCAGTAGATAATAGAGTTGCTAATTAAAAAAATGATCGCACAAAAAGACGGAAGATTGTAACCATTACAATTATGTCATAAATTTCTTGTGGAAATTGTTACAAACGATTTTCCAACATCACATTTTTCTTATTGTTTGTTACGAGTAGAAGCATTTTCAATTATGACATTTCTAAGTAGCATCCTGTTCTTTCCTCGACCACGAGAGGGTCGCAACTGACTTTTGTGGAGCGGGCTCTAGCCAGAGACGATTTCAATCAACCGAACTCGGCCCGATACCGAGTTGCAGAATTTCAGTGTCCCTTTCGCGTGATCGTGCCAGTATCGATCGGATCGTTACGTAACCCTTGACGGTCCTGGTACAGCGATTCGAAGCTCTGGCGCCCGTTCGAGAATACAGCTTTCTCTCCGTGTGAAATTATTGCTGGCAGCGGTTTAACGAGATCGGCTCGAGTTGTTTTTGACTATCGAATGAACGAGGTGCGGCGATACTGTTCGCACAAATATTTGCGATCACCGTATCTCGCGGAGATAAATCGAAAATGTACTTTGGAATTTTATCTGTGAAACTTCGTCTACGGGCGAGTCGTATTCACAGGTTCCCCGAGTCGCTCTGTATCGTCAGTGAATAGAGATCACTGTGAGAAGAAGTAATCTTTATAATAATTACTCCGGCACTTATTAGTTGCAAGAAATAGAAACTACATTGAATGTTATTCCATCCCTTAATAATTTCAGCAGAGGAGAAATCATCTATCGACATCTTCAATTAGTCAAATTTTCCAACAATTACGAATTTCATCTACACAGTTTTGTTATAAATGCATGAAGCTCCGCAGTCTACTAATGACATAGCCTGCATCTGCGAATAAATAATAATCACGGGAAGATCAACCTCGGATGATTCAGGATGCGACTCCATTCACCTGGTGCGCGGAAGGTTAGCCGAACTGTCCTAGCAGCAGTGTATATCCTCTCCTCTTATTAACTCTGTTCCTAGATAGCCGGATCTAGAGAGTCGGTTGGACTCCGCGGGAAAAATGTTCATAGATCCTAGACACTATACCTAATGTGCCTAATGGATAAGACGGGCCCGAGGCCCTTCCCTGTCCCAGTGGACGGTCGCGATCGCCATCTGGTATTTGCCTTCCCTACCACATTCCAGTCTGGATATATCCAATGGTCACGAGTGCGTCGGCCCTACCTCCAACACGTAGGAAGAATCCTTTCCGGGGCCGTGGTCCCGGAAATCGAGAGGATCGCGCCAGCACGAGGCGTGGCCATTAATTCCATCGAATCCCGGTATAAGTAAGATTAAAACCGTGGCCGGCGTGCGGTACGTATCCGCGACCGGCACCGCACGTACCTATCCCAGAGCACGGACCGTTTCTTCATTCTGGTCTTTTTGCAAGCGGGGAACCAACCGCCAATACATCCACCGAGCCGTTGCGAAACACTGGCGAAGGAGTCCCGCGAGTCGAAACGATCGGTATTAATCGCGACGAGCCTATCCCGGCCGCGTTTAAATTAACCGCCTGTGTCCACGGGACGCAGATGTATCGCCGGCCGATCGCAGAATTAGAGAAAGAATGGTAATAAAGATAACAAACGCGCAGCATGGGGCGCGAGAAACGCGCCGGAACGTTTTGCGCATCGAACAAGTCTCCCAAGCACCAGTCGCGATCGATGCGCGTCCCTTTCTCTGATCGATATATATCCGGAGATATCGGGACGAGCTCTCGGATGTGTACATGTATACGAGAACCCGAAAATGTCAGGTACGTCACGTGCCGAAAATTGTTCCACCAACGTACCAATTGTAGTGGGGAAAACATGTGGCGCCATCACCTGGGATAGACTACACTATAGCTTCGTGACGTCGGTCAGGTCCTCACTATAGCATTTCCCCACTACAGTAAATGGTCTAATAGTTGCAACAATCTGATCTCGGCGTGTGAACCACTATTAACGCGACGCGGAGAGTCGCAGTCACCGGCACAGTTCGAAGTTTAAATAACAATGAACGTTTCGGGTCCAAGGGAGGACAGCGTATGGGAAAGAATGAGACGCGGAGAGTCGCAGTCGCCAGCATAGTTCAATGGCCCGCGCGTGGACCAGCGTTACCATATTTTTATCCCTCCAGGCCCCTTACCCTTCCGCCTCTCGCCCAGTTTCGCAGCGTAGCTCGTCTTTGCACTCTTTCCATTCCGAGTGGGGGTACCCGAAATTTGCGAGTTCTCGCACGCCTCTAGACGCGAGCAACTAATCAAGGTCACGCGGCCGTACAAGAGAGACACCCGGGAAGAGACATGAAGGGACACGCCGATCACTGCAGCCATGAATCGTGCACGTGTCGGTGCCATGAGCGCGAGCGGGATCGCGTCCTTGCGTCTGGCCAGCGAGCCGAGTGATTAGGGAAAGAAGCGTGTACGAAACGTTCGTTAACCGCGCGGTAGTCGAGGCAGCAGTGGCGCAATTAAGCAAATGTGCCACGAGGACGATGGCACTTAATTAATTAGGCACTTCGGGTAATTAAACGGATAAACGTTCGGCAAGGGTGTAGATCGGGTTGCCCGCGGCGGAAACGACATTCCGAGGAGACGTGCACACGTGACACGTCCGCGCCGCGCGCGCGCGCGCGCATTATATGACGCAGGAATGCCAGGTGTCTTCCGCGTAATCATTTCCACACAATGACGAGGAGCGAGGCGCGCAGGTGCGCGCGTTTTGCTCGACCATCGCGAAGGCTGTCGCGCTGGAGCGAAACTGATTGCGCCCAGTGATTAGATCGAGTACGATCCGGGAGATCGATAGCGATCGAGGGATTGCCGGTGAATTCTTCTGGGAAAGTTCGGCGCCTGTGGGAAAGCGAGATCATTTTATCCGGCGAACGCGAGGAGTCACGATCCTCCGCCCGGGTCCACCGTGGATACGATTTAACCGATAAGTCTTCTGTATTGTTCTTTCATCGGTATATCCCATTGTACCACGCTAGATTTCATAACTTTTCCACTTTTTCGCGCGGTAGCGCCTCGACGGTTCAATTCCTTGCGCGACCGTGTCCTAGCAAGGACATTTTCACACACTGCTTGTTATATTAGCAGGCGAGGCTCGTAGCTCAGGACTCTATAAGGGTGCGTTTATACCGAGGTATATTTTTTCTATGGTTACATTTATTTTAATGCTTAAATATTGATTACTAGACAGCGGATCTTTATGCAAAATAAAACGGGAGTAGAAGTTCATCAAAAGTAGAAATTCATTTTCTTTCTTAATATGTTTAACAGGCTGTAAATAATATGACAGTATATTTAAATTCTTCTAATATTTTCACTGTTTTAAATTACACCTACCCATTTTTCGCCGTACATGCGTAAAATCCGCTGTCTGTTGATTTCAAAGGAATCTATGTCATCTAAAATGAAACGCGTAGCATTCATATTTGTTAGACTTTGTTAAAAACTCTCATCACGAGTCTGGCTCGTCAAAGTATGAAAATATCTTCCATATTTTTCCGGAAGAGGGATTAGCGAGAGGACGAATCGAGTTGGTAGACTAAATCTAAAGAACCCCGAAGATGCATCCTTGGAAAGTTCGATCGGCGCTTATGGTAAATCACACGGCGGAGAGAGAGAAACGACTCGCGGGGTAAACTTTCACCCTTGGGCTCGTAGTAGTCGTGTCTTTACCGTGTGTACACACCACAATGGTTAACCTATGACTTTGCACTGCGGAATCTTCTTCCCCCTTTCTCCCTTTCTCTCTACGACCTCGCGTGTATACTTGACCCGGTGCCAGACTCCTTAACCAAACATGCATAACCGCTTATCAATTATATCCTCTGCCAGGAGACACGCCGTGCTCGAAAAACAAAACAACATTATGCTCCTTGTGTAACGGATCTCGCGATGACATTTAGACTACGGATCTTTATGCAAAACGATCCGACGTCAGAATTTTTATGTTTGTTGTTCAATCGATTAGGAAATCCTTTTACGTTGAAATGTTTCCTCGCCACTCCAGGATAATCAATCGTAGCATTTATTTTTTTTAATTTATTAATGCAGTACACACAATTATATTTAATCCTAACTGCAAGAGGCTTCTTTCGAATCACTGTTATGAACATTTGCAACAGGTCATAACTAGATCGGAACATGCAGTTCTTTTGCAGCTTTAGCAGCACAGCGTTTCGAAATCTAATTTATGCTAATTAGTAAATCAGCGAGACGGTAATGAAATAAGTTCAGTATCATTATATTCAACTTAAACATTTTCGACAATATATTCGATTCTATATTGCGATCACCATGCGTGGCATTATAAACTCATAACTTTATGGTCGCGTGTTCACAAAGATTCTTGCCGTTATTAAAATATGCAAATTTATTGCATCCAGGAATATATCCATAACCGGAATCCACCTCCGAAATGTCACGTGTTTTATACGTAACAGTTAACATATTAATATTTTGCATTTTCGGCTATCCAGCAGGCTTGGGTTCTATTTCACGAACTCACAAGCGGCCGTGCAAGGCCGCCAAGTCAGCTTATTTACAATAATCTGTCACATTACTCATGCTTAAATGGCAAACAATTTTTCCCAAAAAACGCTCATCTTTTGCGGAATTCTGTCGAAACTTTATGATGCGCCACTCACGTCAAGGGTTTATGTTTAGTTAACAACCTGAAAAAAAGCGCGATCTTCAGGAATTTTTTCGGAGAAATACACACAGAATTTTATTTCAATATTAGTGCCTAATTAGAAAATGTCACGATTACATAACTCATAGCAAATCTTCTGCAATAAAATCTTAATCAATGTCTCCGTATCACAGCCTCCTTTCCAGAAGTTGCTTTCCTTGGAGCTGAATCATCAGAAATAACAAATCGGAGATTCTGTTAATAGATCATTTTATCTAGTAGAAGGACTTCTTTAAAACGATTTTGTACGAATTGCCAATGGTTTAATGCACGATGATGCGTAATGTTGATCCAGCACTGGGAGAAAGAATATTATTCAGACATTTTCTGCGGTCTGCAAAAATGCATAATTTGCCTCAGGAAGGATTCCTAAAAATCACGTTTTTCACAGACTAACCAGACATGATTCCTGGAAGCGCATCAGTGTGTCGTCGACTACAGTTGCATTTTTTAACGGAGGATCGTATTCGAGTTTTTATTAAAGGTACGCGCGAAGAAATCGTTGTTGAAAGAATTTTAAACATTTTCGACTTCTTCAACCTGAAGCCGTTCGCGCGACAAAATGTCAAAAGATCGTGCGATAAAATGGCGCGTGTTTCACTCGATCGTGCCGCCTGCAAGACTTTAAGCGAATATTAACGATCGAAAGAAATTAGTAATTTTTTCAACGACCGGTTACAAATTCAAATCGAGGCTCGCTCGAAGTTCGCGCGCCGATTATCTTCGGACGGCCCCGATCCTTGACCTATGCAAACCGTACGAAAGCACCGGTGTTTCTGCAGCTTTAGAAAACGACAGCGCCGCGTGCGCGCAGTTTACTTTTCTCTGAAAGGCCGACCTTCAACCTTCTCCGCGCGAAGTAACTTGCATGCGAGATTGCAGCAATGTCGTTCCACCTGAACGACCCGTCGTGTTAGGCGGCGCATAATGATGACTCCTCTGACGCTATAAATTTTCTTCTTTCCTTCCTGATCGCTACCCGCCAGGTTGCTACGTGAACCGTACCCGAACATCCGCAGATCGCCGGCCAATTTTTCGCAATACCTGCGTAGTCTCGATCCTCGGCGGGTACGGTAAATCGTCCACTATCTAAATTGCCATGTTGCGAACACCCGGCCTCGCGAAATCGAAAGAAATCCGTGAAAGGCGAACTGAACAATCACGATTAGACTACGAACTTTAATTAGAAAACTGTTCTTTATTAATTGAAAGTACAGGTGTTGAGTAACGATTCGTTTCCGTGGCCAATAATTTTAATAAATTGACGAGAATTAATACTTTTACTATGTTGAGTTGCATATATGTACTCATTTTTGTGACAAATGCATAATTAAATGAACACATTGTGAGCGCCTCGTCACTAAAAAAGTGAAACTTCTCTGCAAAATAAAAGTTTTCTGTATTAATTGCAAGAAACTTATTTCTGTGCTCAGTAATTTTAATAAATCGACGAGAATAAAGGCTTTTACCGTTTTCAATTGCATGTACACATTTTTTAGATAAAT
This sequence comes from Lasioglossum malachurum, assembly GCA_028455605.1. Lineage (NCBI taxonomy): Eukaryota > Metazoa > Arthropoda > Insecta > Hymenoptera > Halictidae > Lasioglossum > Lasioglossum malachurum. Next base: position 7,879,219 of record CM052318.1, read on the forward strand.
ATATAATTAAATGAACGAAATCGACAGAAATTTGTAAAAGACGACGTGAGAAGACACGATTGAGTTTTCCTGCAGAATAAAACTGTTCTTTATTAATTGCAAGCACAGATCAATGATTTTAATAAATCGATGGGAATATTTTCCAAAGAAATTTGGAAAAAATTGCGGATATTGTTGAAAGCGGTGTTCTTCCCACTTGGAAGTTCTTATGCTTATCGAGAAAAAAGCGAATGATCTTCGGCCCACCACGCTGGTTACGTTCAGCACAAAGCTGTTGAAACATCGTATCGTTACAACGTTTCACTTCAGCTTTTTTAACGCGGTAAATTACTTCCTCTCAATCGTGTTTCTCTTCCCGGTCTTAGATCAGCGAACGTGAGGTATGTTAAAAGGTATCGAAACAAGAAAAGCATGGCTTTCTAGCGTACCGGAGGAACGCGGTGCGCAAATATTTGCGAACATCTTCATTTCCGGCTCTTCCCTCGACAAAGAAAGTTACGTTCACAATCGATTTATTTAAATAGTCCACCGCAGCTGACGATAAAATACGGAGGACGCCGCGGCTTTATCCGACGTAGTCGCGCGTTTTTCTGTTCTTTGTCCCGTCGTTCGCCTCACCGCAAAAAGTTATTAGGAACTGGTTTTAGAGTTTCCAGTTAAGTCATCAGTGTAACATTTTAGAGCCTTCAATGGCACCGATGGCGGCAGTCCTTCGGTAATCGGCCGCCATTTTATGTGTCTTTACGGAACTCGAAGAATGTCTTCATTTTTTAATTGCACTCCGCAATTGCTCGCACTTCATACTACTATATTTTTCTAAGTGTTAAATTTTATCACACATGTCTCCTTTAAATCTTCAGGCTTGCGAATTTGACAAACTATTGTATTAGAACATTGTTATTTCATACATATCCGCTGTACAAAGTGAAACTGTTCGAGGTAGTGATGGGTATGATCCTCCTCAATTAGTATCGATTCCTATTTTTTTTTTTAGTAAAAAAAGAAATATATCTCTCCCAACCATTATTTATGGATTTAACACAATTCAAAGTACTAAATGTTAGCAATTCTCATAGTTTGTACGAAATACTCATAGAATACTTAAAAATTTGGTTCCGTTTGCGATAGTATCGATACATCCACTGGTACTGTAATACCAATATCTAATATAAAAATTTTTTCTTGAAAATGGTCTAAAGTTTTGACCGCAACGTTGAAAATTTTGTGGTAATTTGCGAAATTGCTTGAGTAGTAGCATTAGATCGAACCAGTGCGCTGAAATCATCGTTAGTAGTTCATCAAGGAAACAAATACCGATATCGTTCAGTATTTATTGTGACAAATAAAAATACAGTTGCCAATACCAAGCACTTTACTTTTCGATATGGTTCGATTCTTCCATGCAAGCATTTGCTTACCGAATTACTTGAAAATCATGATGAAGAATTGGATCACTACCGTCACTAGTTCGAAGTATCTATTATGCTGTGATCGGTTGCGCAACGATTTTCGAGGAGCGCATGAGGGTTAACAATTCGGATGAAATGATATTTATATCGGAGTAATAGCGTCTGGCCGAGGATCGAACACGAGCAATCGTATCACGACATAATTCAAGGAACCGACAGTCGGCCGATCGTGCTGGAAATAAATCTATCCGGCGTGTATACGACGATTCGATCGTGCAAATCAGCGGCCGAAGGAACGCACGATCCGGGAATAAGTTATGCCTTTAATGTGTGCGTGACCAAGGAAAAGTGCTCGATTTGTTTTGACACCGAGACACCGGGTACAAGCCGCTCGTACAATATCGGCAACCTAGATTTCGCGCCGCTTTTACGACACCTCGCGATAACTCACCGAGCCAGACGTCGCATATCGGTTTACGATATCCGGTAGCAGCGGATTCGTGTTCGAAAACTGTCGCTACAAATGTAACCGCTCCTTCGATTTCGCAGTTTTCTAGTTACGGCCCGAGAAATCGGTAATTCGTGTACCAACGATTTTTCGACGCCGCTTTTACCAACGCTGCTGCAGCACAGATTTCACCTAACCGATTATTGTTCGGCGAGCCGATTCGTGTATACGGTTCTACAATCCCTGGGACACCTATTACCCGCGCCGATTTGTCTGCGAAACTTTGCAAATTGAAATGGAAAATCCTAACTCCGAAGGAATTTAACTGAGAGGATCGCGTCTGATAGCTAAACATGCCGGCTGTCCTACTTCGTCCTACGTAAAATATATGCACGACATATGCAAAAACATATGCAAAATATATACAAAATAGTGAAACCAATTGTATAATGTACACATATTTTCATTTATTGTTTGCTGTAATTTGCATTACAATATGTATGACGCAAAATCAAAATTTGTCACGTCGAAACAGGACGTATTCCGAAGCAGACGTATACCGAGGTTCCACCGTATAGTTGGAGAGGTCATCTAGTAAGTGAATTCATCAAGCTTGGCAAAGAAGCTTTAACTAGTGTCCCATCAATTACGAGACTGATGGCAAGTACAAGTGTGCCAGAACCCGAAAATATTGGGTACCCGACCCGTTCCAACCGGATATATTCTCCCGCACGACTAGCTAGTTGGTAAGACTGAAACGACTGCAGTGTTCCTTTTACTTCTGCAGCGACCCGATAATTCGCTAGTCGAAGACTAGGCAAAGATTGCAGAAACTTGAGGAACACCTGCGACGCTAATTTCCAAGATGGCGGGCGGAGCGGTGAAAATCCCCGACTGTCCGAGTGATTAATCTCCGCGGTTCCAGCGACAATATTCGCACGCGTGTGCACGCACGTAGATACACTTGTACAGCACCTGCGTGTGGACAGGCATAAATCCATCGCGACTGTCGCACGGATTTTTATCGACGGTCCGTCCTCGGGAACACAATGGGCAGGTAAGCGTCGACGGGACACGCGGCCGGTGACACAATTCCGCGATCAATGCGTACCGACGCATTGTCGGACCGATCGCCACTATCGTCCATTACAAAATTTATCGGACGTTTTGCACCGGTCTGTTCTTTTTCGTTTCGCGCAACCTGGAGACAAATCATCGGAACCGTGTACGAGCACAGTCACCGATCAACAATCCCGGTATTATCGTTTGGCACCGACGACGACGATCGCCAAAGAGAACGGTAGATATCGATTTTATTGAGGGGGAATTTACGTCATCTTACCAGCGCTGGATTTCTTTCGATAATGCATAAGACGGTCGAATTACGAGGGCCCCGGAGGGACTTTACGCAACACGCTTTCCTCCCCGGCTGCTGCATTCCCGTTTCCCCGTTTTTCCAGTCTCCGCCGAGCGATAAACCGGACTCCCATTTTTTTCCTATTGGATCTACACTGATGGTCAAAATGATAAGGCAGCTCAAGGTTTTTAGCAATGAACATTCATTTGTACATACACGTAGAAAGCGAATATACAACAAAATAATATATTTCTACAAAAATTGACTTTTGGTGCCGGCAAAATGATAAGGCACATTGAATCTTTCCCAAGCTTCTAAAATTGCTGATTTCAATTCGGATACTGTTCTGTAATGCTTTTCATCTTCGTATAATATTGTTGACAGTCTTCCCCAAACGTTCTCGATAATGTTTAGATCAGGAGACCTTGCAGGCCAATTCAAAACCTTTATATTTTCCGCTTCAAAATCATTTTTTACTATGCGAGCAGTATGCACAGCTGCAGTATCTTGCTGCAGTTTCAACGTGTTCACTGTTCATACACCCCAAAGATAAATTATAAGACACAAGTAAATGAATAAAAACTGTATGCTGTGTGCTAATAAAGGCACCGATCTTCAAATCGAGTACTGTTCACTATATAACATCTCAAATATTGACAATTTATTAGAAACCGGTAATTCAGTGTGTCAATACATTACGAAGCTGCTGTACCTCAGTAGAAATTCTGGATTCCAGAAAACGTGCTCGTGTAGTCCATTGTGTGCCACGATCACATTGCAACCAGTAGCTGAAAATAGGCAGTGTAGCGTGCCAATACATTTTGAAGCTGCTGCACCTTAGCAGAAATTCTTCCCTTTAGTAAACGTGCTCGCGCAGTCCATTGTACCATGATTAGACTGCTGCTGGTAGCTTCCCGGTTAAACAAAAATTCTTGCTTCGGCGTAAAAAACTCGACGGATTACGAGGAAAAGCCGAAGCAAGAAGCAACAGAGATTTATTCAATCAAAGAAAATACTACATAAATTTGATCGTACGAAAGCTCATAACCAACGCGGATTCAGAGAATTAGCCATTTTAATTTTAAATTAAGAGAGCTCTCTTACCATTCGTCACCAGGTTTCGACGCGCAGTTCCACTGGAACTCCCTATGCAATTGCCGGCTTGCCCTTAGGACAGTCCTTCGCCGGCAGCACTACGGTTAGCCTTGCGACCCGTCCCAGCTTCGGTATGCACTGCAAATGAGCTTCAACGCTTCCAATGCCCTCGAATCTTAAATGTGCAACCGGCCTGGTAGTATCCTAGTTTTGCCGAACCGAGTGAACAAAGACCCAACGTCCGAATCTATCATAACCCGGGATCACTCGCGGAACATTCAAGACAAAGATACAAAACTCGCGTCGTCTCGCATACTCCTTCAATCGCTTCTTTTTATCATACATCGGCTTTAAAGCACAATCGGAAATGTAGTGTGCCTAATACATTTCGAAGCCGGAGCGTATCTAGCCGTTCCGTTTCCCAGGAGCTAGGCACAAAGCCGGGAGGAAAGTAACGTCGTAAAATAATGAATAATCCCCGTTGAAGTCGGGGCCTGAGTGGACGCACGCGTGCATGGGTCCCATACCGCGGGCCTGTGTCGTGTACACGCGTATAAGCGAGTTCACGATCGAGCCGCGTGCGCGCTCGCTCGCTTAGTCTAAAGTAGCTTCTTACGTCAGTCGTAAAATGAGCTCACGACGATCCTAGGAAATGGGTAACGAGTGAGCATACACGGGGCCGGATTCTTTTTCCCGTGCTATAAGTTCGCGACGCTATATAATGCCTATGAATACGCTGTTTCGCTTCCAGGATACAAGTGGGGAGCTGGAGCGAGCCCGCGTCACCGCGACACGGTGGTCGAGTTGCGTAATGTTTCGCGCTTCTGGCTTTCGCGAAACAAACAAAAAGAGCTCTCGTCCGACACCGCTAAAGAATGTTTGCCTGCCTCTATGGCGAAACCCGGCACCGTCTATTCACGTATGTAAACACGCCTTTAGTTTTTCAGCGGCGCGACCGTGTTAGGACTCCGAGCTCGAAGAGGCTCCGAGGATTGCGATGGCCAGTTCGTAGAAGCTTCTAGCAGACGTTTGCTATACCTAGGTACTCTGTGAGACGACGATCAAATTTTTATTCGAATGGTTCGGTACAGGGTGGCCCGTAAATCCTTTCAATTCAATCCTTATTCAACCCTTAACTGGTTTGCTGGGGTCACTTATGAGGATCCAAGCACACAAAGCTAATGTTATAATTAGACTGCAGGTTTTATGCATTTATGACAAAAATGGTGGACGTATTAAAAAGATTGAAGGCCACCAGTGTATTAGTGTTTCTAAAAGAAGCATGAAATTTTTATTTGGCAAACATTTCTTATTTTTCATAAAGATCCGCAGTCTAGTTATAATAAAAGTTTAATTTTCAACGCTTCTATTATTTTATACATTAACAGTAAGCAAAACCCCATTTACCGACTTTGTCAGCAACTTTAAAACCCAATCATGGGAATCCACTAACAACTTCATCAAAGAGCAAGGTTTATTTAAGGGTAAAGAGTACGTTCAACTATTTCATAAAGATGATGGGAGAAATCATGGTTTCATACACATACTGTGAAATCATTGATCCCTTTATGTCTATGTTGTGAGATGTATTTCTTTAAAATGTGACGTTACAAATGGAACATAATTTGTTGATTTCACGTGTAGAGCAAGCATGGGTGAATGATTATCCTAGCCTCTTTTATACAACTATTCTTGAGGGGCTTATGAGGCTTAAAAATCATAAACAAATTATTTAAAAAAGGTCACAAATGGATTTAAAGAAGTTAACAAAAAATTCTTGGTACTACTACATTGCATTCTGTCTAATCGTACATGTACAAGATGTACAATTTGACGTTCTAGCAAATGTTTCAAATAAAATTTACCTTCTTGAGGAGTGGGGGCATTTTATACTGCTCAGAAACCTGTAAAGGATTATTGTTCCAAGTGTCTTAGGAATGTGTAAACGGTCACGATATCAATGGACTTAAGAATGCAAAGAGCCACAGTATCGAGGCAACGATACTTCAAGGATGACCATTCTAAGAATACAAAGTTCCAAAGGACAAGAGTTATTCTAGGCATACTATTAGGTCGGTGTAAAAATAATTGAGATTTTCTGCGCTTTAACCTTTGCCGTCTATTTTCAGATGGATTGTTATTTCAATACGTTCGTGCTATGCCATCGTAAAAGCGCACAGTACGTTCTATTGATCTGTGCAAACGGTTTCCGCTTTCGTTGTTCCCCGGTGTCCATTCGAATTTGTGAAAGTGACGAAACGAAAAAATCGGACAACCTCTTTGTCGATTTCGTTTGATATCTCCAAAAGTTTATTCTATTGGAAAAAATGGAAAAATTTATTTATGCACGTAAAATTCACTTTAAACTAAAACAATTATTTTTGCATTCGCGTTCTATCTAAATCTGTTATATCTCCAATATGGTTAATCAGCCTCAGGCATCTCAAACTGAAGAGATTCCACATTAAGAATTCACAGATCAATCACTCCAAGAGTGTGAAGAATAGAAAGGGTCTGGCTTCCAAAGATCTCAGGTGGTGAGCAAAGATCCTGAATTCCAAGAGTCTTAGGAATGCAAAGGGCTAGGACTCGAATGGTTTTATGCGATGTACAAAGAACCAGAATTGCAAGTGTCTTAGGAAATGCAGAGAAACAGGGTTCCCAAGGTGGTGTGCAAAGGGTCAGGATCCTAAGATTCAACTTAAAAGTTCTTGTAGCTATGCCCAGCAATTAATTCCTCGGGATTCCTATATGGTGTGCAAAGGGTTGGAATTCTCCGATTCAGAAAGCTGTAGCTGGGCATACCCCAGCAATAAACTCCGAATTACAGTCCATCTTGAAATGAATCAGTCTACACTTAGATGGTAAATTCAATTAAAATTGCAAAGACCAATCGTACAATTGTGCGAAGTGATTGTGGAGTCCTGAGAAGTCGAACAAATTTTTCCCACAGTTTCGGTCAATCGTGTTGAATCAAACAACTCGCGCAAAAGAGGAATCAAATTTTTCTATCAACACCTTACCGTACTATTTTCCTCAGAGCTATAATGATTTTGTTGTACTTTTAATGTTCCATTTCTTTGGAAAGTGCGACACCGATCGATTTTTGACCCGTCTGCACGAGACCGCAATAAGTATCGTGTAAGAACAGGATTGGGTGTATACCGTTGTTCCGAGTATTGTTGCACGAACAAATCGAGTCCGCTAACTAGCCGGAGGCTAGTCGAAGTTCGTCGCTCGTTAAAAATTCAAACAATAAGTGCAGGACGACCGACGGGAAGCCATGAACGGCGTCTATGCGATTACGCTGGCAAATAACTGGCAGTGCAACAGTTCGCGCGCGTATACGAAATTACAGCCGCCCGGCGCGGCACTGAGCGGCGTCCGACGTAAAACGGCCGCTGCTTTATTACAAGATGTAGACATCACTCCGTCATAGATATGGTCACCCGTGGAACGAGCTCGTAGACCAAGCCAGATGCATCGGTGGCGAGCCATAACGCCGTACGGTGCACGTCGTTCCTGCGCGGAAAGTATAACAGCCGCGTCAATAAAATATCTTCCGTGTGGGAAGGTGCAAAGACGCGTCGCTGCAGGATAAACCGTCGTGGACAATCGCCTGAACCTTGGAGGATTTCACAAGAACCGTGAGCCGTCTTTAACCCTTTATATAATACCGGGCAATCGTAAATTAGCCCAGAGAAACTAAAAGGGAACGAAAGAACGTGGAGAACAGGGAAGATATTAAAAATATTCTTCAATGGCTCGTCAATTATCCGAAAAAACAGCGAGGCAGATCCGGTAAAGGATCGAGACAACTAATAGACACAAATCTATAATGATCTCTATATAATCTTAATTTTTCTTGCATAAATGACATTACAAAAAAAAGCTTCTTATAATTCTTCTTTAGAACGTGTTAGTTGTTCAATCTACTTACAATACTTTAATTCTGTTAAGAGGAAACCTAATAAATGGAGGAAGGATTATTTTATTATTACGCCATTTTTTATCTAGACTAAAATTAACCCTTATAGCACTCGAAGGGCGATGTAAAATAGAATTATCAAATTATTTTCAGTTTAATATGCGCAAAATGAAAAAAATCATACATTGGGTTGGCAAGAAATTAATTTCGTTATTTTAAGGTGAAATAAAACTTAATTTTTTTATTCAAGCAATAAAATATTTTCCATTTTGTTCGATGATCTTTTACCATCATTTATCTTTTGGCAAAAGATCATCGAACAAAGTGATTGAAGGGCATTGGTTGACTAAAGAAATTAGGTTTTATTTCACCTGAAAATACCGAAATTACTTTCTTGCCAACCCAATAGAATGGAAATATTCTAGGTCAGAAGAAATGTTTGCAAAGGGTTAATGTATGCTTCACTAGCAATAAACGTTGCTCAACATTGTTTTTGAAAGTATTCCATCGGTGCTACGGTTTTATCAATGAAATAAACCATTGAAAGCGAACGTCCCTTTATTCCTTAGAACGCTTCAATGATTGAACAACCTATTAGCAGACTCCCGGTAGGTAAAGTGTTAAGAAAAGCATTCGCAGGTGACCTTCCGCGGCGACCAGCAAGTTTCGATGCCACAGGTCTGTCTGTCTTCCTCCGACCACCTTCCCCTTTCTTATCGATTCGTTCTTGCTATTTTCACGTTCTCTTTGTAGCCTGGCCCCGTGACGTATCCAAACCCACGCGTCGGCATCACGAAAATATCGCCGGACGAAGGTTAGCCAGATCTGTTTTGCGACCGCGATGGTCTCCTTTCGCGACAGCCGGCCCCGAGGATGACGGCACTTGCAGTTTGCAGTATACTATCAGCCTCGGAAGTCGGAGACCTTGGAAGGCGGAGCTCTCGTGCTCGCGTGTTGCTGAATATTCCGGATTATTTATCGAGGGATCGCACAACTTCCGGCCGGTGTATCGGCGTCGAGCCATTTTCGGCAAACGTCGTCGGACGGGCGATCGAGTTCGTTCTTTTTCCCACTTCGGGATCCTCGGCGGAACTTGATCGGTACACTTGACCTCGACTCCACGGTCCTCCACGCTGCCTCGAATCATTGCGAATGCGCCGCGTCTGAAATGGTTTTCTGTTCCGCAAACCTTCGGATTTATCTTTATTATTAAATCGCGGATCTTTGTGCACAATAAAAGCATTCCAAGTCGATTATCGAGGAGCGCGGGTTAAATGGAATTGTGTTTTTCATAATTCGAACAAGTGGCGAAATAATTTAATACGTAAACTGCGAATTAAAATTTTTTAAAACAGGATGGAGGATTTAATAATTTTACTAGGTCGAAAGTAATATGTTCATGCCATCAATTCTATCGATCTCTATAAATGCATAAAATCCACAGTCCAGTAGTCGTCAATCGGATAATTGATTAATGATTGTTAAAATTGTATGCATACTGAAAAAGTGTAAACTGAGGTTTTGTTGAGATATATTTCTGTCAATTCTCCATATCCGCTCTCTGTCTCTCACGCCCTCCTTATTACAATTTATGGATAGACCGTGTGGCGATTAACTTCAACAATTGATTAAATCAGTCTCCGATTTTTCGATGATTTCTTTTTTTAATCAACGATTGTCGATTAACTTCCTCAACCGATCGAATCGGTCGTCGATTTTTCAATAATTACTTTTTTTAATCGTACACATCGATCAATCAATCTTGATTAAAATTTTAATCGATTGATGCCCAACTCTGCTTGACGGTATTGTATTCATCTGTTCGTTTTTTCATATATATGCACAAAATCTACATTGTTATGCAGTGTTCATTCCCGCGTTAGTATTCTCGAATACGAATTAGCTTGATTATGATTCGTTGTCGTGATATCAAAATTTCCAAGGTGCCACATATTTCTCTATCGATTAGAAAAAGTTCACTTTCAGCTGTGCTTGCAGCGAAATCCTCGAAGACCTTCCGGAACGGCTGAAAAAAGCAACCTCGTCATGAGGTTGGCTACCGTTTATCGTCGAAGGGTTACCAGACGCGTTTAAGCGATCGGCGAGTATATCAAGGCCGCCGGTGGTCGACATGAATGACCCTTCTGAATGAAACGGGCCGATCGAAATAGAAGAAGAGAAAGAGGAGAAAGAGGACGAGGACGAGGAGAAGGAGGAGGAGGAGTATGAGGAGGAAGGTTTCCGCAGACGGTGGAACGAAGATGAATGTCGCGGCGGTCAGGATTCGTTCGCCTCATTAGACGAGGGTCATGCGGATAATTAAGGTCGCATTATAATCGTATGATAAACCGGCCGACGCGACGCCGCGGCGGCATCTTCTGGCCTTCTCCATACATAAGTAGTCCACGGTATCTAACAGGAACACCCGTAAAATGTGCCGACGGATTTGATCGCGCGGCGGTCTGGGTCGCATTAAAAGCGCGTTATCCCCACCAATAGCTATCCATGGGGACTTGGGGTGCGCGACGATGCCCTCCGCCACGGTGAATCGGGGCCTCGTGCGGTCGCTTCTCGTCTCAAGGTCATCCGACAGCCCCCGAGGGCACTGTCGATTATAAATCCACGAGAAATCCGTATTTACTGCGTGCACTTCGTGGCGAGTCGGCCCTCTATCCTCTGCGAGTACGAACCCTTAAGCTAGTTTACCTTTTCATATTTTATGCATGCGAAACGTGTCCCTGCAGCTTCGATTAGAGAACATTCTTTAACACGTCTTGTTCAATCGTGAATTTCACCTGCCAAATTAATCTTAGATGAATGATTTTAAATGGAAAAGCCGCGTTTCGTCCCGAGTCTGCCGGAAGGACTCGTCAGCAAGGCTGCTCTGGCAGACGCGTGGGAAAACGCGACGATTCTCAAATATTTTCGAATATTGAAAGAATAATATCTTACCACGCGATTGGCCAAGAGAATACAAGTAACGAACATCCGTTTCGTATGTGAAAACGTCTCAGAATGAATGTTCTCGATGTTGGTCGTATTTGTTTTTCGGGGGAACATTTGTTTCAAGGGACCTTTCGTTTTCGGTTTATGGGGGAACTTTCTTCGTCGTGAAGAACTGCTTCTAATCAGTCTATGGGCTGATTTCAATGGCGTTTGACACACCCTTGATGACTCGTCATCCTCCACGGCAGACTCGAGCAGCCTTCGGGTGGAAGGAGAGAGACAGAAAGAATGAAGTAAACGATATTACTCGATTGACGGTCCCTTGCGATCGAACACGTCTGAATATAAATGTTCCTGCGTATTGTGTCGATAAGTCCATCCGATATTCACGCGAAGGAGATTTTGTGGGATAGGAAATGTGTTGGACAACATAGACACTCGTCAGGGTGTTCGCCTAATCGGTACTGAACGGATACGTCCCTTGTCTTGTGCAGATCATGCAAAACGTAATATTATTAGTACGCCATTAAACGTGTCCTGTCTTGCCGCGAGTTTTTACAGTCGGTTGCGAAACGAGGTTCGTGTAACGTCGAAGGTAGACCGTTTTATCATCTTCGAATCTTAGTATGATGGACAATGTTCGCGGGCAGAGATGTGCTCTCGGTAGCATATCCCCGCGAAGGTTCTGCTCTGAAATGGACAGGTGGCTTTACGAGCGCGTCGATGCGCGAGCACAACGCGAGCGTATCGTCCCTTTCCAGTGATTTTGCAAATCACCAGGCCTATTCGACCGGTCTTTTTCCTGTTCGAAAGTTAATAGCGTATTATTTATAAACCGATCGGGCAATTAATATCAGCTACCCTTCTCCCCCTCGTGTTGGTCGTCCACCCTTCGGCGTCGTTGCGCTTCGATGAGCCTCTCCCCGTAGCGTTTCAGCGGCGATGCGGCACACAGCCGTCGTTATAACGTCCAGTTTTAATATCGAACCGAGAGGAAAAGGTCGTGAATGGCCAGCGCGGTGTGCTGGGTGGTCCCATTGTGAGACGGGAGAAGCTAAAGTGGATTTTAAACGTCCGCCGGGCATAAAGAAGTACAGAAATTTACGTTCGTCGTCGCTGTTGTTGTTGTCTTACTCTACGTCCAGATCGTCTCGATCGTCCTGTTGCCGTTGTTGTCGTCGTCGTCGTTGTCCTTGTCTAGTCTCCGGGAAAAGTTGTTCTTCGTACGTCCGGCTGTTGGCTCTCTCATCGCCGGGGCTGCCATGCCGTCGAAAGAATGCCGTGATGATATACCAGTTTCGTAAAGGTCTCGTGCCCCCGGTGCCACTGCACCACTGTGCACCGATGCGCCGCTGCACCGTGTACGACTGCAAACACACCCGGCCGCGGCCGACCCGGCAAGAACTGTCCCTCCTTCAGGAATCTCTCGGCATTAGCGCTTTTTTCGAGCCGGTTTTTACGAGGCGTCATTGCCGATCCCTGCCTGCCGACGCACACCCGATGACACTCGTTTCCACCGAGCTGAACACGCCGCCACCAACGGAATCGGGATTGCTACCGGTTCGCCGGGGAACGCACCGGGGACACTGCCACCCGGTGTTCCTACACACGGCGGACAGCTCGCGAACCAACCTTCACGTCCTGATTTTCGCGAGTCCCAAAATCGCCTACAGATCAGAGTTCGGCATTAATCGATTTAAATTTTAATCGAGATTGATTGATCAATGTGTACGATTGAACAAGGTAATCATTGAAAAATCGACGATTGATTCAATCGATTGATGAAGTTGATCGTCAATCGTTCATTATAAAAAGACATCATCGAAAAATCGGAGACTGATTCAATCGATTGATGAAGTTAATTGCCAATCGTTGATTAAAAATTTTGATTAAAGATTTTTTCATCGAAAAAAACATAAAAGCACGTGAACAGAGTGTGTGTTATAGACCAAGTGACAATACACCTAAACTCAGTTTACATTTTTTTCAGTATTCATATAGTTTTGATTCCGTATTTCATTTCGATATTTCAGCAGTTAATCATTAATCAATTATCCGATTGACCATTACAATTGTAAGAAATATAATCGTTAATCGCAATTAACGACTAAACCAGGAGATTAATTATTAATTGCGATTAACGACTGGAGTAGAAATTTATTCGTCATTATTATTCGTTGATTATATTTTTGCCCGACTCTGGTTTGCATTGGCCCAGTAGCTGTGATCCAATCCAGGTCTAGATCGTGTCCGCTGTCGCTGCCGAGGACATAATTCTCCTCCGCTCGTAATCACTGCGGGGTTATCATTATTTCGTGGGGCGACCACATAGCAGCGGAGGGAGGGGAGTTCTCACCGGAGAAATTGTTTCTCACTCCGGGCGATTCCGTTCATTTGCCCCGGTGTTTAGCGGCACCGGCGCGGCGCGGCGCGAGCTTTTTGCATCGGTGCAACTTTGTTCGTTTCTCGAACGATGAACGCCTTCTTCTCGCGTGTTCTTGCGCGGTAAATCGGCTGCGGGTTTCACAAGATCGATGCGCTCGCGACTATGATTAGGTGGCGAGAAAGTCCGCCGGTGGCAGTCCGACTGTCGGAGTCCTTTCAACGTTTCGAGAAACTGATAACAGTCTGTACACAGATAACACTGGGTGCTGATAGTGGGTGAGGCCCACTACCTACGCCTGTTTTTGTCTTTCAAAATCTATGCTACCTAATCTAGCTATGGTAGCCGCGACAAACAATTTCTTTACACCCTGTACAGTGTACAGTGGTAGCACTTATGTAATATTTAGTCGTGACAACCTGGAGACATTTTTTTCTACATAAATTGTAGCTATTGTACTTCATTTTTACAAAGATTTTTTATTAATACTGTTATTTATTGTTCAGTTATAGCAGAAAAATGTTAGTTTACTGAAAATAGACTCATTGGTTGGGGCAAATGTCCCATTAATTGCTATCAATTATCTATTATTAAAAATGGCAAAAATTGTTTGAAAAAGATGCTTAGATCTTCCGTACTTCTCGAAAATGTTGTACTGCAGTTCCAGGAGAACCTCGGCGCGATAAACAGTAAAAATGGACCACGATTATTAATTAGGGCTGCTTGAGGGGCGCTTTCACGATAACCATCGAATCCAAGCGAGTATTTCTAGTGATATTTTCATCGCTCTCTTTTATCCTTTTATTCCTTGAAACGTTTCTACGGACGGAATTGTCCTGCGACCTCGGTAGTAGTGTTAATAGTAATCCTTGGTAACATCGACAGCTTACACTAACCCCAAAAATATATACGTCCATAAAAGGTTGCATAAAAGATTCTATGACAATATCGCATCCATTTTTCTTTACAGTTTCAATCAACAAATTATGCTACATTTATAACTAGACTGCGGATCTTTATGCATTTATAGCAAAATTGAGTAGATGAAATTGAAAATTGCTGAAAAATTGAAAAAATTGAAGATTTCAATATATGATTTCTACTTTCTTAAAATCACTAAGACAACAATAACATTCAATTTAGTTTCTGCTTCTCGCAATCGATGCAGACAATTTTTATTTTGCATAAAGATCCGCAGTCTATTTATAACGTTACATTTCAAAGAAATACATCTCACAGACAAAAACAGATCCGTCAATTTACAGTGCCTAAAAATGGGTGACTTTTCGCTCTGAGTAAAAATTTCACCTGTAACAGTAAAAATATTAATATTCTCAAATGAGATTAAATCCACCTCTAGTATGTACATATACACAAATAGTTTCTATACTGTCATGTTCCTAGCTCGAAAATAACTGGAAGCTATGTTATCAATGATGTTAATGATAACTAGTTCGAGATCGTATAAAACAGCGGTGAATTGGCGAAGGAGGTTCTCACGGCGGCGCGGCGCTTCACCACGCATTGAAATCCCTTTCGCCGCACGACTCGCCGCAAAGGGATTATCGAGAGAGAAAGTGGCAATAAATAGTTGACAGTGGTTTCGTCAGGGAAGAGGCTCGGCAGTGGTTCATTAAAATGTTTCGCCGGAAAAACGCCACGCACCGGGACTTAGATGCACGCGAAGCGTGGCGTTGAAAAACAGCGCAGGAAATTGTAATGGTTTCTACTCAAGCCGCGTCGTTAGCGGTAATAGTGCCAATAAGCGCTTCAGGAAATAAAGTAATTTGTCCCATATCGCTGCAATATGTTTGTATAAAGACTTGTCAGCCGGGGAATGTGTTTATGCGCGGAAAAAGGACATTTTTAACGACATCATTTTCTGAAGAGTTACACGTCGTACGTGATCTTGTTCGGATGAAAATTGCGAGCATGATTCAAGCAAATATATACGTTTCTGAAGCAATTTTAACAAACTGGGATGAAACAAACGTTTTCATTAAACCCTCTACTACACACCAAATATCTCGGTAATTATTCATTTTAAGCCCCACTTTGTATAATACTTTTTACGCAGAATTTCATAATTTATCCGAATTCGAGAAGAAATATTAGACACATCTCGATAAATCGAGAAAATTATATTATATAAAATGTATATTGTAATAATATACATTTATTTAACATTTTATTTTTTATTTAACATTATATATATTATATAATATTTGGCGAAAATGGTCGACGGGATAATCCCAAAGTATCGATAATTGTTATTCTGGCCATCTGACTATTTCACTTCTGTAATTTAGAATAGCAAAAGATCTCTCGCACTGGTCGAGTTTTCGCGAATCGAGTCGAGTCAAGTCGATTTGCGCTGCGATACGTAATTGGCGGTGACTGCGAGGTGCACGCGGAACTGGAGCCCGAGGCTGTCCCGAGCAGCCGAAGCTGAAAAGGCGAACGACGGGGCGTGGAGAAAGAGAAGAAGGCGGAGGATATAAGGACGAAAAGGGGTCCCGTCCGTCCCGACGAAATCGAGCGTGACCAGGAGAGATGCACTACCGATCGATGGATCGGCCCGGTAAAAAATGCCAAAGTTGTAAAGTTGAACGGACGTCTGGTTTTTGCTGACGATTTTTGCTCGCCGGACGAAAATCGTCGGAAGCTGTCTGCCGGTCAAGCCAGCTACCTTTTCTCCGCCCTTCCCACGATCCATTACGCACGCTGCGAACGATCATCTACCCAACTACAGCTCCGCCGGAAGATTGATCAGCCCTGGACATCGCATCTCTCCTCGACGATCTCACAGCTTTATGGATTCCACCTTGGCGCGTCTCCACGATGCTGCCACGAGATACACAGTTTGACAATTAAATCCCACGTCGGCGAATTCCTCTATTGTGTCCGCTCTACAAGGAATGCTACTTTGCTCCGGCTGCTTTACAGTTACCGCGAGTATGTTTGCGAGCTCCTCGCAGCGCTGCGCCGCGCCGCGAGCAGATCCCCGCGACGCGATGGGCCAGATGAATCGCGAAATCTCGTGCCACTTTATGGACGGTGGATTCCATGAGAAAATTCTAGGCTCTAGGATCTTCCTTCAACGCCTAGTCTCGTTCATAATTTCCTGTTATTTCACGGGTTTTCCCGTAGCTACTTATACAGGCGATTTAGTAAATATGAACCTCTATAAAACAACAATTTTCTTTATTTTCTTACGATAATTAAATTGATAGCTGGAATAACGTTGGATGATATAAGAGGTTAAGGAAATCTCCAGCTACCAATTCAATTAACTTGTTAGAAATTTGCTTCAAGCAATCTTGACACTTCAAACGCACCGTTCCATTGCAGACCTTCAAGAACAGCATTACGATACATTTTTGTCCGGCAGGATTATTCATTACCTCTTCATTCAACCACTTCGAATTTACATTGAACATTCTTCCTAATGTCCGCACAAAAACTTTCCTCTGCCAATTCATAAAATCGTGCAAAGAATGCCGAACAGGAATCCATAAAGTCGCACATCAGTCTATCCTCGCGGCGAGCCAGAGAGCAGTTGGCCAGGAACGATTTGCATTTTCTAGAATATCGCACCCTGGCAAATCACGAGTTTCGCATTTTCCCTTCAAATAAAATCACGAGTTCACGGTGCGAGAAACCGGCGGGTGTGGATCGTGTTCGTCGGTTCGTTCTCGGTTTCGTCCGCGTTGGAACAAGGTTGCTGGTCGTGATTGGATAAGACCGCGACTCGCTCCGAGCGAGAAAAAGGCCACCGAAAATGTCTGGCTGCTGCCATACCATGCCCGGCCATGCCATACCGTGCCGTGCCATGCCATGCCGTCGTGTTGCGCGCGTTTTCTTTGCCAGGCTGTTGGCTTCCTCCTTCCCAGAAGGGTCGGAACTGCCTGTTCACGATGTTCGTTGCGGTCACACCTACATTGGGTAACCAGCGGGGACCACACAAATTGGCAACAGTGACCGGTCTCTGGCCGTCCGTGCTTCTTTTTCAACGTGGTCGCCATTGATTCGCTGGCGTAGAACGACCTTTACATAGCCTACACCTCTATGCGGCAAAAACTCACCGCGAGATGACTTTCGAAACATCAGAGGCCTGGCGCCCGACCGACCTCGCTCTCTCGCCCGGCGAAACCCACTTCGAGACTTCTTTTCTTTTCCGTTTCTGCCACGCATCTTTTACCCGATACTTCGACGCACCTGTTCGATTTTTACCATTTTATCCGCTCTTTCTGTTCCGTCATTCTGTACGGCTCGATCTTGCTGTGTACCAACTGGGGACTTAAAATCGGTGGTGCACTAATAAGGCTGTATCCAAACTGATGTACAGTCTGGTGCCGATATAAGGCGACGCTGTTTGTTTCGAAGTAAGAAAATAGCTATCCCCTGTTCTTCTTTTGAACTTGTTCGCTCATCATCGCTTGCCAGAACGAGAGGGTATGTTATATTCTATCCTTTTCCAAAAATAGTCCGCTACGTTCCACCTCTCCTCCTCGGCCCACTCGAGAACAAAATCAAGCAGAATAGTATAAATAGCCGGGGTGGCTGCTGATCGAAGTTTCGATTCTGTAGGATGAATGGTTCAGGAGTTATACTAGCTGAGAGTTGCGCATTGTTCAGTGTTTTTGAGAGGTCAGGGCGCCACCACATTGGTTTGTAGTGTCGTGCTCCGCTTACCGAGCAGAGCCGCTAGGTGGTAGTTAGTTGGTGACTAGGTCGGGGGAGGAAGCAAGGTAAGCGGATCGCGGTCATCACTACAAACTTACAAACCAATATGGCGGCGCCCTTACCTCTCAAAAACACTGCAGATTGATCAACTTTAAGCAAGCATAACTCCTGAACCATTGATCCTACAGGATCGAAACTTCGATCTGCATCCGCGCCGGGTACAAATCTACTGGTTTACGTACCAAATACATCATAACTTATAGCAACAAGACGAGATAGTACGACAGTAAGGGCTGTAAAGGAATCCAAATTTCGACCAATTGATAGTGGATTTTACACGAAATTTGGTCGGAAAAGTTCCAACCGAGTCGTTTCATAAATCTATGCAGGCGCCGCGTCTTAATCGGTATTCTTACAGCGGCGCGGAGCTCGAAGTATATCACGCGCTTTGAGCATTATGGCCGCGCGAATATTCTTAATCTCGCAGTGCGTCGCGGCCTGCGACTCTAAGGATTTCCTTAGCGCATAATGCACGCACGGACCACGGACCGTGATTTAAGCGGACAGCTTCGGGAATCGTGAATTCGCCGAGTCGCGAGAAACGGCTATTTATACGGGACGGAACAGAGCGTGGCGACAATGGCCGAATTTCGTATGCTGTTCGAACACGCGATGCCCCTGCAGGACAAAGGGCCTGCATTCGGGGCACGCGCATTTTCGTTGCCGGCTAAACTCGCGTTGAATTCTTCCGCCGAGGTGTCGCGCGTCGAAGCGCCGATTAAATTCCGCCGCGAGATCTTCGTCGTTGAAATATTCAATCCATAATGCCTGGGAATCGCCGATGTACAAGGTGTCCGTGTAGGTTCAACCCTTCGCGGACGCAGGTCTGCAGACCAAACAATTTTGCCGTTCTGTGCGTGTGACTGCGAATCATTTCTAAAGAAATTATTACTCTTTAAGAATATTAACGCGTCGGACGCCGTGACAGTCCTTCGAGATCGACGGTTTCGAATTTACAAGATAATACATATACAGGGTGTTCATTTGAAAACTTTCCAGCCGAATATCTCGAAAAGTATGATAGATATTAAAAAAGTGTAGAACACGCGTCCAAGGATTTCGAAGGGAAAAGAGGGGGCAGTATCAGTTTTTTATTTGGGTGGCGTTTTCAAGGTCGCTTGGAGGTCAACTTTGTTTTTTCAAATGGAAACCTGCGGATAAAAAAAAGGAACCTACAAAAATTGCTGGTCTTTTTACGTACAATAAGATTCCATAATAAAAAACATAGGTTTCCATTTGAAAAACAAAGTAGACCTTCAAATGACCTTGAAAACTCCACTCAAATAAAAAACTGATACTGCCCCCCCTTTTCCCGCTTGAAATCCTTGGACACGTGTTCTACACTTTTTGAATATCTTTCATACTTTTCGAGATATTTGGCTGGGAAGTTTTCAAATGAACACCCTGTATACTATTAAGCTGTAACATAAATTCATTGACACTTTTCTGGGGTGATTTTGCTATACTTTTTTAAAGTGATTCTTATAGCATAACGAAGTTTAGCTACAGTTTCTATTTCATCTAAAGAATTTCAAATAAAATTATCAAATACAGTAAAATAAAATACAGAAAAATATTCAAATTTCAAACTAAAAACAAAAATTTTGTAGAATAATCCAGGCGTGAATATATGTACTTGAAATACTGAATTATTTCAACTTTGCGTTTCTGCTTTCCAGAAATAGCGTAGCGTTAAAAACCGAACAGCTTCCCCATAGCTGACGGTGTTCGACGAACAAGCTGTTCATATTAGCATGTAGGAAAAAACAGGGAAACGAAATGGAAAGGGGGAATTCCAGGAAGCCGGTGGAGGTAGCTGTTAAAAATCGAAAGTGGATTTCCGCGCGTAACCGGTCATCGGTAGTGGGGTAGGTAACATCATGTTCCATGAAGCAGGAGCACGTGTAGCTTGCATGTGCACGCGACCAGCAGGATGTATATATAGTTACCCTCGATCATCGGTGATTAGAAAGTATAGTTAAAAATCGAATCGTGCGTCGACGTCGCGTCGCCCAATTCGTCGATCCGCTGCAGCTCGGGTGCTTGCTATTTCCGAGCCTCGCAATCTGCATTAAAATTAATGAACCGTGCAAAAACCTGACTTACAAAAAGCCTGCAAGATCTCCAACGTGGTTCTTTTGGGTAAAAGTTAATAATCAGTGGACATGAATTAGCACATCATTAACCATTCGTCTGGAATGAAATGTTTTGAGAGCTGTTGAAATCCGGGTTTACTAAACTGCTGGTATTTTCAACCGGACAGTGTTGGACGCTTACGTCAGCAGGGAATTGGTTTTTTGTTATAGCCATTTTTATAAATAGACACGCTCACTTTTGGAGTTCGAGATCTGACCGGTTTTTGATAGCAATCTGCATGAAACGTCGCATTGTGTTGAGACTAGAAGAGCTCGAGCTCTAAATATATAAAATGTAAAAATGTACCTAACAGAAGCACCTTTATAAGAAAAATAATGAGTCATTTTATTATGTACCTGGAAAATAATTCTAATGTTAACCTTTAGATGCACTTTGACACAAACGTTCAATCTAAATTTTAATTTTCTGGCAGCCAGTTGAAATGATGACTGTGGATTTCATGCATTTATTACAAAAATGAGAAGGTGCAATTTAAAACAGTTAGAACACTAAAAGAGTAAGAATATCGGTACAGTAAAGTCTTGATCTAAGTCGCACGCAGCTGTACGATCTTAGTCAGTTCGCCTACCCCCTCCAGTGAGGGGGCTAGGAAGCTCAAGCTGCCTCGGTCACCGAGCAGTGTAAACCACACATCTAATCCAATTACAAAATTCTTTATTTTTCATTATGTTTTTATGGGATCACCAAATTATTCGTGAAATTTTCCTTATTAAAATGACACTAATCTACACGATCCATGTCGGACAATTTTAACACAACGTACCATAAAGCGTAAAAAGATGTTCGTTATGAATGATTAAAAAATTTATCCACACCGTGCATAGTGATTCCATTAATTTTGTAAAACAGCATTGATAGTGCTTCTCTAAAATGATAGAACGCGAAAAGAATATCGATAATATATTTCCGTCGACGTACAAGAAAGAAAAATATTTCCATGACGGACAGCTGTCGAAGGAAACAAATATTTTACCAATTAGAAAATAATCCGCCGTTCAAGGCGTTTAATCACTGGCCGTTGTGCACGCAGTTGGCAGCCGTCGGCTTTCACATTATGATAGACACGGGACCCCGCGTTGACTAGGACTGACAACCACCATTACAATTTCATCAGTTTCCCACAAAGCGTTCGCGACGAGCCGCGGCAGCATAACTCCGCTGACAATACGATGAATCGTGTGAAATACCGAGGGAAGCGTTCATCATCGCCGCAAATGATGATGATCGCCGCGAGAAGAGGCTCGTGTCGAGTCTCGATATGTTCAGCCATCGATTAGCACCGTCCAGCCGAGACGTCACTGTTATCACCGAAATGAGAAAAAGTAATAGGATAAGAATTACTTCCTCGATTAAAACTTGATAAAAAAAACTTGCATAAACGAATTTACATTGAAACAATGAATTTTTATATGGAAGTCTAGGTACTCTGAATGCTTGTTACTTCTACAAGGTATTTTTATGAAGCATTATGAAGCATGGCTATGTCTTTTAATGAATGCCTACAATTTTTATTTTGCATAGAGATCCGCAGTCTAGTTATCGGTAACCAAAAAAAAGTACTAGCCATTTTTAAAGGTTACTGGTATCCATAATAATTTCAGTCGTTCATGATAGTCATCCATAACCAGTTGTTAATTGAATGTATTAACTCTTATACCATAACTTTGAAAATTTGTCTTCCAACAATTATGACGTCTGTCGAAAAGCAAGATAAAAGCCTGTGCAAGCTCGAACAGAATTTTTCTAGAAACGAGAGATAGCTGTTCGCTTCGATCCGCAGGGAGAAGTATTGAAATAAGAGGCGTGATAGAAAAATCTGGCGGTTCTCCTTGAAGGGCGCCGCGCTCGGAAACGTATTGACATTCAAACGGAGTAGCGGCCCTCCGATTTGAAAGTAGACACCTGTATGCCCGAGCCTCCCGCCACGGAGCGGACCCGCGCATAAACAAGCCTCCGAGGCGAGAATAAATCTGAATTCGATTTGCCACGAATTTACGAGGATATTGTCGCCGCGCGCTGAGAAACAGTGCGACCCGACACGGGGAGATTAATATCTTCGTTGCGTCCGGGCGACTCGTGTTTGCGTAAATTTCCCGTTACGTTTCGCGCTAGGGACCGCTCGAAAAAAATAGGAACGCCGTTGGATAATATCTTACGGTGAACGTTGATGTATGCACGCAGATGAGAGGAGCGTTCCTCGATGCCAGAGCTGAAGAGACCGACGCGCAGTGGGCATGTTTGCCCGATGCAGGCAGTCCAAATCGCACGGTGCGCTCAACAGGTAAATACTTAACGCTCACCTAGGAATTATTGTTAATTGAGAACCCATCGAGTGAGGAAAAAGAAAAAAAATTTGAAGATTCAAACTGTAGAATTGAAGTACGAATGGTGTACGTATGTATGTGTTTACATTACAGCCAACTCTATACACATATATACAGTTAGGAGCAAAACTGATCACTAGACTGCGAATTTTATGCACTTATGAGAAAAATGGGTATTTGTTATTTAAAGTATTGGACATTTTAAAAATATTTAAGGACATCAACGCGTATTAGTTTCAGCTTAATAGGATAATTAAAAGAAGAATACAATTTTTATTTGTCTCCTGTGTCCTGCAATCAATGCAAACATTTTTTATTTTGCATGAATGTTTTTATGTACATAAAAATGAATATCTTCATTTTATCCTCACCTCAAAAAATCTTTTAGTCAATGGAAGAAGTACTTAATGCGTCGTAAAGGTAAGTATGAAAATTTGCATGAAGTTCCGCGGTCTAATGACGAAGGCGAAAGGAGATACGGGTCTGTACTGACCCATTACACAGACGGCACGGATGAAAGGAAAAATGTATGTGGGAGTCAGAAGAAAGTGCTGGAAGACACGAAGGAGAAGTGGAATAGAAGAGAGGAACGAGAAGAGGATAAATGACCAGGTATTAATAAGCAGGGAAAGATAAGGAAATAAGAAGAAACGGGAAGGGATAATGAGGGAAGAGAACGATTAGACTGAGGTTAGGAATAAGGCTCCGCGGACGTTTAAGGATTTATTATCTAATTTATTTTCACCGCGAAATCCTCAAAAGAAGAAATATGATTTCCTTCGAGTTCCCATTTCGCGATCTGATCCAGAAAAATCTGCAGTTCCATAAACGTCGGGGAGACTGGTAGACCACAGATCGTACAGTATTCCCCACAAAATAATTCACAATTAATTTTGATTATTAGCTATTATTGCTATGTACAGTGCACGAAGATGAAGAAGCTTGTCAAGCAAATCTAAGGGATGATTCTTCTAAATTATTAACCATTAAATACTATTTACTATTGCCTAGAAAAACTCCATTTTCATTCTGATTGGGACATGAAAAGTAATAAGTAGACTGCGAACCTTTACGTAAAATAAAAATTATCCAAGTCCATTGTAAAAAACAGAAGTTACATGAAAATGCATTTCCTCTTGCAGTAGTTTGAAGAAGCCGAAAATAATACAACACACATCATTAAATTTCTCTGTCTTTGTAATTTTCTGTTTGACTACTTCAATTTTGTTATAAAACTTTTCTAAGTAATTTTAAAATGCATGCCGAATAAGTCTTCGTCCGTAGACAAGATTAAAATTGCATGGCGTTGTTGGCAACCACAGCAGGTCGTTCCAGGGTTAACAAAGTAGCAAACTAGCTCTGTGGCTCTATCTTTCGCACGATGCCGAGAGATCTTAATCATTTAATTCTTAACTTTAGTCTCTCATACACTCCTGAAGAACTATCCCTGAAATGTTCTCCCAACTGTTGCTGAACAATTCTACGGATTTTTCCGAGGGCCGTTCACACGGTTTATCACACAGTGGTATCACGATTTTTCTGGCTCGGTTACGCTGGTTCGAGGAGGTCCTGGAAGGAGCGGGTCGAGACGCAGGACGGCCTGTTTACAATAATAAAGCGTTGCAAGTCGCATTTTTCTAGATTCTAGATCGACGAGACAAACGACAGCGCGTCAAGGAATTCCAATCTCGCCGCGGCGGTGCTCCCCCTCCCGGTTCAATTACGATCTACCTAAATGGTAGATTCCACTCGGCCCAATAAAGGCGTTTTGCAATTAGCACCAACTGCATTTCCATCTGCGCTGCTCCTCCCGGTCTGCCTGTTATTGCCGATGCATTATGATAGCGCCGCGAGACTGCGAAAGATGCTGAAAAGGTAGATAGCGAGCGAACGTCTAACCGGTGCGCGCGGCCGTGCCTCCGATTCGCAGGTGAAGACAAGTTGAACGTTCCCGGTTCGAACGAATCAGGCTTCTGACAAATTCATTGGCTCGAAGTTATTGCGCCGCGTCGAGCACATCGATTACAACCAGCTCGTTCGATCTCTCGCAAAAGTTCGTTATTATTGTCTTTGTATATTAAAACTTCTCAATCGTCGGCGAAGTCGCCGGGGTAATTTTTCAAACGACCGCTCGGTGAAACCAACGTTTAATTAGCCGGATCGGCGTTGAGTCGTTGCTTCTCGGCGAGGTGATCAGGAATTATTCGAACGAGTGATCGGCGAGCTTTAATTGCTGAGGTTTACGATCCGTTTCTCGCGATTGTAATATTCTTGAGTTTCAACTATTTGTTAAGAACTACGCATCAAAAGGCAAAACCACCTGACGGCGAGGGCCATCCACTGATTGGCTGGCGAGCCCTCCGACGCAAGCCATAAAAGTAAGATAAAAAATATGCTGTAAAAGTGTAAATAACAATCCAATCGAGAAAAATCGTGGCATTAAATTCCGGCAGCCTGATAACAAACAAAAATGGACCAATCACGCGTTCCGAGTGATCGTGCGAAGACCAATCCGGCCGCGGGGCTGATACCCGACGTCTCCCGGGGCTGTCTAAATCATTCCGCTGCCAATAAAAGTCATCCCTGCGATCTTGTTAACCGCAATTACACGGGCCGATCGTGAACGGACCGTGGGACGATCAATCGCCGAAATATCGGCCGCAGCACAAAGGGGCGATTCCATTCCGGGGGCGTCCTCGTAGCACGCAATTAGCTTAATAGGCTGGCGGCGTGGGTCATGGGCGGAATTAAAAGTGGCGCATATTTGTACTGAATGGACGCGCGAACAAAGAGAGGTGCCAGATAGATTCCCGGAGAAGCGTACTAATCCTTGGTGGTGGTTGCCAGTCGGGAGAGGGTCGGAAAAGAGAAAGAGACAGGGAGGGAGGATAGAGAGAACGAAAGAGAGAGAATCCACCGTCACGAGAATCGCCGCTAATAGCCGCTTAAACGTGAAAGTAGTAAAGGCACAAGTGGACCTCGTAGCTTCTTCCTATATACAGGGTGTCCTGTGGCTCCGGGAAACCCTGACTAAAATATTCGAGAAGAAAAGATCGTGCAAACGTGTGCCCTGTTTTCCCTTGGTGCCGAGTTACAGCGAGTTTTGTATTTGATCAGATCTGCTGAAAAATGCAAGAAGCTGGAACTAATTTCATGTACAGTAATCGCTTCTTCGTTGTCCTGAAACGTGGGCACGATCGTTGTCCGGTGGCAAGGAAAAAAGGAGTTTTCTGAAGCAAGACAGTTGACTGCTTTTGACTGCGAATGCTTTTCTTTGTCATTTAACTAGCCGTTTCAAGAATCCTCAAGCTCTACTCGCAGAAAACGAGCGAACTGCTGTTTTGACGTTGCTATAATTCTGGAAGTTGCTACGTGAAATGAAGTCCAATGAAGAATATAAATAACAGAATGTTGAAGCAATTGTATCATCTACGTAAATGTACCTTTCGGTTGAGATGCCAACCTCAAACGCTACACACTCGAATTATGCAACTGATTTCAAGGAAGAAACCCGCATGAACTTTTCTCCGGGTAGCTAACAGAATCGTGTCGCGAACCGCTTCTCCGGTGTCACGGGACACCGTGTATAGTCGTCCGTGGTAGCTAAGCTCTGTTAGCTATCCTAGCTGAGAGAGCGGTCGTCCGGGCAAGAGAGGAGTCGTAAAAATTCCTGAAGAACGCGGCGATACAGAAGACAGCAGAGCGGCGGATGTTCCAGTTCGTTCCTTACTCCGAACGGAGTGTACGTGGGTTTTCTGCGGCCGCTTTCCTTTCTTCCTATCCTCTCGCGGCGAAGAGCGGCTCTTTTTCCGCCGTTCGACCGGCAGCCAGGCTTAACGATATGTCGGGGGGGCCCCTCAACACACCGGCCGCCCCCTCCTCCCCCCTTCGGGGCCAGAGTAAACGTACGTAACGCGACGTAACGAACGTAATTACGTGCACTAGTCCCTCGTACACGGTAACCTGTTAATTCCTGTGAGCCCCCATCTTCCCTCCCTCCCTCCAGCTTGGCGAGAGACCCCACCCTTGTTTCGCAGCGAGACGTGCACCTCGGGCGCGATCCTCTTCGCTGCTGAAGCCTTCTTCTGGCTTGCTTCAGCCTGGCCGAAGCCGCCGCAAAACGGTCCACCGTTTTCAGAGCTCCGAGACCCCTCTGTCAGGTTGTAAAATCAGCCTAACGCGATGCTAAATTACGACTGCTCGCTGCTAAGCTGCCGTGATACTGGTCAGGGGGGGCTGCTGGCTCCTGCGCTTCTAATTAAACGTGCTTTACCGCCGTAACCCGATGCAAAGTGACCGACACGCCGCGCCGCGCCACGCCGGCCTGCGACCATCCTCCTTCAGCAGGACTCTATGCGCCAGGATCGCTGGGAAATTAGGCGGAGGAATGCCGTGCTACGCGCGACCCTTCTGCACACAACCACCGCCGGAACGATTACACTGCCGCCGGCACCGTCGAACACGTTTTTCAACCCTCTCTGTGCCGAACTAAACATTCTACTTGAGCGAAAAATTCACAGATTTAATGGACCTTGTGCAATCCTCTACATCACCCTGATTTCGACATTATACATATAGATTATTTGAAACCATTTTGTATTTAATATACTTGCACAAATTTTCGTTTTAAGACTACAAATTAATACACAGGGTGGAAATTATAAAACGTTACAGACGAATATCTGCAGAAATATTGATTATACGCAAAAATGTTTCAGATGTTTCAGATTAAAATGGAAAGACCTACTTTCTGTATCATGAATCGATCGACTATAGAATTCTGAGTAAAAATGTATTGACCTCCATATGTCCTAAATCTAATAGTTAACGAGATATTACCGAAACAATTTTCTTTCTTCTCTGGATAATATCTCGTTAACTATTAGGTTTAGGACATATGGAGGTCAACACTTTTATACTCAGAATTTGACACTCTATTGATCTATGGTATAAAAAATAGGACATTTCATTTAAAAAAGGAAGTTGACCTTCACCACACCTTGGAGTGTCCACCGGGAAAAATAAAAGTCCCACCACATGATGTTCCCCTCGGTGCTAAACAACTTTCGCTGGAAACATTTTTGCGTATAATCAATATTTTTAGAGATATTCGTCTGTAACGCTTTATAATTTCCACCCTGTATTAGCGAGCAAGGACATTCAGAGAAATTTTGTAATATTTTTAGAGGAACATTAACAAGTTGCTGAAAGAAATGCAGTGAATAGGTGCGCGGGTTAGCTACACAAGGGTTGAACAATGCATTTTTCTTGGTGTGAGTATAACAACCTAATAACCCGGTGACTCCAATAACAAGTCACCGACTGAAACTTCGCATCCGCCCCAACACGATTTAGCTTTCCTGTCCGGAGTAGGACCTCGTCGTCCGAAGTGTTGGAAGACTGACCAAGCAAGAAAGTTACCATTTCAAAGTAACTCTCGCAGGCAGATGTTGCTAGCTGCACGAAGTAGCAGCTGGAGCAGCACATTTAACTCGTTTCTACACAGATGGTTGATTATTGAACCAGCCAGGACTGGCTACTAGATAGAAGCAATCTCCCATCTCGTCGAGAGCGAGCGGTTCTGCCAAATGGCGTGAGCATCGCGATCTGAAAATCGCGTCACATCGTCAAGCGGTCGGTTTCCAGGAAACGGGGAATTCCACAGCTTAACGCGAACCTGTTCCCTCGAAAACGACCTTCCTACGCCCGGACAATGGGTGTAGGCAACAGGCGTGGGTGATCGACGAAGGATACCGAACCTGATCTGACCTTATACGATTCGGTGTGCCAGAGCTCGTGCCTGCTTTGAGGACACGGAACAGGGACAGAGTCGCCGATGACGTTTCGTTGGTTTCGATCTATTTTAAGAAATTCCGGTCTGGACACCCTATGGCGGGTACCCGTACCCCCGGAACACCATTTCACAAATATTCCAACGAAAAATTTAACGCGTCAGACTGATGCAAAAATGATTCCGATTTTCATCAGCTTGAACTTCAGAAATTTTTCTGAAGCGACAGTCATCTCGTATTACATTTAGAATCAGGGACCAAAAATAACAGTTATTCTAATATTTTCTACGATAAAAATCATTAATGAAAAGTTGGTTATTATTGAAATTTAAGATAATGTACACAAAATATAAAGAACAAAATGATTAAGAAATATCGATATTTCTACCTTTTCATCGCTCATAGCAGTTATCGATGAGAGAAATTTATTTCGATCGCTCATAACAGTTGTCGGTGATCAAATTTCTTTTCACTTGTTCATAATAAATAATTATTGATGAGAAAATTCATTTTGGTTGTTTGTTTAATTTTTGAATAATTCGAACAATTTGATCAACGAATAATTTGAACAACGATTATATTTGTCCGTACTACAAGTGGCTTTAACGAGCGAACCGTAGTATAGTAAATTAATTTGAGCTCCCGTGAAATTGTTGCAAATGTTATAAATATCGAAAATTGTCAAAGTGAAAATCACAAAAATTCAAAAAAATATTTTGTTGATATATCGGACATTGCATCTGTCCCAAGAACATACTGCATCGAAACAGAACTTAATTGATTAGTGTTAATAATAATAAATCAAATAATTGAACATATATATATATAGACTTAAAAAGTTCAATATAATTTAAAGCACAAAACGATTCAATTTCATTTGAAGTGCCGAAGTATTTCATAAAATACCTACCAGATGTATTAAATCGAATGAAGAGACTGAAATAAACATATCGACATAAACAAGTATTGAACACTAACTTCGCATAATCCACGTACGTTTCGCTAAAGCAATATAATGGTACTTGACAATATTATTTACCACGGGAGGAAAGATCGAATACGAAAGAAAAAATGCGAGACGCAGTAATGTCTGACCTATGACGACTTATGTCACTCGTTTCTCTCGATGCGATGCGTCCGTGACTGACGCACGTTTAGTACCACTGAAACTAATGCGAAACTATGTGTGGAAGAAGTTACAGTGTGAGTTAAGGCACTACCATCATTGGACTCTTCGCGAAGTTATTAAATGGTCCGCTGTTCAAGGGTTAATGAATCCCACAGTGAAAGGACTTCATAGCCAAACGAGATAAATACCGGAAGGATGACTCACGGGAGGATTGCGACACGGTTAGAAATACACATTGTTGCTTTTTATGCTGGTACTAAATAATGTCCTCAAAGACACACCCATGACGAGTTACTGAATTTGCTCAGTCGCTCGAGGAGATGATACTTCGTTGCAAATCCTCCATTCAGAATTTGCAGATCCGAACTTGCATATGGTGGGTCTTATTTTCGAAATTTTTTGTGGCATCCCCGCAGGAATGTTCCAATTAATAAAAACTATACGCGTGGAAAACCACGCGCGGCAGAAGTGAAACTTCTTGCAGCGTAGTAATATTTAGAAGTAAATTAAGATTGGAAATGGTAAGTAATCCTAATGAAGCGACAAGATCAGGAATTACTAATACAAAAAAAAGTAATGAAGCGACAACAAGATCAGGAACAACTAATACAAAAAAAATAATGATGCTAAAACAAGATCAGGAACAACTAATAGAAAAAAATCATAGAAAAATTTTAATTTCCAAAATTTGCGACACAAAGAAGGAGAGCGTATGGGAAATGCTATGAACTTTGTCTCTTTCTTTCCCATACGCTCTCCTTCTTTGCGTTGCAAATTTTGATCGTTCATTATTTTTGAAATGAAAATTTTTCTATGATTTTTTTTTTGTATTAGTAGTTCCTGATCTTGTCGCTTCATTAGGATTACTTACCATTTCCAATCTTAATTTACTTCTATAAACATTACTACACTGCAAGAAGTTTCACTTCTGCGTATAGGTACTTACAAATTTTTCAGAATTACTTGTACCTCCGTCGGATCAACCGGACACTGCCATTTCCGCGAATAAGTTTGAAGCACAACACAACACATTATCCAAAATTGTGACAACGAACGGGAAGAAGTTACTCCGACCACGGTCAAAATAGTACTGCGGTTGTCGCCTCTGTTTTTCGTGAATGGTTAAGGGTGGAAAAGTGGGGAAATTGTCAAAGAAATTCCTTGTGGCATTGTCTACGGTCATCAATGACGTCATTTATAAGTCCGCTCGTCGTTTCGATGGGTCCGTCGCGCGTGTTGTCGCACGTTTTTTAATTTCTTTTTTTCTTAAAAAATCAACTGCGCTGCGACCCAAACATAGAGATTATAATAACGTATAATAACAAAGAAGGGACATGCACAGAAACTAAAACTAATGGTATACAAACGATATGGTATTATCCTATAATCCTGCGTAATTGTTTTTTAAAAGTTTGCAAAGACTCACACAGTAAAGAAATCAATACGATTATAGAGAGTGCTAGAGTCTGCAATAATGCGATTTATTGGATTAATCAATCCATAAGTAGATCTGGCTTTAAGTGTTTGAAATCCTGCTCTAGTTCTCAATACACGCTCTGGTACATAGAAATTGATTTGCGCAAGTAGAGAGGAACAATCAATATTATTAATTAAATTATTATTAAAGATTATTAATTAAATATAGGACAGCTGCCAGCGGTCACCCCCACTTTTTTGACCTTTGACCGTTCGCTTTTTCATGTCGTGAATTCCGTGACGCGAATTAGGCTTACACCCTGCCAAAAGAAGTTTCACTTCAAAAATTATTTCTGAAATTTGAAAATTGCACAGATTTTAAGATCATTAACGAAATAATGAAATTTCTAGATGGCTGATGTTTCGTAGACAATTTTGATTATGCATAAAGATCCGCGCAGTTTATTTATAATTTTGTCCACCAGTGTCTAATCGAATATCTTTGATCGAATTGAATTCGCATAATTTGTTTAGCAGGGTCATGTTCGAATGGCGGGTAGAAAAAGGATCGTGCGAGCTCATCGAAGCAGTTCTCAGGGAGCGAGGCTCTTACATCATTCGGTCAATGTATCGAGCGGAAAAGTAAACCGGCGATGACGATCGGTGGAATGTGGAATGTGGATACGTGTCTCACGCGAGCTGTACAGGAGGCTGCGAGAGGAAACCCGATTAGAACAGACGGGTCGGTTTTCCTGGACGCGGCACCACTTAGAAACCAGTAGAGCTGGTTCACCGGCTAAACGGTGTACGTGTTACAATGCAGCACCGGCGCGAAGGTCAACCCCGTAAATTGTTGTCATTCATTGGCCTAACGTGTTAACTACGTGCAAACAGTCGACGAGAATCTTGCCGGAAGATTGATTTCGATCCTCGAGAATCTTTATTATTCCGAGCGTTATTCAAAGACTCCAGGGAAAGAGAAACAGGCGTCTCCTTCCTCATTCTTACGCATCGGTAACAAAAAATTCGTATGTGTACAGGGTGTATGAAAAGTAATGGTCATCCGTTCTAGGGGTGAATCTACACTTCTGGATCGGTGGACATTTGTAAGAGAAACTTTCCGCGAAATTGTTTATAACAAAGGAAATTGTTGGTAAAGTTGTATTTTTACATCGCAACGCCTTCCACTCATCCAGAAGAGAAAAAGTTTGAAAGAACTTTAACAGCTTATATCTCAATAACTATTTTTTCGTGACATGTGGCTCCTTTCAAACTTTTTTTCTTCTCGATGAGTAGAAGCTATTGATGTCAAAACGAACTTTAACATCAATTTTTTGTTGTTGTAAATAGACAGCGGATCTTTATACAAAATACAAATTTTCTAAGTCGATCGTAAGAAGCCCAATAATTCGAAAATAATGTGACATTCTTAGATTCTTGTAGTATATTGTGCCATTTTTAATTTTTCACTCATGCATTTACCGACTATGATCGTGTCGAGGAATTTTAGAAAAAGTAATCGAGATTGGGATTTAATTTTCCCGAGGAACGTGTTTTTTTGTAGTATCTCGAATAATCTGCGAAAGGTTGAGGACACTTGCCCAAATCGGCCGCCACGGGGCAGGTGTTCACGTGTGCACAATCGAAAATTAGCGCCGTTACGGTAATAACGCCGCAAACGTGTCACTGGGTTGCTCGCTTAAACGCACGAGACGGGGTAACACCGGGGCAATTACCGCATTAACTGTAATCATATTGTCGGCAGATGAAGACCGCGAAATAGTCCATTATAATAGGTAATTGTTGTGTTCCCCTTCATGCAGCGCCTTTCGAAATCTTCTTAACGTTCAAATGGACCGTAAAAACAGTTGGGCAAGTTTGAACGTAAACCGAGAATCGCACGCGTGAAATATACCTTGCAAATGATCGTTCCGATTATCGGACTTAATACCCCAGTCGTTTACTGTCGGTTCAACGCGCCTTAAAATGTCTATGGCATTTAAAAGCTTGCTGCAATCAAACCGACACTCAATAAACGATCATTTATCACGAGACCCCGGTTTATACGCCTACCGTGCTTATATGTAAAAGATTACGTTTCTATTCATCTTTTGGAGACAATTTTGTTACAAAAAAATTCTGCTAACTATCGTATAATTACTGACTAACCTGTGTTCGACAAAATCAGAGAGGTACTTTTTTTAAAACTCGAATCAAAGTTGATAAATATGTAACGTAAAACATTGGGAGACATTGTTAATGCTAAAAAAGACCAAACCACGTATTACCACAAACGTAACTTGCAGAAATAGATAACGATAGCACGTGTTTCAGGAAATTTATCGAGTTATATATTCGATTGTAGGGGCTTCGGTTGAATAAAAATTGTGGGTAAAATTACAAACTGCATATTACATATGTTTTACGGCAAAAATGGTTTTAGATTTCACATCTCGAAAACTGGACTTTTCAGCATTGTCTCGAACAGTGTGCATCGTGAACAACAAAGTCGCTTCAGGTTTCAATTTCAGATTACGCGGGCGGCGGGTCGAGGACCTTTCAACTATCGAAACAGCGTCGATTTCACGTGTGCCGCTCGCGAGGCGTGTTTTCAAGTTCACCGGTGCGGTGGGTTCCCGGGGAATTCGCAATCGGCTGGTTTTCGCGCTGCGAATTCATTATTCGCGATCCCAGCTCGCTATCAGATTCGGATCGCGCGGAAAAACCAGTCGGCGAAGGCGTTATCGGTGCCGCTGTCACGGGGCCCCGGTATAGCGATGCTAATACATCGTTCCCCGGGGTACCGGGAGGAAGAATCGGCTTCACTATTAGTAGAATGGCATGTGGCAAAGGGCAGCATGTTAAATGAAGGGAGATTAGGAACGCTGCACCTGTGCCTAGAAAGGGTGTACGCATAATCATACGTTAAATGCCTCTAATCCGATAAGAAATTGACTGACAAATCGCCATTCTCTACCTATGGAACTTCACCCACACGGCCGTAACGCCGCGTGTAATTGTTGGCTAACGTCCGAGTGATGGTACCAGAAAGAGAGAGAGAAAGAGGAGAGAGAAAGAAAAAGAGAAGGAGAGTCAGAGAGAGAGAGAGAGCGAACTTTAATGTCAGGCGGTGCTTCGTCATTCCAGAGATACTCGGCACGCTTGCCGCGGGTATTAGCCTATCTTTTTACAATTAGCAAACCGAACTGCTCACGTATTCCCGATTTACATCTGTATTCGTGGCGCGCGCCTGTCTCCTCTCGTTCGCCATATGCGTTTTCTTTAATCGACACGTCGAATCCTTTCGCGGTGGTTCAACCAGGAGGATCTCGTGGACTTTCGCTTTCGTTACCAACCGGCGAGAGGATGCACATTTTTTGGTAACGAAGGCTCTGATCGCCGGACTAAACCTCCTTCGCTTGTAATTAAGCATCTTTATATGAAAGAAAACTTCTCCAATTGCGAGAAATCGTTATTACATTGAAATATATTTTCTCTCGTAATCGCGTCTTAAAATGTCGGAAATAATGTCCTGTTTATCTTGTTTCTTTTCAACTTTGTATATTATCCATCCATCTTTTTCACACATGCATAAAATCCGCAAGTTTATTTATAGCTCCGGGAGGTCCTCGTAAAGGGGATTTTAATGCATCTTATACGATCAATCAAGATATTTTTATTTTAAATAAAGATTCGTAGCCTCTCTACGCTGATATATCTACGCCTCTATACGCTGATGTCTTTAAATCTTTTTAATACGTCCACTGCTTTGAATTGTGCTTACCCATTTTTGTCATAGATGCATAAAATCCGCAGTCTACTAATGACTCGCAATATTCGCCAAATTAAAATCCATAAGAATGTTTTGTTTACAGCTCTGCGAGTTCTGCAGTCGCATTACGCGCGGAGAAAGTAAAGATTAGGGAACGATTAGGATAATCAAGTCTCGCGACCCGTTTGGTGGGTTCGATGGAAGCGAGCTGGTTCTCCGAGCAAGGCTGAATTGGAACGATCGAGCTACTTGCGTTGATACGAAATTGTCAAAAACGAGGGAAAGTACTTCCGATTTAAACGATGGTCGACGTCCAGGTTAGCAGTAAAAAAATATTCATCAGCTTCTGTCCACGATCACTTTCCACCATAAGTTACGAAGATAACTATCCGGTGAATGCACACTGACTAAAACTTTCGCTCTCAGGCGGGTATGTCGTTAACTATGATAAATACCCGGAGGAAGAATTTCCTGAATGAAAGACAAAAAGGACGACGCAAAGTACAACTTCAAGTATGCCATTAACCCGTTGCCTAACGGCCGGTATCTAGCAGGTTTATCGGTATAACATAAAAGTGCAAATATCTTCCAATTTTTCTATAGAAGAAAATGTGAACAGATTAGATAACGGGTTTCCGGGTAATTAAGTATGAAATTATTAATCAAGCAGAATCAGACGAAAATAGTCCGTCTCGCTTCCGCACTCGTTAAGTTCGATGCAAAAATAAAAACGTGTAGAAAATCGGATGATCACGAAGCATCGAGAAAATATAAGAATTACAAAGCAGAGTACAAGACAAGCGAGTGACGCGTGAAATGTCGAACGAGTGTTGGAGAAGTGGCGGTTGGCAGCGGTCCAAATAGAGTATTCATAACGCTAATCCCTACCTGTATCCCCAAGTGGAAGCTGTGGTCGACCAGTAGCCAGCCGAAGGCGGTGTTCCCACTACTTCAGCACTAGTCCACAGAACCAACTAAGCTAGTCACCTACTTCCGTTCACGTGTGCGCGAAATCCCACAGAAACACTCTCGCCCTTGCTCGTGTCCACGTGCTCGTTTCGGTAGCCTCGAAATGTCTCGGCGGATCCGGCGTCCAGGTTTGCGTCCGCGAATCCTGCGCAAGGACACCGCGTAGCTAGCAAGCTGTCACGGTGAACGCGTTCGCGGGAACCATTGATCCAACGATCGGCCGGTTTCGCGGCTCAAGGAAACAGCTCTGGTTCCGGGTGGGGGATGATGCTCGAACCGAGGGAACTGCGTCGTATTTCGGTGGCAGGGTTCGCGAGGGTGGCCACCTGCGAGCGTCCTTGGGCCGGGAAGGTCTCCCGATGGTAGTTGTGCGCGCGCGGAATCCGCGGATCACCTAGGAACGTCCGGGCGACGTCCAAGGCAACAGCTTGACGAGTCGTTGCTGCGGATCGTCGTGGAGTGATAATCGTCAGAGGGAGATCTCGCGATGGCTCGAGCCTATGGTCTCGGGAGAACTGACAGTGGCCTCCGCTCACCGGAGTAAGGTACACCCTACTACCTCACAACTACAACTACCTAGTGCTCCTGCTACCACTACTATAACCACCGACTATACTAATACT
Organism: Lasioglossum malachurum; assembly: GCA_028455605.1. Classification (NCBI taxonomy): domain Eukaryota; kingdom Metazoa; phylum Arthropoda; class Insecta; order Hymenoptera; family Halictidae; genus Lasioglossum; species Lasioglossum malachurum. Next base: position 7,915,713 of record CM052318.1, read on the forward strand.
ACTACTATTGCCCGGGATCACTCTCTCCCTCTTTTCGCCCTGTCTCCGTTGATCCCGCTCTGTCCCGTCCCCGTTGCCTCTCGCTCGCGCACCCGCTCGCCGGTTGCCGATCTGACGCGCGGGGCCCTCTTTCCTCGTTCATGTTTTCTCTTCTCGTGCTAGCCCGAAGAACCCCTGCCAATCCACCTTCATTTTCTCCGGCGGCTCTCGTTGCACCGGGCATCCGACTGACTGAACGTCCTTACCATATGTGAAAGGCGCACCCACATCGACTCCCTGGCCTCCTTGCTCGTGTTTATGATTCCGCGTCGCGTCGGGTCCCCGGCTGCGTCGAATACCGCGCCGACAACACGCGCGTACACCCGTTTTCCAGCGGCCCGAGTCGCGCGCAGGGGATGCCGCGATCGTGACCGTCTTGTGTCAAGCCAACTTGGGGAGCGCCAGCCAACGCGAAAATCGGAAGTGCCAGGTCCGCCCGGAAGCTATCCTCTATTTGGTGAATACAGTAATCGCTCCTTCGTTGTCCTGAATCGTGGGCACGATCGTTGTCCAGTGCCTACACACTCCACTGCCTGTCAACGAGAGGATTAGGCCTGCGTGGATCTGGTCGCCAGATGTGTCCCGGGCCTGTCCAGATCCGCGCAAAACGGCGAACAATAGGAATTTTCTAAAGCCAGACAGTTGGCTGCTTTTGACTGCGAATGCTTTTCTTTGTCATTTAACTAGCCGTTTCGCTAAAGACGCAGTCATAAATCAAGAACAGTGTCCGGGCACAGTCGTTGTCCGCTCAAACCCCCGGCCTTTGGACAACGAAGGAGCTTCTACTGTATACAGAAAAGGGGACCTCAAGTCCGAGTTTACTGAATCGCAGATATGTGGCTGAGGAACAGGTCCTGAGTAACCTAATGGAAAAGACGAGACCTGATATGACGAGTCGCCCACCACCACAGGAGTAAATAATTTTTTTTCTATAGCAGCAGAACCTTCTGGATATTAAACTATAATGTATATAAACAATTATATAATAATTTTTTCAGAATTTTTCACCCAAGAAAAATGGTCCTAATTTCAATTTTTCCAACTTGTAGGCTCGAGGTGCCACCCCCCCCCCAGGAGTGTTAGGGTTGATATGTATTTTTAGTAAGTTAAATAATATAACAGTATCTTAAAATTCTTCTAATATTTTTTTGCTGTTTTAAATTACACTTACTCATTTTTGTCATAAATGCATAAAATCCGCTGTCTACTCATAACTTCTGAACCACGATTTTTCCCCTCTACGACATGTCTTCGATTCAGAAAAATCGGAGTGGAGCCCCCCGGTTCTGGTAGATATTTATTCTGTACTCAGAAGGTACGCAGTCCAAGTGAAATCAGATTTTATCAAAATTATAAACACCATGATGGAAATACAGTGTTTTAACGGATTTAATTTTCTAGACCCGATATCTTCGGGTACTCGCGCTCCTCTGACTTCCAATATAGGTCGGCAGCGTTCTAGAATCAATGTCGATTTTATACCGAACTGGAGCCTGGAACAAAAGGTATTACAGAAGGCACGGCACGCCTAGAAGTCGAAAGAATATGAGGGTGTGACAGTCGAGCGGTAATCGCGCAGTATCTTGAGTGGCCATTATTCCGAAGCTTTTCCAAGGCAACCGGTTAAGACGTTCAACAGAGCATTGCACTTGGTTCTCTCGTCCTCACCGGCCGAGCCGCGCGTCAAAGGAAAGCAAAAGCTTACTACAACCTGTCCGAGAATGAAGCCGAGGTGTCGTTTCCCGAGCCTAATCGTTCTGTTCCAACTAAACTGCAGTCCGCGGCTGGTTTTCTTGTCGAGCATCCCGCGAAACACTTGCGATTACGCTTACCATTATAAAATAGCTGCCGCTGACGATCAACCTTCTTATAATTGCCGTCACTTAATGAGGATAACGTTCGCGCCGGGGTTTCTTAAAATTGTGCGATTATATCCGAGCAAGAAGCTGCGTCGACCTTCACCACCATCCTGTAAAAAACTTCGCAGTTGTAACAACATTTATAGTTTTCTTTTCTAAAGAGAATTTATGAATAGTAAGGTAGAAACACCAATAGTTGTCCAGTTAAGAAAAATTCTCTGCGTGAATAATAGTAAATGCCTTTTATCCTTTATTAAATAGAGAGACTCTATGCGTGAAAATGCTGTTTGAGGCGCTCCGGTAGCGCACGTGACGCGACATCCAGTCGAGTTCTGCGCGAAGCAACCAGGCTAACAAAGATAAATATTTCCTGATCGGCGTCCATTAAGATCGGCAACCTTGGCGTACCCGGCGAGGCGCCGCGGCCACGAGGTGGATTTAGGTAGATCTTGCAAATGAGCCTCTACCGTGCACTTGCCATTTTGTTTCCTGGGTAATAAATACGGTCGAACTATCCGCGGGGGCAGGTGAGTGAGGAGGGGAGCCAGGGGGGTCGTGGAAGGGTTGGCCGAGGGGAACGATACAGCATCGTATTTTCTGCCCGTTCATGCGGAATCGGCATGTCGTAGATATCGTTCGCGACCTTCCTCTCTTTCTTCCTTTCCGTGCACGGTGAGAAAGAGAGAGCTTCTCTGGTGTTGGGTTGGGTTGGGTTAACGGTATATCGAGGACCATGTCGGTGCTATTTCTTCGTTTATCCACTGGCATGGATGTCACGGCCTTTCACCACCGACCAGACAGAAGAATAGACCGAACATTCGTGTATTTTCGGAACCCCGATTTCCCCGAAACACCTGTCTCATGTTAGACACTTCCGTGTCGCACGCGATCCGCTACAGAGTCCAGATCTACACTAGAGAGCATAACTGATTCAACACACTTTAATCGGAATAACTTTTTTATGAATGGACCAAACGACTTCAATTTCTCTGTAAGGCTGGAAGAATTAGTTTAGTAAATGACGTGTCCAAAAAATATTTTGAAAAAATGCATTTGGTCGGAATTGCGAAAAAAAATAGAAAAAATTGAGTTTTACTACTTTCTTAGTTGGGCCAATAACGAAAATTTAAAAGGTGTGTTTGGTCAACTCGTATAAATGATATACGCTCTGAAAATTTCATTGAAATTGGTTAATTGGTTTACGAGTTACGAGTTACGAATGCTGGTAGCGAACGTGTTAAGATCTATTAGCTTTTATTGTTCTCCCATAAAGTCCTGCTCTCCTGTAAAATTTGCACTGCGTATCGTCCAAAGTTGTTCCAGCCAACAATTCATTAATAAAAATTAACAATAACGAAAAACGTTGGACGATACAAAGTGTAAAGTTTACAGCAGGGTAGGATTTGATGTGAAAACAATATAAGCTAATAGACCTTAAGGTAATCTCACATACAATGTTGCTCCAGCCACTAATTCAATTAATGAATTTGTCAGGGATACACAATATAGATCGAAACAAAGGCTTTTTTTTAAATTTTATTTAAATATTGTATTGTCATCCAGTTCTGAGCTATGTTTAAAATTTCAAGTGTCTAGCTCATCGGGGAGTTAGTTTAAAATCAATTGCAAAATTTGTACCGAACAGACAAACAGACAGAAGGACAAGAAAGCCAGCTAATAAAGACGTGGTAAAAAGGGAATTTCTTCGTTTCACCCCTCGTTTTCGAGAAAATCGAGTTCAAAGATCCGTCCGGTTTGCGTGTTTAGTATATGCAGGAAGTAGAATTGGTTGATCATGATCAGACGCGTCAGACGTGTGCCCATTTATAGCACTCGTATTCGCTGCATTTTCAAACTCGATTGAATTTATTTAGTCAATCCTACCTAGAAACACTGTATCGTCGGCACTGCAAGTTCCTTTTTACAAAATAAATAAAATACATGAAACGATGACTGAATTCTTAATTTTTAAAGTTTTTCAGTAAACTAATTTATGTACTCCTGCTTTCTTTATAGAGAATTCTTTGTAAAATTGTTTGTAATGTCTCTTGCCCATTTTTATTCTAAATGCATATAATCCTATTCATGAAGTGTAACATAGAAATGATCCGAAGCAAATCACCCGTGCGTAAATCCGCGTCGATTGACCTCCAGTTGTCATAATTCACAGCGGGACCGTCGTCGATAAATCATTTCCCTACGTTACGCACGCTTAAGATATACTCATCAGTTTAATACCAGACGTTATTATAATCCGCTCGGCAACGGAATTAACGGTTGTCAGGCTCGTCCGCCAAGCGTGATAAGCCGCGCCTAAAACCAACTGGATTGAGACTGTGGTGACTCCGTGTGCGATATGTCATCGGACAAAGACGAGTTACGAAGGAGGTTCTTTAAAATCGATCATAGATTTTGCATAAGTAGAAGAAAATTTTGGAATTTAAGAAGGTAGAGTGGGGAGACAAGTCTTGATCTGGTGACTCTGCCTGCGATTTTTTAATAGAAATTGTTCGGGTAATAATGTGCAAGAACTCGTAAACGGTTGTAATAGACAAAGGTATCCTTAACAGTAGAACTGCCGAGCACAGTAGAACTGTCGGAGTCGAAGTCGGAGTTACAAAAGAAGAGGACTTGGAGTCAGAGTTGGAGTTAAGAATTTTGTCTACCGACTCCGAAGACCTGGTTGATTCTTCCAATCATACTGCAAGAGGTGTTGAAGAACTAGACCATACGTGAAACGCCTAAATAAGTGGGGAGACTGATCAAATAAATGCACAACTAAATAACGAAGCAATTCTTCTGTAACTTTCGATGCTAGGCTTGCGCCCGGGATATAGCGGCATTCCTACCGAAAGGATTAATATTTACTGCGCATTCCCTTCGAAAAAAGGGTGCTCCAAACGACTCCGTCGATTACATAAGAACGCAAGAAAACTCCGTTGCCTCGAAGCCATTCGTAGCGGTGGGTCTCGGGCGTTATAAACTAAATAAATAACGCCCAACACCTGGTCTCATCGTATCTGCGTACATGTCGCAGGGGAGATTAATAAATCGCTCCCTTCTCTGTTCTGTTCTCTCGCCGACGCGTGCTGTTCGCGCAAAAATCTAGGTAAGCCCATTTGCCGTAGGACCGCGTAAATCACCGTCATTGTCTTGTTGCTTTATTGCCGGTGGTGGCTCTGTCGGGCCCCTCCGCGTGCCCGATCGGCTCCTCCCTCCCCCCGGCCCCTACCTTCTATCCCCATCCTCACCTTTCCAGCTGGGTCCGCTTCTTCTTCTTCTTCTCGGCTACCATCTCCGGTCGGCCACGGTCCCCGCGAGCACGTACACAAGGGGCAAACGAGGCGTTAGCTTAAGTTAATTCAACCGACTGACTCGCCTCCCAGGTTGTGAATCGCCGGCCGGAAGTGCACGGATCGTTTCTGTGTTACTTGAACGCAGAAGAAATGCGAACGGAGTCGCCTGGCTCTCTCGCGGTCATTATCAAGGGGACGCGCACCGTGAACAGATGGCAACGCTGAAGACGTTCTTCGGTCTGTTTTAATTCGAGCAGGGGGCAACGCGGAATTTTATCGAACCCTTGTGTCAATACCAGCAATTTTCGATCATGTTCAACAACCTCCTGGTCATTCTCTTGGTTTGGTTATTGATCAATAGACTGCGGATTTTTATGCAAAGTAAAAATGTTCTGCATTGATTGTGGGATGGAATAAAATAAAAATTGATTTCATCCCTTAATGACTTTGTTACGTTCAAAACAATATTACGATATTCGTAAATTTTACTAATCCTTTTTTCTGTTTTATATTTCACCCAACCAATTTCTTCATTAACGCATAAAGATCCGCTGTCTATTGATCGAATAGGGTACTTGTCCCAATTACTGTGCCCCATTCAGCTAACTTGTTAATTCGTGATTTATCATTAATTCCTGAACTCATTGATGAATTACGTGATTTCGATTCGACCTGTTCGAAATTTATATTGATTTTCAAACTCTTTCTTTTTATTGGAAATTTATTGGTAACCTCGATTTTTTACTCAAAAAAACTGCTTTTTCAACATTTTTTTACAACAGTTTGAGGACAAGTTTTCGTGTTATTATTGAAAATGTCTAAAAAATGGATACTCTTAGATGACACACCCTAGCTGTATCTTACTGCAGATGAGGTTTTTTAAATCTGGATGAATGAACTTTTGCAACATGTGGAAGTATTGTTGCTATCAAGGATTTTTCTTGACGCTGCGCTGTTAGATACCACCGTGTTCGGGCCACGGTTGGCGATCTTTGATCGCATGGAAAAGGATTACGTGGATGAATATAAGTCAGATCCCCTCCCTCCAAGGAAACATGACTAATGCGTTGCGCGTAGTCGAGAATTGCCAGAGATAATTCGCGGGGGGATGAGAAATCACAGCGCGCATCGGGACACATTATACGTGGTAGCCTAATTTTATTGCGGCGGCATTTACCACCGCGGTGGCACTACGTAGAACGTCATTCGAGATTTGTCGCCGTGGGGATTAGTCGAACACGCTGGGCCCGTCGACCGGATGTTGTAAAAATTACGCGGCAGCCGCCGCCTTCCCTCGAATTTGACTCGTGCTGGGATTAGAATTATACGCCGATTCGCAGAAGTTGCGCCGCGTTACTCGCCGCGAACCATCCCGAAGATAAATTCAAATACTACTACACTTCTTCACTTTTTGACTTTCACCGCTCGCACGATTTATGCCGGTGGAATGACTGCTAGACTGCAGGATGTTTATGCGTTTGTTTTACAAGAAACTGTAGACTTTATTAAGTCTTTCTGTCAGTATGGCCCACACACACACATTTTTTGGCAATATACGAAATTAGTAGACTGCGGATTTTATGCATTTGTGACAAAAATGGGCACGTGCAATTTAAAGCAGCGAACGAATTACGAAGATTTAAGGACATCAGTCTATTGTATATCGTAGTGTATTGTAGTAAAAAAAGAATTTTCTATTTGGCTCCTGTGTCTTACAATTAATGCAAACATTTTTTATTTTGCAGAAAGATCCGCAGTGTAGAAAAATTAGTGTCAATAGAAAATTTTCTTCATGAAGTTATTATATTGTGCACATTTTGTAGGGCAGAGTTGTGCAGAATTACAATTAAATTACTCCAGGAATTATAATTATGTAGTAATTGAGTTACATTGTAATTCAGTCATATCGTAATTTATAATTCATATCTTCATTCAATTAAATTACAATGTATTTCGTAATCGCAATGGGGTAAAATTATAAAATACGTTGTAATTAGATTACATAAAATAGCGTTACGTATTATGAACGAGGACGAGGAATAGAAACTACGCCGCACGGATACTAAACAAGTATACGAAAGAGAAACACAAAAAAATCAATTGCAAAATTTGTACCGAACAGATAAACAGACAGACAAGAAAGCGAGCTAATAAAAACGTGGTAAAATATATCGCACTTCTTCTAAGTTCTGGGCTATAATTTGGAGAGCTGTATTTTAATTATATTGTATTTGAATTACACATCTGATTAAAATACTTAGTAATCGAATTAATTGAAAGATTTGAATTATGTAATTCAGTTACGACGTAGTTGAATTACTGTATAATTAAAATACAATGTAATTGAATTAGCACAACTCTGTTGTAGGGGGCAAGTTGATAACGGGACAGGTTGATACCATGCAATTATCGGGACACTTACCATGTGTAGCACAATAATAGCTAGCTATTTGAGATTTGTTACTTAACTTGAGTCCAGCTGTCTCGACGAATGATGACTAGACTGCGGATCTTTATGCAAAATATTATATAAATATTCTGCATTGATTGCGGCTTAACGACAAACATATTGTGTAAGATGTTGTTAACAACTACATTAGAATATTCTTGAATTTTATTAATCTACTGTTTTACAATTCACTCAACTAATTACTTCATAAATTGCAAGCAGCACTAATTGTTCCAAGATCGCGCGGTATCACTGGTATACTGAATAAGTTAACGTCACCGAATCGCAATAAGTACAAGCCAAACTAATTAACATACACCGTCGCTAATGACCATAGCAGTTGATGCGGCGTTAAACGAATAATAAAAAAAAAAAAAATTAACATACACGTGGCGTTCGAGCGAACGATTTGCCTAATGCCGGTACTTTTCATTATATGTGCTATAACTTGGCCAGAAAAAATCGTACAGCGACCATCCAGGGATCATTTTCAAGGCGAGACTCCAATCTTCACGTCGGTTACATTCTACAAAAACGTTTCAGGAACGTTTGAATTTACAAAAATTTCGAAAGAAATATGTACGTTCTATACACAATGTACGTTCGTACACAAACAACCTACTCGTCAGCCCACCTATCTACGTAGGCAGATACCGGTACGGTGCAGTTTACCAGAAGCATGCCACCTTACTTTCTTCTATGCGTCTAATACAAAAACTGTGTTATGGCAAGGATTAATTGGTTCCAGCCGACGACAAAAATCCTTAACATCCGGCATTTACTTCCGGTAGCGAAAATCAAATCGATTCCATCCTAATTGACCGAAACGAGAATGAAATATCTTCGCTATTCGTTTTGTGAAATCTGGAAAAGTGAGTATGAAATAAAATCTTAATTGAGCATTCCCCAAGTCTTGATTCTCCATTTTTCAGTAAATATTCAGTTCGAATTTAGTGCAATTATGAAATATAAAATTGTAAAGACATGAGAAGAATTTAAAGATATTGTTATTTTCGATTTATTAAAATTACTAAATTACATTTTCTTATTTGACTTAAAAAATTTGTACTTTACATAAAGACTCTACTATTTATTTTTGACGACTCCCTTAACCCTTATCAGTCGAGGGATAACTCAGACGCGTAATTGCAGTATTGGAGTACAATTATAAAATACTTTGTAATTCGTAATTGCAATTGGAGTACAATTATAAGATACTTAGTAATATTGAATTAATTGAAAGGTTTGAATTATGTAATTCAGGTACGACGTAATTGTATTAGTCGTACGACGTGATGTAATTATTATATTTATAATTGAAATACAATGTAATTGAATTATCGAATTACTATCGACAATAAAATGAAAAAAATTAAATACAATGGAATTATTCTACATCGGAAGAAATGTTTAATTTTCAAGTTAAAAAACCTCCGGCTGCGAAAGGTTAATGGTTAGTGTAATCTGTTTTAGGTATGCCACCCTATATGTAGAACCGAAGCTGGCGTGATATCACAACATCGGGATGCAGATGTTTAAACCTACGAGAGCATAAGTTGGTAGGAGGAAGACATGCCGGTACCCGCGCTTAAACTATACTCGTTACACGCCGTTATTAATGGTCGATGTTTCGCGCTAGACTTGCACGTATTCGCCGGTATTCACGTGTCGCTCTAATCTGCGAACGCCCACGAGGGAAACGTTTTATTCAACCGATATCGGTTGACCCAGAAGAGTCAATTAACAGGGCCGAGAAGTCATAACTTGAACCTCTGACGCGTCCGACTCGCGGGTCACCCACGCTGTCTACCGGAAGTGAAAATACATTTTTTCAAAAACCGCCGATCATTTTCCCACTTGACTTTTCAGCGACACAATAGATCTTTTATAGGCGGATGTAGATAACACCGCGGGAAGTCGCATACTGCGTTTCGTGTATTGTCAAACCCGCAGAGCATACAGTGACCCGAATTAATATTCGGATGCTCTAAGAAAGACGATAACTTTTTTAATATTGTACTATACAATTTGAACAGAGCAATTAGATCCAGAAAAACTATTTTCGAAATTTTCAATATAGTCCCACATAAAAAAGTTGTAGGATACAACTCCGATTGACGAATAAATTTCTACTTCAATCGTTAATCGCAATTAACAATTAATCTCCTAGTTTAGTCGTTATAATTGCGGTTAACGATTAAATAATTATTAATTTCTTCTTTTAATCAACGATTGACCATTAACTTCATCAATCGATTGAATCATTTCTTCGGTGATTTCTTTTCTTAATCGTACACATTAATCAATCAATCATGATGCCAATGCGCACACATTGGATCTTTATGGGCATTTCTTTCTTTCCTCAATGGTTCGAATATGTGCGTTGAAAGCAATATGCTGGTAGTTTCAAGGACGATTACGTGATCATAGTAAATTCTCTTCCGCATTACACGAAACTCTACTGTGCACAACATCTACGTAACACACGTAACAATTTTGCCCTAGTTAAGGCTAACGCTATTGCAAAGTACCTTATTAGTCTTTCTATTTTCGCTCTGCCCTAATTTCGTTTGTGCACTGAGATGTTCTGTCATTGTTTCACCCCCTATTCTTCTATGCTGATAATTACTTAACATGCACCGATGTCAGTTGAAATTGCTTTCCATTTACCAATTCCTAGAAACCAGTAACAAATATATGATTTAAGTAATTGAATTTGTGAAATTCATTTTCAAAACGTCACGGATTCGCGGTCTCGTTTATCAGATTAATCAGATAACAGCTGCCATAAAGTTTAAGTGCGACGTTGAACTGATTATTGCCGTCGCTTATTACCTTATTGTTTTCGCATAGTTGAACTTCGATCCATATTTCCTGTCTGACAAGTATATAAATAACTCTTTGTAAAAAGATAATACTTCGTGCAAGTTGACCAAGTTTGACCATGACCATCTTATGCAATAAAACGAACGATAGAACGATAGAACAGAATAGCAATAATTTCAGCGCGGATAAGCTCCACGGTGTTGACAAGCGTCCGCCATTTACTACGCGACACAATACACTAATTAATATTTGCGTTAATTAACACTGCTTATGCCAGAGCTGGGGAAAATAGTATTTTAAATAGTAAATAGTAAATAATCCAATTTGTTTTAAAGTATGTGGTACAATTTTAAAAATAAAATAATCGAAATTGTATATCTTATTTAAAATACTATTTTCTTTAAGCAAAATAAAATGAAAATAGGGTAAATAGTATTTGAAATAATTGTTTCACCAAATAATGCTCAGCTGTGGCTTATGCCCATTTTTCGGCGAATCAAGTTCTGCTTATAGAGACTGAAACAGAAAATTGAAATTGAAAAAGACATTGAAATACTCAGGGTTCGAACTTTTTTGATATGCAAAGCAGTTAAACAATAATAGCTTTGCAGAGATTCAATTTGAATAATTCGACTATTTTCATTTTGTGGAAGTTTTTCATATTTTACAATCAAAGTGTGAGACTATGAAAACAATGCAGAGAAGTACACACAATTTCGTAGTGAAACAGAGACTCGTGTTACATTTCGAAGACAGGTAGAGAGATGCACAACATTTCATTTTCAAATCGTTTGATCCCGGAACTTATCTGTTACTCTTATCTTCTTATCACTTAAAGCGCACAACTATTAGCGTGTCACTAACAACGTAACAGTATGCACAATTGCCTCAGGTCGCTACAAACATTGTTTTTCGTTTCTTCATCGTTACGTAACAGCCCGATGGAGTGGGCAGTTTGTATATATTGACAACAACTCGCGATCTATCGCATAACGTTCGTAAACCATCGTGATGGAAAAGTTACGTAGAAATACAACGAATTTGTAGTGGACATTCTGACAGGCAATACAAAGAGTCGCAACAATGTCGAAATTATACTCTTCCTTGTGTATACTATTCTGCTTGATCATCAAGGATTATGTGGACGCAGGAATATGTACGTTCAAATTTCTCCGAAATTTTCTGTCGCATAAATATGTATACTGACAATTACTGTCATAAATTATTTTACAGGTGATCTCAATAACAAGCCTTTCAACTTTACGAAAGTTCTGCTAAAAGTTTACAAGGGGTTCGTGATCCACTAAAAATTTTTTTTCTCCGATGGGTTCTATTCGTTAGATTTAACTATCATACACGCTGAACATCTCACATATTTTTCATAGGAAAAGAATTATGCAGATTCATTTAGATCAATCAAATCAAATCAGGGGGTTGAAGAGCCTTGCATCTCAGAAAAATCTATAGTTACATGCTTCAATATAATTCTTAGCCAGCGTAATGAATAATTCATACTTATCACTATAATTCTATTTGAGTCCTTCATAGACAACGGAGTCATGGGCATAGTGACAATGCTTTTCTTACTTGGACGACAGCTCGCGTCTCGAGTTTATAATTGAATGATTACTTTAACGTCACTTAATTTGTAAATCGCAAACGTCACAATTCCAAGGATGAATAAACGTGCGTAAAACGCGTTGTCTTTTAGAAACAATATACATTTTGCCGACGTAACAAAAATACTATAAACATTTATGTATAATTCTGGTCAAGTTCTTTATAAAGAAGAATTGTAAACATATATAATTTCTTCAGAATTCTTTAAGAAAAAGACTGTTTATAGTTTAACGAGTTATTTGCATTATGACAATGCTGTTCTCAGTGACAGTTCTCTCTTCACGTCCACGAAGACCAGTTTGACGAACCCAGAAAGAATTTCGAAGGACATAGTCCCTAACAAGAACACCGTACTTTTCATTCACGGATTCATCGAGGATTCAGAAGCCGAAAATGTTCTAGTTGTACCAAAAGGTGTCGTGATTCCTGTTGAAATAGAGTAGAATAGTTCTATCCGGTATGGCAATATTGATTTCACGTTTACATTCATGTGTTGACAGCGTACTTGGACAGAGGAGACGATAATGTCCTCGTGGTCGACTGGGGCGAACTGGCGCTTAACATTAATTACTTTTACGTATCCAGCCAAATGATGTTGCTTGGGGAAGCAATCGCTGAAGCTGTACTAAAGCTCGCCAATGTCATCGATTTGAGCACGTTGCACATAATTGGGCATTCTTTGGGTGCTCACGTCGCTGGCCAGGTAGCCAGGTCTGTGAACATCACTTTAAGTCGGATAACAGGTATGTACGTGGAAAATTGGTTCTGCAACAGTGTGCTCCGAGCAGAGAGCATTTTTACTTTAAAATTTGATTTCTAATAACTAGACTGCGGATTTTGTGCATTTGTGACAAAAATGGGTGGCTGTAATTTCAAACAATAAAGAGATTACATGAATATAAGAGTACCAATACATATTTTACTACTTAATCAGACCACTAAAGGGAGGAATAAATTCTTGCTTGGTTCCTACGTCTTGCAATTAATGCATACAATTTTCATTTTGCATAAAGATCCGCGGCCTACTAAGAATACACTACAGCTAAACATTTAATCGCTTCTTTTGCATGTTTTAAAACTTCTTTATTTGGCCCCTTAAGGAAAATTTAAAATATATGTTTCGTAGATCCCATTTTTATTTTTGCATGTAACCATGTAAATTATAATTTTTGGAAAATCTTTTTTGCATATCATTTCGTAAACTAATGCTTCTAATTGATTATAAAAAATCAGGTCGTTTGGAACAGTTATAAAAAAGTTATTAGTTTTTGAAAGGTGTACGAATACTTTGTACAACCACTGTATACTACAAGAACTTACATATTTATCAATTAATGTCTTAGTTGATTTGTAGTGCCCGCTTAAATTTGCTAAACCTAATATAAAACGAGGTTCGAATGAGCTGAGCTTGTACAGCTAGTAAGAATGTGACTACCGGAGCCGAAAGTTTGCAAAATTAAGCGAGCACTACTGTGGTGGAGTGAACAAAAAGTTTTGTTACAAGGAGAAATTGTTCGGCACAGGATTAGATCCTGCGTTCCCTCTGTTTTATCCTTCCGCGTGCCACATTAAGGAAACCGACGCAGCAGCCGTCGTTATCCTTCACACGGATGCCGGCTTTTACGGTACGCCTATCGACACGGGAACCGTCGATTTTTATGCGAACAAGGGAGTCAGTCCTCAACCAGGATGCCCTATAATCATTGGCGCAGGTAAATCATAATACACGTCGTTAACACATTCAAGTTTCCTCGGGGATAAAATGTAGCGAATTTTAATGAACACCGAGCACGCCACTTACAACTTGACAACCAGTCATCTATGTAATTCATAAAGCATTAGCTTAAGATATTTGAAAGGATCGCGAGAGATTATTATTGGTCGCCACTTGACGGCGGTTTTCAAAGTATCACAATATATCCTACATTTTTCCCGAGAACTATGAAATGCTCAATTACAATATTAGGTACCCCAGAATCACTATTAGTTCTTAAATCAAAATTATTGCCCCCGACATTAAACACTTTGCGTAATAAATATACTGGATACGGCGATCTTTTTGCAGCGCCGCGGGAACTGGCACATTCGCCGATTCGAAAAATCAGCATTTTTCATTCGAAATGCATAAGCAACAAAGTATAGCATAAATACATAATAAACAAAGCACCACAATATATTCTACACGTTTCTCGAAGGGACTATCAAATACTCGATTAGAATATTAGGTATCCCGGAATCACTATTAGTTCTTAAATAAAAATTATTGCCTCGGACATTAAACACTTCGCGTAATAAATACTCCGGGTACAGTGATCGTTTTGCAACGCCGCGGGAACTGACACATTGACCTGTTTGAAAAATCAGCGTTTTTCTTTCGAAATGCATAAGAAACAAAGGTCAGCATAAATACATAATAAACAAAGCATTGCAGTATCCTCTACACTTTTCTCGAGAGGACTATCAAATACTCAATTAGAATATTAGATAACGCCAGAATCATTATTAGGAACTGGTATCTACATTCAGCTACTAGAAGATATCAGCATTTTTGGTATTGAATACATAATCGCAATTCAGTTCATACGTTGAGAATAATTGATCGGCACTTGCTAAAGACGATTATCTAAAATTATACGTGTTTTATTCAAAGAAATCTGCAGCCATCAGAGATCCACAAGAATCTTTGCAGAGTCCGTGACAAATCCTAAGGCATTTCCGGCGCATAAATGCTTTGACAAATTAGAAGGAAATAACAGAGACAGTGAGGTGGTGTATCTTAATGATTTGACGCCAACGAATGTGTAAGTACAAAAAAGTATAGCAATTATTGGACGAGTCTTTATGCAAATTCCTATTTTTATATATAATATTAGAACTGATAATATCAAAGAAGGAGTCCTCGTAGAAAAGATAAAATAAAAATATCATTAATTTCTTTTCAAACAGAAGTTTCTATTACTAAACAATGTATTGAAAACCTTTGTTGATAGAAATAGTTAATAATAAGTAAAATACCATACTTTTTTCAGACATGGTACATACTGTTTCAATACAAACGCGGAGTCACCGTATGGTAAACAGTCTTAATATGTGACGTGCATACGTGTGAAAAAGCTTAGGAATTAATGCAGTACTATAAGAGTAGGATAAGAGAAAAGTGGCATAGTCAACACATTAAAATAAAAAGCGGCTTCATAAAATTTCAAATTCACTCATATCAATTTTTTATACATATTTTTAACATAAGTGTCAGTCCAATTTTTTCATACTAGTTTGTTCGAACCAAATAAATGTATTCTTCCAAAGTCTTATATGCATTGGTGTTTTTCTATTTTGTATTTCGATTTTCTGAGCCCTCTACTTAATAATTTCAACTGGACTCAAGTTTCGCTACTGCGGATCTTGTTCGTGCAAAATAAAAAATGTACGCATTGATTGCAGGACACAGGAGCCAAATAAAAATTGTCTTCTTCTTTTAATTATCCTATTTTGCTGAAAGTAATACATTGATGTCCTTAGATATTTTTAACATGTCCATTGCTTTAAATCATGCGTACCCCTTTTTGTCATAAATGCATCAAATCCGCAGTCTATTGATAAACAAAGTACTGTCAGACAATTTCAACGGACACCCGACCACCTACACTCATGCCATTGTCAGCCGAATCGTTTCCTGCGGCCGAAAGTCACAAATGGCGCTTCCGTTCACAAATTCTGCAGGCTGAGTTCGTCCGAGACGAACCACCGATTTGGTAAAGTGACGCATAACTGAATGATTATACATTCATTTCCAATGGGCGTCGCTCTGAATAATTAATGCCAGATCGCGACGACGTTCTGAGCGCATTCTGTCCTGAACACATAGTTATGGACTACGGGGCTAAAAATGGATAATAAATATCATATACAAAGAAATCTACAGATAGTGCTGGGAATGTTTAGCCGATAAACACGTTGTCAAGAAAATGTTAAAGTTAAGAAGGATAGTTTCGGTAAGGAGTGTGAGGCGTCCTACTCGCATTCGACCGGACGTTCGCCTTGGATTTAGTATCGTTGGCGGCAAATTAAACGGCAACTCATAAAGCGACCGGACGAAATTAAAACATCGCACACGCAAGCAAATTCTAATCGAACCAATTCAATTTGCCGAACGACTGTGTTCAATTGGTTTTGTCGTCGGCTCTGTTCAAACGTCAGCTCCACCTAATTTCCGTTGTTCCGTGGCTTCAGTCGATCGCGGAATTTAATCATCCCTTTTCCTTCATCCCTTCAGAACTCGCCCGACGTCGTGCAGAGCACACCGATTCGCCAATGGATTTCTAACCCGTAATTTTAATTTAAATACATGGTAATTCGTAATTAATGTAATTTAAATACAAAGTATTTTGTAATTGTACTCCAATTGCAATTACGAATTACATTACAATGTATTGTATAATTGTACTCCAATTGAATGAAGATCTGAATTATAAATTACAATATAACTGAATTACAATGTAACTCAATTTGTAATTGTAATTATAATTCCTGGAGTAATTAAATTGTAATTCTGCACAACTCTGCACAGGGGGGCCTGGCCAAAAAATTACGTGAAAGAAAGGATAAATTGAATCTCATTAATTAAGACTCGAGAGTTACTTATATAGAGCCATAGTATAGCAATTAAGTATTATTCATTTTGCATTTGTATTACATTCTTTGAAAGCATGTTTACCTAAAGTGCAGCCCACTGTAACGTTACGTATCATCAAAGAAACCATTTGGGTTGGCCAGGCCGGCTCTATACTTTCGAGAACGCGACCCGACCAGACCCGATATTTTCGGGTTCTCGCACGCCTCCACCGCATCCTCGACGTAAGAGGGCCCATAGTAGCTCGTCCTCGCGTCGAGCCATTCATGCTTCGCTGAATAAGACGAAACAAATGCAATCGTTACGTATCCGCGGACCCCTACTTCCGCCCCGGCTAAACAAGAAACTCATGGAGGATCGGTGGAGAGGATGAGAACGGTGCATACTACAATACACGTCGATTTCCACCGGCATAGCACGGAGACTCACATCAGCCAGAACATAAGTGTTGCGCGCGAGACGCGCTGCAACCGGTGCGCCTCTCTCCAGAGGGCATAATTCTTTGATCTCGATTTTTGTCCACTCCCACCCTGTCATCATCCCCCTTTGTCCCCCGTGGCCCCTGGCCCATCCGAGTTGGCCAACCGTTTCACATCGGTGCCACCGCCCTCTCCCCCCCCCCCCCCCCGCACAGAAAATTCAAGACCGGTTAATCCAGATTAACTTTGAGCCGACGTACATACGTTGGTAGGCGCGTCCACACAGCCGCACACGTGTTCTGGCTTGTATGTACGTTGTACTACGTATGTATGTTTCGAGTGGCGAGCGAGCCTCGATCGGGAGTAACGATCTTCCGCGATCAAAATGCAACGATACTTCCCCCCCCCCCCGTTTCCCCGCGGAGAGCACTCACCGGACCTGTCTTACCGCTGCACCGTACTCTTCCTCGCGCGATTGTGCCTGCGCGCCACGACCTACACGGTTCCACCGATCCCCTGAAAAATCGGTTATGGCACCGAGTTCTGGGTCATTCGGCAGATCGGCGGATCGACGCCGAGCACCTTGTCAAATCGGCACAGGTTTCGGAACACGTGCGGGAAAAATACTTTTACGTACACCCCGGAAGGGGGGAGTGTGGGACTCGGGGGCAGAGTTGGGATAAAAAATTTAATATAAGATTGACGAACAAATTTCTACTTCAATCGTTAATCGCAATTAACGATTGATCTCCTAGTTTAGTCGTTAATTGCGGTTAGCGATTAAATATTATACTTATTAATCGTTAATTGCGAGGAACGATTAAATACTTATTAATCGCTAATTGGGAATAACGGTTTTTCTATTTTAGTCGTTAATTGCGATTAACGATTACATTCCTTTAAATTGTAGTCGTCAATCGGATAATTGATTAATGATTCACTGCTGAAAGAAATGAAATACGGAATCAAAAAGTCATTCGGTCTATAATACAAACTCTGTTTACGTGCTTTTATGTTCGTTTTTCGATGATTTCTTTTTTTAATCAACGATTGACGATTAACTTCATCAATCGATTGAATCAATTGTCGAATTTTCAATGATTACCTTTTTTAATCGTACACACTAATCAATCAATCTTGATTGAAATTTTACACAGGTGTTTCGGCGTCCACAATACCCGCTAAAAAACTGTACGTTTAGGACTTCTCAAGCCCTTTTCTCTCCCTCTTGCGCCCTTAAGATCAGTCAGGGCCCCACTTTTCGTATTTCTCCTGACTGTCTTGTAATTCTGGCTGTACCCGACCAGAACAGAAGGAATTTAGTATTTATAAATTTATAATATCTGAACAGAAATAACTTCTGCGTTACACATTTTTTAAAATTCAACCATAAACATGAAATAGCGTTACGTATCATGAACGAGGACGAGGAATAGAAACTACGACGCACAGACAGCAGACAAGTATATGAAAGAAAAACAAAAAATATATCGCACTACTTCAAAGTTCTGGGCTATAATTTGTAGTGCTGTATTTTAATTAGATTGTATTTCAATTACACATCTGATTAAAATGCTTAGTAATTGAATTAATTGAAAGATTTGAATTATGTAATTCAGTTACGGCGTAAGTGAATTACTGTATAATTGAAATACGATGTAACTCAATTGTGTAATTAAGTTACAATGTAATTGAATTAGCACAACTCTGGTTTAGTGTTAAGTAAAATACGTATGAATCTCTGTCTCCACAGCAGCGCAGTCCTCGCTTAGCCATAGGATGCGGTGAAAAAAGGCTCGCACTGAATCATAAGCTCAAGTGGGATAATTTCATGATCGTCCATAGCAATGTCGACCTGACCCGCGTTCACAGCATCAATTCAATTGATTCAGATTTAAATTTGCGTTTAATACGTGTGTGCCGAGCGTGCCTATCGCGTATAAAGTCGCTGTATAAGGTATCGTTCTCAATATTAATGATGGCAACGCATTGCCTGTAATGAACACATGCACAACCTGTCCCGCCCACGTGCGTACTCCGTTTTATACGCATGAAACGACATTATCTGAACAGTGCTGTATCAAGGGTTCTCCCAAGTTCCCAGGAAATTGGACTATTAGCTTCATTTTAATAATTGACGCATTACCTCAAATTTGTCTTGTTACCGTAAGCTCTATACGGCTCGGGTAACCCTCCAGGAAACATCTAATTACCAATAAATAGCGGACCGAGTTGTACGCGGTGACTAAAAGTCCAAAAGGAGAACACAACTAATTTCACTTCGCCGCCTTAATTTATGTAAAAACACTTCCGCCGTGATTTTCCGTTTGTAGCCGACAGCAACCTTCGGATTTGCAACCAGAGTGCAAAGAAATTGAAAAACACTTTCTCTAGACCACCTCCTGAGCCAGACTTTATTCAGAATTCATTGCTAAGTAGTACTATTACTAATAATACTTTAATAAAATGATATTGTAAACGAAAATGTCTTCGTAGAATGTAAACAAAAAAGTTTTACTCCGAAGCACGCTGTGATCTCTCTGCACATTACAATGAAGAGTTGTTTACCTTCTACGGAGACGTAGAATTCTTTAGAGACGTTCTTTAACCCTTTCCGCTCCTTTGTCGAGTGTGACTCGACATCATAGAAAGAAAAATGTAAATGAAACGGGTTTTTATGTGTATTTGGTTGTTCCTTTATTTATTTAATATCTTATTTTTTAGTTAAAAACAAATATAAGTTCCACAAGTATAAATTACAACAAAGAGAGCTATATTTAATATAATTAGTAAACAAAATTGTTTAAAATAAGCAGCAGTCAAGAAACTGTCCTTTGAAGTAAATGAAATTCTTAAAATAGTAGTATTAATTAATAACATTATAGTACTTTTGCACGCCAGTGTGTGCAGCCCGTTACCGCGAGTAACAGTTTCCGAAAACTGTCGGTGCACCATTCGATGGCAGCGTGGACCGAGTCATGGACAATTCGAGACGAACGGCGTGACTGCAGGCGATTCGAAGAGGATGCTCTCTCTCGGGTGGCTGTGTTGTCCGGTTGTCCGGGGGCCGGGTTTGCGCCACCACCCACGGTACCCGGGGTCGGACTATCATAAAAATGTGACCGTTTGATTTGAGCCGGCGACAAGGGAGCCGCCGGAGGCGACCGTTAGTGCGGCGCACGGTCCTGCGCGGAACTTCTATCCGCTCTTTATTATTTCCACCTATTCGTAGATCGAGTTCCGCATAAGAACGCGCATGCAGCGTCTGTGCGGAAAGTAATGCGACCATTTTTTTTTTTTTAATGTATTGAACATAAGTACAAACCTTTAAAATTCTTCAAAGTAGGACCCTTATTCGTCGATACACTTTTTCCAGCGCGATTTCCATATTTCCTATGCTCCCCGGAAGGCGTTTTCTGGAATTTCTCGTAGTACCCTCGTCGCAGTCTCTTTGACACGTTCCACGCTTCCAAAATGGCATTCTTCTAGCACTCATTTGTACTCACATGTTCGATAGATTTCTGTTTAAAACTGTGGTCGCATTACTTTTTCTCGTTTTCGCCTTCGGGTGCCGAAACGTTTGAACGGACGAGCACTGATTTCAGCATTACGATGGCGGATCTCTCGCAGTTTTACGGCTGCCCAACACGCCGGAGATGTCTGGACACCGAGACTCGCCGTCGACGTCCGACAGCGAGTAATCTGCATAAGTAGTCATAAAATCAACGGGCGGGTAAAGTGACGGTGATTAAAATAAAGGTGCCTCCCCGATTAAATCAGCCCTCTTCATCAAACACGTGTACGCGGCCTGACCCCCCCCCGGCCCCGAACCTTGTCGCTATCTTGATCCCCAGCTACCAAGTCGATCATCTATCCCGCTCGCAGGCGAACCGGTCCAATAAGGATCCCTATCGGCACCTGCAACGACCAACCTATGAATTGATATTTCACGTGGTTGCGTAGACGCAATTGATTACCGGAAAAATCATTCCCAGGATCGGACCGAATGGACCCCGCCGACGTGTAAACCTCGTCGCGCAACCTGCACTCTTTGCTTATTCGAATCCTTGAAAATAAAGCACGGCGAACTGATTGGAATGCACACTCGCCTCCTTCATTATCGGCGGTTCTATTACCTACTTTTACGGACTCGAACGGCCACAGACTTATCCGATAGACGGTGGATCTTCGCGCGTTTATAGCAAACGTTACCGTTCCGTGTCGGCGGCTTCAGCGAAAGGTTTTATTGACACCGAAGCAAAATAAACGATTTAGTATAATGGAAGTCAGAGGTTCGTTATTAGGCGAAATGAATATTAAACTGTTTAAATGAATATTAAATCTATAATATTTGAAAGCACAGTGGCTGACATTCGCCGATATTCGAGGAGATCGATGCAGAAACCTCGCCACCGTGCTCGACAATTACCAAGCAATTTAACGGCCATAATAAACAGTGGAATTCTACCAAATTACACCACTATAAAATGATACTATAAAAATCCGCGGCGGTAAAACGTTCAATTGCACAATACCGGGACGACAGTAATCGCTATAGGTGGGTACTGTATTTAGAAAAGAAGTCGAACAGTAAAACCTGCCAGAGGTCCGGCAATAATTAATGCTTCGACTATACTGAAAGCCTATTAATAGGATTCCCTTAAAAATATTGTTTTAAACAATCGTTCCAAAAGAACCAATTGGATTGTATTACTGCAGGTGACTTGTTCGTAACTGTATGCCAAGACATTGCTCGACTGTATCGTATATATAGTTAATATGATAATAAATGATTATTATTATCCACTCAAGTTACCCAGCGTCTTTAATTTCCCGGAGTCTCCGTAGACAGAGAAATCTGTACAAGCAGTGGACGATATATTAGGTTGTGCCAAAAGTTTCTTTCGCAATGCGTACATTGAATACCGTTACGTCACACAAGTATTAGGTTAGGTCAGTGTTTCCCAAAGTGTGGTACGCGTCAGCGTCGCCACTATCGCCAGCGTTAGTGGGAAGAGTGGAAAGACGAGCTACGCTGCGAAACTGGGCGAGAGGCGGAAGGATAAGGGCTTAACCTAACCCAGTCCGTTTTACTACCAGGTAATGAAAAAGAAGATTTTTGCAAAAGAAATTTTTGGGACAACCATTTAATAATAATAATGTAATTATGAACGAGTCATCGAACCATGTGTTTTTAACATAATGTATTATATGCAACACAAACTATTATCGAGCAACGACTGACAAATGTTCAAGCAAACGTTCCTTTATCTCCTTTAACTCATTTCTTTATTTTGCCTCTCAATCATTATGTGTGTTTCTTTCTAATTCTCACCTAATTCTCCACACAAAATCGTCGAGACGCCGACTCGACGGCGTCGAGTGGATAGATACCTCGAAATAGGTGTTTCCCGATCAGCTATACGTTTTCATTAACGATCGTATACCGGATCTTTATGATCCGTTCGGATCAGACCGAAGAACGATTGCGCGCAGAACCCAGGGTGGCGTCATTCACAACCGAATCCTCGTAAACACTAATGCTGGCGCGAGGACTATAAGGATATCGCTATGTACCGATTGCCAGAGGATCCGTCTTGTCTCGTGCCCCGCGATCCATGAAACGGCCCCAACTCCCATCCCCTTGTCCTCCTGAACGACAGTTAATGAACTTGAGTGTCTTATCAGCCAGGTTCGCAGTATCAGCCCCGGATGGAGGTACGGTTTCTATCAGGGGCCCCGATTGCGCAATAATTCTCCGGCACATGCCCAACAGTCCTGGATATCGCGTGTCGCAGTTCCACTTGCATGTATATTTGTATATCCAGCACGTCGCCTTTCGCACGTCTTTCGGAGGACGTGATTCGTTTCTGGTTACAAAAACCTGGCAGCCGCCAGCTTCTTCCGCGGCGAGCGCGTTCTTGCGACCGGAAAGGAAATCCGATCTCCGGGAATCATACCGAAATTACCGCCAAAAGGTAGTATATATTAATATATATAATATATGTATAAAATATATATTGTAATAATATACACATTTATTTAGCATTTTATTTTATTTAACATTGTATATATTATATTTGGCGAAAATGGCCGACGGGATAATCCCAAAGAACTCGATAAACTTCTTTATCCAAGCACATATTGTAACAAAAATGGCACAAAATGTAAATAAATAGAGCCTTGTCATTTCTGTAAGGTGGAACAGTTTAATCGCTTTTAGTGCTCGGTAGGTTTAGTGATAAACATCTGCAGTCTAGTTATCACAGTCGGGGATGGGTTCTCGTTCAATATGTGCAAAGAAAAAGCACAGTAGAACCTCGCTCGCTGCACGAAACGAAACCGAAGTACAAAAAGTTATCGTCTATTTGAGAGTGTCCGTGTATTAATGGGAGTTGCTGTGCATACATTATAGGCTTAATTAATTGGAAGCACGCGTCTCAATCCTCCGTAGCACCGTTCGAATCATAATACTGGGCGCAAAGTGCTACCACTTTCTCCGCCGTTGAACAATCATGATAGCGCGTGACGAAATAATTAGTAGCGATGGACACGATTACTTAACGCTCCCTTAACGTGTTAACGCTGCCAGCGCGTAGATTGATCGGGGACTAACGAGGAACGAAAAACACCGGCTTATAAGCCTCTCATAAGGAGCAACAGCTGAAAATTGAAGTCGTAAAGATCATCAGCCTTCAATTACACAGGCATGGCCATATACGCGCGCGTCATTGTCTCGTGTCTCCTTCGCGTCAAGCGATTGTTATCACGCGGCCAATTTATTATGCAGCTTTCAATCAAGTTGTCTCATCCCACGGTCGATCGCACGACTGCCATCAACTAAACGACTGTTTATTGGAACGATCGTTTCGGCAACACACGGGACCAAGAGCCCGTTAAATCAGTCCGCTAACAATGAACAGTTAGCAGCGTGACTTCGACTTCTTCGGCTAGATATCGTCGAGAAGTATCGACTTAGAATCGTAGATTCACTCGCCGCGATAAAACGTATTGAAACAGCGAATTTTTATCTACTACTAAATATAGTACGTGATTTAATTGGTCGGCTATCAGTAACAGATTTTTCTAAAATGTCACACAGATCGAAGATAATGTAACAATTCATTTTATCATGTCTCAAGATATGGTCCTGCTATTAAACAATTCTAATGAACACGATTTTATCACATGCGTGAACAGCTTAACCCTCATCCGTCCCACATTTCACGAGCTGAATCTGTTGCTCGGTGTCAAATTGACACAGTGATAAAAAATAACAAGGTAAACAGTTATTTTTCGATGTTGTTTTATTCAAATTGATAAGTGAACATCTACACATCTTAGGTTCCTCTAAGAATGAAAGTTTGTAGCGTTTTTAAATTGAAACTCAAAGATACAATTAGGATGTTTATACATAGATTTGTTCAATAACATATTTCCCATTCTCTTCTATTACCTTTTGCCATTTTGTAGGTGACTGTTGTCTAGTTAACCTAAACTAATCATGTTATCCAATAAACCTATGAATAAATATCTTGATTTTATCTTTGAATTTTTATTTAAAAACGCTACGGACTTTCGTTCCAACCCAACACAAACTACCTTTATTTTTATAAAATGTTCAGTACACAGAGAACGAAAAGTGTGCGAAGTTTCTCTTCATCCGAGAGACTCGGGAGAAAGAAGGGAATCGGTTCACCGGCATAAAGGAGATATCAAAAGTAGTAGTTCATCTCTCGATGTAGAACCCAAGCAAAGATTGATGTAGCAGAGCTGAATTTCATCATCGCGCGTCTTTCTAAACCGGCTAGCAGCCGACGCCTCCTAAGATTCTATTTAGACAGCATGGGAACGTTTCTGAATCATCGTTGATCGACACCCTCGGTGTACAACAACGATCCTCCGGCACTATCTGCTCTTCCGTTACGTTCGAACGGTGCCAATATACAATCAATCGCCCGTATTCGCGTAATTGATACCCATCCACGGTGTAACAAACGACGTTGGCCACGCTACTCGAAAGCACTTTCATGACTGGGCCCGATCGTGGATCATTTCTCGAACTTCGAGGTAGATACAGTTCCCGCCGCGATTCTGCAGCCTGCCTCGAACCGTTCCTACCTATTTTACCACGTTTTTATTAACTCGCTTTCGTGCCTGTCTGTTCGGTACAAATTTTGCAATTGATTCTAAACTAACTTCCCGATGCGCTGGAGACTTGTAGTTTTAAACATAGCTCAGAAGTGTGTGACAATGCAATATTAACTCATCGTTTAAAACCGATTGAAAAATTTCACACGCATAAGACTAAGCAGCAGAAAATAATTATTTAGATAAAACAAAAATTCTAGTGTACCACGTTTTAAGACGGACTAGAAAGTATAAAATAATTTTTCCTACCCCCATACAGATTCGTAACCATGTACAGATAGTCCTGGAAATTTGTGATTGTGAATTTTTAATAACTATAAAAATACTTCGTAAGATTTAAAACGAAGAACTTGGAGCGCAAGATAATAGTAAGGAGTGTAGAGAGTAGCTTCCGCCCCACGTTTTTCATTTTAAATCTTACGAAGTGTTTTCATAGCTATTAAAAATTCGCAATCACAAATTTTCAGGACCATCTGTATGGGGCTAGGAAAAATTATTTTATACTTTTTCATCCGTCTTAAAAACGTGGTATATTAAAAAAAAATTTTTTTATTTAAATAATTTTTCTCACTGGTTAAACGAGTGGAAAATAAATATTAACCCTTCACACTTTTACTACCACCGTCATGTATATGTGTGACGTTCAGAACCTCGTAATTCACTCAAACACAGTCTAATTAATTTTATACATTTTAACATTTACATTTACATATACATTTATACATTTTTATTATACATAATAAATAATATTGTTCATCAAGAAAGATGATCCATCATTCAGTAAAATATTAAGAAGTTGGCCTTGCAACCACCTTGCATTCAGCATCCTCCCCATCATAATCGTCGTTATAAGTCAGAGGGGGCTGGCTTTCCAACAATTTAACGAGGATTCAAGGAAAAATGTTCCTTGAAAGGGTAATAAATAACGGGGGAATTAATTATCATCCTTCTGTTCGCCAGGTGACACAACATTAAGCTCCTGCATCAATCAATACCGGTGTGTATCCCTCGAATAATAGAACCGCGAGGGTAGCACGGGCTCATTCATCTACTAGGAAAATCGTTAATTAACGCGTGCGAGAGAGCGTGGTCTTGTTGGGTGGTCCGGGGGTAAAATAAAAGCCAGCGCGATGCTCGTTTATATCTAAGATATTAATACGACGCTAATTACCCGACGGTAGCTTCGGCAACGTGCGCAGCTGTTGCTGCCACAGCGGCAGCCGCTGACAGGGACCTGCGTCGATAATCCTGCGAGTCCTGCAATAACCTCCACCGAAAAAATAAACAATAACGCGTGGAATACTCTCAGCGATGATCAACCAATTCACCGGCCAATCAGTGTTACTCAATTTTTTACGAGTAAACTGGATATATCGGAGGTGGAGGACGCGCGACCCTCGCCTCGGCGCGAAGTGCTAGGCAATCAATGCGTCGCGCAAATTGCCAGACTGTAATGACAATGCAGCCGGCCAGGCCTCGGAAGCGTGCTGCCATTGTACGCGATACGGAATGTGAGGTTAATCTCCGTCGATTACACATTTCGCAAAATATAATTCTTTAAGAGGTCACGCCGCCCTGAGGCGGCCGAGATGACATCAAAGTTTACGAATTTTTATCTCAGAAAGTATGACTGCGACAATTATTTTATTATGATATGCGGTTAGGGCATGCATTGAAGGTTATTCTGTAAAAATTTCACAAAAAAATATTACAAAATGGCCGAGTTATCCGTTTTCTTGCATAGCTCCTCTGTCAAAACACGTGCGGATGGTGGCACGGATTGTGATGCCCAGGGTACTCCGAAATTAAAAAACTCACGATTTTCTTGTTCCTAGATAAATTATCTATCGTGTAGCATAGGGATTTTAAGAGAAAATCATTTTTGTAGAAGTGCGAGAAAAATGAAAATGGAGCATTCTATTTGTATAAAAAAAATCAATATTTAAACGATTGTTATAAACAATTGGGATATCGTATCTAAAAAATCCTATGCTACACGATTCATCTTCAATAACGTCGTCTAATAGTTTCATTTAAGATTGCAACGTAAAAGAAAATTTCTATGCTCTCTTTTGGTACAGCACAATTATTGAAGATCCTATTAATAGGCTTCCGGTAGGTAAAGTGTTAATACATTTGCTACCAGCAAAATTCCATAAGATCTTTATTATTTTATCGATAATTTTTGATACCATGAGATACACACGTGAAATGAACGTCATCGCGTAGTCCACGGAGCATCGTTTGTCCGCAGCTCCGTCGTTTCTGCTTGTGTGAAATCGTATGAGCATCGGCGGTGTTACGACATTCTCGGAGTTCAATGGCAATTCCATAGAAACTATTAGCAAGAAGACAGTCGGAACGATGAAAAATAAATAATACCGTCCATTCTTCATTGCTTTTAACAACCTTGCTTTATGTTCCTTCGTATTTCCTCCCCCCCCCCCCTCTCAGTTTCAAAGCGGCCCGAGCATGATACGACCATACAATTATACCGTGGAATGACGCGGACAGTCTAGTCGCCGATGGCTTGGCCTTGCATCAGGTTGAATAGCAACAATGATAATGATGACATTGTGGACGGGCTGGTATGTTGGTATTAAAGCTGTTACGGCGACACGATTTGGGTTGGCGCCTTGTTCAGCAACACCCGTGAGCAATGACAATCATAATGTAAGCGGTACGAAGCGGATAAATGCTTGCCGCGCGTCGTTAACAGTCTCGCGATTCGAGTCCTTGTAGAATTATTCATCTTCCTCCGTTTCCCAACGAATGAAAAACAGTCTAATCCCTCGCGTTGATGCTGTTACGATTTTCTTTATAATTTTCTTCATCGGTTCGTAGACATATTAAATTTTCTGTTTTAATAATACGGTACAATTCCAACATTCTTATCTGTCAAAACACAAAACCTCCTACGAAATTTCTTTTATATGTAAATCACAAATGTAGGCATTGAACTACAGTAACTCCTCTACACTCCTCCGTTTCCGTTTTCTTAGATCAAGACTTTACAGTATGAATCTATATCGAGCGAGATACAGCAGTGCGAGCTGGATTCATCCTAAGTTTGCGGTTCATGTTTTAAACAGAACCTATTAGAGAGATCCGCAGCTATTTCAATCTCTGATTTAATTCCACTATTAAGTTACGGGTTTCTACCACGACAGGGCCCGTAGCTGATCGTCTTTCCGCAAATGTTCGACTAATTACGCTTGTCGCTGATGCGCCGAGACAAGCAAAAACAGGACGCGCCGCTTATTGGATCGAATAAAACTTGTCGTGGCCCTCAAGGGTGTACTATGTATATGCATTATTCAAATAGCGGCACCGGTTATCCAACACCTCGCTAATAACACCGGGTCCATTTTTCCCGGTGTAAGCCTAAGTATTCTACGCTCGAAGCGCATCGACGAAACGTTCGCGGTGGAATGTCAAGGAAGGTCGTACCGGAGTCGCCAGATTAAGACTTGTGTCCACACTCTACCTTCCCCTTCCACAACGCTATTCCCTTACGCTTCCGCCGCGGACCGGTCACGTGGCGTGTTCCATTCTCTGTCGTGCATGGGTCACGATATCAAGTAACTAATCCGGTACTGGCAGAGAGGGGGTAACATTTTTCCCACAATTCTGTAATTCCAATTTTCTAGTAACCATTTCGTATCATCAGTTGTTTGTGTTAAGTCCAAGAGCAACGTTAATCTCAAAGAAGCAGCTTCAAAACAACGTAAAAATTTCAATCCAGCCGTGGCTGACATCAACCCCTTGCCGTACTTTGACGAGCCAGGCTCGTCTTGATGGGTTTTAACAAATATGAATGTTACGCGTTTCATTTTAGACGAAATAAAATTTGATTTCATTCATTTGTAATCAATATTTCAGCATTAAAATAAATGTAGCCATACAAAAAATATACATTTTCTTTCTACCCTCCTACGATATTTTTTTGCATAAAGACGTTATAATCTGTAAAAGAAAAGGTACGGCAAGGGGTTAAACCGTAAAAATCATTCGCCCAGCGAGGATTAATCAAAGATCGGCGCTGGATACGCGACGGCAATACCACCATTGGCATTCTGGCTTTAATACCCCGGCTGAAAAAATATATCCCTACGATGTCCATAGAAATCTGGGTTCTTTATCAGTAGTTATTAGCAATTATCTTCTTGTTTATTACGTGGAAAGGGGGGAGCCGTGGCAAGAACATAATTTTGCGTGCGGCGTAAAAATTCCGGAACAAAACCTGTACTCCGCGGGCATGAACGCCGCTAATCCTGGTCGTGGTAGCTTACCCAAACGGTGTTCGTGCAACATTTAATCGTTACCTTGGACTTTAAGAAGCTCCCCCGATTTGTCCCGGTCGGGCGATCGATCACTCAGCGGCAAACTCGTTGTTTCGAAAGCGAGCCAGATGATCGCGGGTGTAATTACGATGATCGCGAGGCGTTCTTCGACTCGCTTTCACACCGCGAGCGCATCCCATTGCCGAGCTTGTCGAACGTATCACGCACGGAACGATGCTACACGGCTATTCCGCTCACGTCTCTCATGCGCCGTGTATGAATGATAATTCGTTGATCCCATAAACTATTAATTACGCCCGCCTCCGGGGATATTGATAACATTTTTCCAGACGTTCCCGGCGACTTTCGTTCGCGCTCGACGCGTATCCGACAGTCGATTTGCGTCTATTGAAATGTATTGGGTCTGGGGAAAAGTTCGTGGCGTTTTTTTAGTAAAATTTTCACCTGTTTTTCTTATAGAAAACCTCCATTATCATCGACAATGCTTCGCCATTTTTCGGGTAGAGCCATGATGCCATCGGTGAAGGACTTCTGTGGTTTCTGGTTCTCGATAAACCATGTTGTGAAATGTATATTTCACAGCATATAATATAATTTGTTGATTTCACGTGTAGAGCAAACATTAAGAGTGTGGTAAAAAAATATGCATTACGCACACCCCAGAAGGGGGTAGTGTGGGACTCGGGTATCAGATGGTCGGGCTACCCATACCAACTAAAAAACACTCGCTGTCACGGTTTCGGAAAGTGTGTTGCATAGTGTTTAGTGATTGTGTAGAAGTGTGGTGTTCGTGCTGCATAGTTGTTACGACGTGTTCACGTAAATGGCAGTGTCCAGTGGATTCGACGGAGGAACAAAAGATTCTGACAAATTTGTAAGTACCTATACTTTACATTAGTATTTTACAATGTAGAATTAGTATTTATACGGGTTAAACTGTAACTTGGATAACCAAAAATTTTTGCCTTTCTCCTGTAATCCGGTAGACTTACGCGAGAAGCTTGCAGTTTAATATTCTGAGTGTGAGTGTCCAATTACGTGGTCGTTTGAAAACAAATAATAATGACGGTATATCCTGCAAGTGCTTAGATTAACTCGTTCGCTATCAGCTGTCACATATGTGTGATACATCAATTTGTTATCAGAGCCCGTCGTCACATATATGTGACAGACGTTTTTGGTCAATTTATAAAAACATGTTGAAACGCGTTGCGTTTTGAACAGAATCGTTAAGTTCTAAAACGGTGAAATATAATTGTTTATTTTGCCAGTTTAAAAGAGTGTTCATTTTACTTTTTTATAGAATGTTCTAAATATAAGTACGTAAAGTCTATTCTCTCATGAGACCCTGGTAGCGAGCGAGTTAATTGTGGACACTATAAGTAATTTTATTTTGAGTTTATCGCAGTTGTCGTTATCGCAGTTGCTCACTTTCAAAGAAGGAATTAAAAAATTCAATAGTTTCTTTAGTTTGCCATTGTATTAATTCAACATAAAAAAATTACGTTGCAAGATAGAGGAACGAAGTAGGGCTAAATCTCTACTGCTAATTTTCTTTGGTATAAAGTGTTTTGCGGCAAGTTTCTTTTACAAATGTCCACCGATCCAGAGCTGTAGATTACTGTAGATTCATCCGTAGGAGAAAATGAATCTCTAAGTCTGGACAAAGAATTGTGTCACTCGTCTCCGACTGATGCAGTCGTCGTCTGCATCGGTAAATATCAAAGCGTTTTCCTAAAACACGTGTGTTTGAGTCGTATATTCCAAAGTGTGATGCACGTAGCTGATCAAATAATTTTGTTATTAGCGAAGCGAGGTGGTTCACCCGCAAACAAGTTTTTCCCAGTTTTGTATTTCCCTGCGATGACGCATGCCACGTATTTATGTTCCGACACGTTCCACTTCGAGCACGAATGACAATGAGTTTCCATGCAAACAGTCGTTGACCATCAGTCAGTTTGCTTTAGTGCAGTCCAGCTCAATTTGGCAGTACATGCTAATCACTCTTTACATATACATTTTCGGATTGCACACAATGAGCGGTCTCGGCGAATTCCGCGAAATTTGACTCGCGAGTCCGTATTTAGCTGACAATGAGAAGTGAGAGTTCACACGAAATCGGAGACAATGTTGAAAGTTCCATCGCTCGATTAATCAAACACGATTACATTATTGTTTCAAAAAGTTTGGAATTCGTCACAGGCTTCTCTTTCTTGACCGCACGACTGCAATTTTATTGAGCGACGTAGGAAATTGTCGGTGTCGATATTAATATCCGGTGACCCGAATTAATATTCGGACGCTCTTAAAAATACGATAACTCTTTTAATGTTGTACTATACGATTAGAAATTTTTCGGGAAGCTGGAAATTACTACAAAAATTGCAATAGATCGGAAACGTAGATAAATTACTAAAATGTTAAATAACAGGTCACGTAACTGTCACGTGAAATAGAAATTTATTTTCTTTCTTAACATGTTTAATAGGTTGAAAACAGTATAACAGTATCTTTAAATTCTTCTAATGTTTTTACTATCTGAAATTACACTTACTCATTGTTGTCTAAATTGCGTAATCTCCGCTGTCTACTGATACCTGGACAAGTGAATTAGGTGGGCTGTTTCCGACACAACATCCCGTATGGAGCAGAATGTGGAACACTTTGTAGCATTCCTATCGATAACGGCGCAATATGCAATGTCCCGGTAGACATGATTCGAAGTTGATCGAGCACGTATCAGAATGTGTAAGAATTTCGTTGAATGGAAACGTGGAAAACCGTACGAGAACTAGGGAGCAGAGGGGGTGGAAAGAGGAGGATGGGAGGTGGGTAATCCTGCGCGTTTATTGCCAGCATTTATGGACTGTCGCGGAGGCGATAATCTTCAAAAAGATGCCGACACAGCGGCAGAGGATGTCGGTAGGTGGTTCCGCAGCATAGGGGAGTTGATGGTAGGTTGCTGTTTTCCGGAAAATACATGTATTAAAGTGCTACGCGTTTTAAGTAGTGAAGACGTGTTCTTGCCGGGAGATATACCGATACGTCTTCCTCGTTTTATAACGCGAAGATAAGAAAGTCGTGAGGAATCATCAGGGTACAGGTCCGGCTAAAAGTATCCGCCGTGTTCCGCCGTGAATTATCAATATTTTCCGCGGGATTTCGTTTCGGTTACCCGCGGGACGATTTTATCCGCTTGTACCGGGGATATCAGATTGAATAGCAATTAAATTGTGAACGGTACAGGTGAGAACAGGGAGAGGGCTGAATCTTTACGATGGAGTGTATGGCAGGCCCATTACGAAAATAGACATCCTGAATAAGACGTCAGTTAGCCAGAATTGTGCCTAGGTAGATGTTCTTTTCAACAAATTGCCAACTGCATGGTCGTTCCCGGAAAAATCTCGCGGGCCGGATAAGCATCGAAGTTTCATTTATAATTTCTCCGCGGAAAGTATCGGGATATCCGTGTACGATTCTACGCACTCTGCTCGATCGTAAATTATCAATGGACTGCGAATAATTTCCTTTCTTAATAGGTTAATGGTTGACACTTCAACACGTCTTTCCAGGCGTGTAAGCAAATTTCTTTATTCTTTCTGCTAATCATAGGGTAACTGGTACCGTCAATCCGAAGGAACGCAACGCGTCAGAGGTCATCGCTGATTGATCTCGCGATCAGTCAGGAAGGAGCTGCAGCGCTACAGCGACCGCGGGAAGAATCCGATTTTTATAGCCGGCTACTACGAACTTCTACAGGAATCCCGTGGATTCCAGGGAAGGGACCGCAGTCCTTAGCACCAAGTCCCTCTGCCGAAGATTACCGTCGACCGGGAATTTCAGCCGCGGCGACCGGCTGAATGAGTCCACCTTGGTTCTCGGTGTTTAGGCCTGAGGCGCTATAGGTGGTCCACGGTCGGCAGGTTGCTTGCTATCTTCGCTGAACTGGTGCAAGTTCATTCACCCACGGTTCACACCTCACTGGACACAATGCCGGTCTACCCAAGGCTCCTCGGTACACTTTTATCCTATTTTTAGATCGGTCTCGATAGTGTTAATCAAGAACGGTGCAACATCCCGAAAATATCGGGTCGGGTACCCGATCGGTTCGGGAATTGTAATAAATTGCGTTTTACATTCAATTGTAAAAATCCACAATCGGGCGAATCACGTATCAATGCTTCTTCCTTAATACGTTCGCTACCAGCATTTCTTCACGTTATAGTATACACATTATCTTTAAGTGAACTGAGAGATAAAGTAGACTGCTTCAAGTGATTACTAGACTGTCGATCTCTTCATGCGAAATAAAAATTGCAGGAGACTGGAGCCAGATAGACATTTAATTCTTACTCTAATCATTTGATCAAGCGAAAAGTTATAGATTGACATTCTTAAATCGTTTGAACCTTTCTACATCTATCATTTTCATACACTTTCATATCCAAATCTATTCCAGGCGCTAGGTATCTCAATGTTATAGAAAGTCTTTGGTTTGCAGGGATAGCTTCGCGCATAACAGTGTCTTATTTCTGGATGTTGGGCCTAGCTAGCTCTAATAAAGTTTGAAAGCTTTCTTCGTCCATTCAAAGAAAATTTTTGTAGTCGTCCGGTTCTGTCTCAGCTGGTACCACTCCTTGGACCAGCGTCTAGTCCTCTTCCTCTTTGATTTTTATTTGTTCGCACAGTGTCAACGCTAGAAAACCCAAATCCGAACTGGAAAACATTTCGGAATTCACAACAAAACAGCTCCGGCCATGCAGCACGAATATTTTTCCCAGAATGAGTATTGATGAGAATATTGATGCGCGCTTCATTATAGAGGGTGAATATTGACGCGAATATTGGCAATATTATTGATCGTGTAGGGGCCCCTTAATATGGGCCCCACTGGATGACAATTCTCGACTAAATGTTTCGAAAGGCGCTGGAACGGTAAAGAACGTAGTGCCGTGCTATGTATCTTAATCGAATGAACGACCATTTCCCAAGCGGCAGCCTAACAGAATCGCGTCGCCCCACTCCGGAAGTCTCTAACACGTCTGATTCCACTCGGAGGTTGCATAATCGTAAATCGGGCTACACGAGGCCGTTCCCGGTCGATTTCCGATTTACCTTGGTACAGATAAACAGGTGTAAAATTTTATCGTGCGTACATAGCAGCGTTCGCGCGCCCGGCGATATTAAATTCAACGAGAAAACTCGTTACGGCGCAGTCAACTTAAAGGTGAGCATCATTAACGACACGGTCCATAACTCTGCTGAAAGCGCCGCGGCGTTCTTCCCTCCATCTCTGGTCGCCTCTGTGCGCTCTCATCGACGCAGGTTGCACATGCAACCATCAGCGCGCGCACACTATCGCACGGACGCGCGCGGCGCAAGGTGCGAAAGGTTTGAGTATTTTCTAATGAATGATTATCACGAATCGGTTCGAGAGTACCCGTCCGTAACCCCCCGGTTATCGGAACGAAGTTATCGGCTAACAAGTTGTACTCCATAGAAACATAGTAATCCCCATTCCAGTGGTAGAGATAAGAGCACCTCGCTGCGGTCGAAGTAACGCTATACTCGCGGCCACGTTGCCCTATCTCACCCCTGCGCAGCGCTGTGTCCGAGACGATCGCGAATCCGAAACAATTTCCATTTCGAGGGTTTACAGGTCCTCTTACAGAGGACCTAACAAGATAAGCTGATCCTCCTTGAAAGGTAATCCCCCACAATTTTAAGTCGTTTACCCTTCATTTAAGGGTAATGTGAGGGTAAACACCCCAAATTTTATCTCTTTTTCTATTAAGATAAAACAAACGAAAATACACGAACTTACCTCTTGTAAGTTAAACTTATCTTTTCACAATAGTGAGCAAATTATGAGGAGTAGAAATAAGATTTATTT
The DNA here is from genome assembly GCA_028455605.1 of Lasioglossum malachurum. Lineage (NCBI taxonomy): Eukaryota > Metazoa > Arthropoda > Insecta > Hymenoptera > Halictidae > Lasioglossum > Lasioglossum malachurum. Next base: position 7,951,199 of record CM052318.1, read on the forward strand.
TTTTAAGGGTAGGGGGTTGCAAGCAAGCCTTTCAGTGACACTTACCAAAAAATTCAAGAACAATGTTCTGTTACCTATCTAATATATCTGAAAGTTTCATGATGATCGGATTTGTAGAACATAGTTAAATAATTGGAAAACAAATGAAATTACGCCATTATAATATACAGCGTGTCTCAGCTGAAGGAGGCCACCTAAATATCTCCTTTATTTTTAATGGCACAATTTAAATGATATCGAAGGAGGAATATCATAGAAAAAAAATTTCTTTTGTCTGGTTATTTTTTCATAGTTTTTGAAATAATTATTTATTTTTAATTATTTATTTTTAAAATAATAAATAAATATTTTTTTATTGCCATTAAAAATAAAGGAGATATTTAGGTGGCCTCCTTAGGCTGAGACACCCTGTATGTATGTATAGTACAGTGTTTCTTAGCACTTTGTCTCTTTGTCTCTTCTATAATAAATAAAAATTTTCATATTATCTGCTACACCATGCTTATCCTGTTAGACCCTTGTCATCGGGTTTTCTTTATGAAGATAAGGATTCTTTATAAGAATTTATAAGATGGAACAGTGCCCACATTATCGAAAATAAAACTTTCCCACGCTAGGAGTCCGCTAGAAATGAACGAATTTCCTTTTTCTTGCAGGAAACGATTCGCCACAAAGAGGCTCCGGTGAAAGAAATCGCGTGGCAAGGGGTTAGAGCTGTTCTTTAGTCAGCCAACGTAGCATTCCGGTCATCCGTCGCTTCGCGTCGCGTCGGTTTGTGCGGAGCTACGAGATATTTCGCAAACAACCGGCCAGATAATCTGCGCGTAGCCAGCCTCTGCAAAAGCGACCGCCCGTTCAATGGTTCGCGGAGCCCTCAAACAAATTAACCCGAGCGCAAACTGCGAACGGTGATGCGCGTTCTCCTAGCTCTCGATGGTGCATGTTCTCGCGCGAAGAACCAGCGCCATTCACATTGCCAGAGATGACAGAACGACGGACAGGCCCTATTGAGCCTTTATTAGGAAACCATGCTCAAACATTTGGTTTGACGCCTCTGCGACGTTACTCGCTGCTGCGCATAATGGCCGTTCGCTCATTAGGGGGAAAAAGCGAAAATCTCGATCATTGCCACTTTTATGCAGGTGTATTTTTAGGAACTTTTACTGAGAAAAATATTTAACCTTTTGCACACATATTTATTCGTATTTGAAGTATATCTGTGATTTTTTAAAAGTACGAATAATCAAAAGGACATGAATTTTATATTTTTCAAATAAAAATTAACATTTTATTAATGATCTTTTGGTCTCTGGTGTAAAATATTGTATGTTATGAAGTATTTTTATAAGTTGTTTACTAATCAGTAGACTATAGGAGCTCGGTAAAAATTTATTTTGCTCATTAATCTCTTTAATCATTTTATTGTTTTGAATTACAGTTACATTAATTGTATGAATGTAGTTATGGTCTGAACCAAAAGAAATAAGAAATCTTAATTATTTACAAAGTGTAGTTAGTCTTGAATTGGAGTGTGGCTGAACACGTTCACGCGTTGGAATTTATTCTTTTTCCGCACTTGGCTCCACCTATTCATCAATATTTACTTTTGCTATAGCACTTCGCAGACTTTCTTAAAGAGAGAATTATCTCATTTTCTAAGAGTGGTCATAAATTCTACACCTTATCCGTATTGGCATTGGCGGAACAGTGTAGGAAACCTGTCGTAAAGTCAGAAAAAAAGCAAAGATAGATAAAAGGTTAATGTCCAATCGATGAACCGTGTGTCACCGAAGGTTCGAGAAAAATGGAAGGTTACTTAACAAAAATGTTGCTGTTTTAACTCTAAACCTACCACGAGGGGTCAGTTGTAAAGTATATCACTCTTCGGTTATATCACTATTACTGTGATGACTGAAAGTTCTGTCGCATTGTATATCCGTAAATAGATTGTGTTCTTCGTCAATCGAATTCTATACGTCGCTTATAGTTCATCAGAAATTTTTCTGTGACCATCTTTGGATCGTGTTCACGGCTGACACCTTTCTCCACCGATCTGTGCATCTAACAATACTGCCAATCGATTATCTGTGAGAATCGATGCGTGATTAATTACCGCAGAGGCATTGATATTTAATGAACCCAGCGTGCACGATATATTGAAACGTAACACTATTTCTTGACAGCGATATATTACTAATTGCTTTCATGTAATAGATTTTCTCTGATCGAGTGGGTGTCAGATGCGATTGTTCAGATAGAGTTCAATCTTCACAGATTTCGGAGAAGATTCTAGAACTGCGACCCAATGGTTATCCGCAATAGATATACACGAAGGTTCTAAAGTAAGCATTACGTTATTGAAAAAATTGAACAGAGATTAACTAAAAGATATTTATATTTTACATCATACAGATGTACCATCGTCTTATTTTATTACAGAAACTTTTTCCACTATATATTGCTCTCGAGCTATGACGTAAATGATTGTTTCGGATTTTATGACAAAAATAAGTAAATTAAAATCAAGACAGTAAAAATGTTAGATCATTTTCAACTTACTAAAAGTATTAAAAGGAGAAGTGAATTCCTGTTTACTTCACATTTCACGTAATCGATACACACAGTGTTGATTTTGCATAAAGATCCGCAGTCTATTAATTAAATTACATAAACTTTACACCTACTAATTAAGTCAGATGGAGTATCTATCAAGATTATAATACACCGGATACACTGAACAATAAGATAAAAATATCCTTATCCATTCATCGTCGCGCGGAGATAAGAATTTTAATTATAAACGCAGAGAGTGATTCATTCCGTGGAATGGAAACTTATCTAGCGAATTGTAAAAGTTATTATCGTTACAATTCTAGACTGCTCTGAGATATAGTATTGCAAAATAAATTTTACTATTCTCTCGGGTAGAAGCATCGTGTGCCATCTAGCGTTCCTAGTGTACACCCGTTGGAAGTGTTCATTAAAATAATAAGGGTGTGAGATAATTTTAGCTCACAATATTTATAATGTTGGTCAATGAATTGTATTATATTATCAGCCTGCAGATTTGTCTGCAATATAAAAAATTATATGCGATCAACGTGCAAGAGCTACGTAGACATTTATTTCGTTTTTTAATAATTTTAATCGGCTGAAAATAATATGCCAGTCGTTTCAGATTTACTTTGAATATTTTTACTATTTTGTATTCAATCTACACATTTTTTTCATAAATGCGTAGAATCCGCTATCGAATTGTTATCAAGTTTGACAGTTACACGAATTTGTATAATTTTATATAATATTTTATACACTACATAGTCGCTCTTCGTTAATTATTTGATTACCTTATTCATTTATATTTTCAACATTAGTTTCTTAAGAAAGTACATATTATTATTATAAAATAAACTTAAATAAATATTGTATAAACTTTTCTGACATAACTTGCAACGCGGTACACGTTATCCATGCACTTTTAGTTCCCTTTGCTTAATAAAACTGTACCATTCTTGATTAAATCTTGTTCATTCACATTCATATATAACTTCATAAAACCCAGGCGAAACAAAGGAATCGTATTCTTCTTAAACAAACTCTGACTTCATCAAATTATACCATTCGTAATGAAATTTTGTTGACACATTTCATGTCTCGCTTCGTAAATCACGGACGAGACGGAGGAATGATACTTTTTTTAAACAAACAACGTGTCCCGTGTCAATTTCACAGCACAGCTGTTGGTTCATCGACATCGTTAACACGCATTTACCTGAGCGCTCTGCCATCTTACAGTCAAACACCTTTCGCAATTGACATGTAAATTAACAGCATCCTACGAATGGCTGTCGTGCGCTTTCCCACGTACGTTCATACCGCCAATTTATCGCTAATGCGTCTGTCAACAATGCGGACCAAATAGATCATTAATTTAACAACTGCCGCGTCCGCAACAGGATCGGCGCGCGAATCATGCGAAATAAATAGGTTTAAATCATTCTTTCCCACGATTGTGCAAGAATATCGAGGGTATTGCCAACTGCACGCGATCTTTCGCGTTCGACGCCATTATTTTCCTTTAGACCGCCGTTTTAGACCATAATACATTATACTAATCACCTATAATTTATATAATTTGAATTCCTTAGAACACATGTTCCGATACATGCACAGTGATCAAATTATCAGGACCACAGTTTTAATCGTGCGATGAATTACCTACCTGCAGTGCTGCTATGTAAATGTGCATTTATTATTTTCGATCATTGACACAGTTTATTCAAGAATGATAAATAGACTCCAGATCTTTATGCAAAATAAAAAGAAATTGTGTCAATGGTAAGACACAGAAGCTAAATGGAAAATAATATATTAATACTCTTCGAGTCATTTAATCTATTCAATCTTGTAAATTCGACTTAATGTACCCACTTTTGTCATAAATGCATTGGAAATTTATATGTTTCACGATTAATGTTAATCTAGTGAAAATAATATATTAATACTGTTCGAGTTGTTTAATCTGTTCAATCATTTAAATTCCACTTACTCACTTTTGTCGTAAATGCATAAAATTCGGAGTCTAGTGACTTCCATCAATGAAAATGGATTATTTACAATAAGAATCCATTACAACTAGGATTTCATTTAAAAATTGATTGGTTCAATACAAAATCGTCAATTGGCGGAAATGCATCTAATATTTTACAGTAAAATAATCAGCACATTTAAACAATATAAATTTCACAAATCGCGTTTCAGGAAACGTAAACAATTATTTCCTTTCTCGTGTGTAAAACATCTTCGAAACTTTTGGGCGTAGCAATGTAAGATCGAGGCTGTCAGATATGTCACATGGCATAAGAACAAATCACGAGGAAATTTTTAAATCTTGTCACGGAACTTTTTTCACGATATTCTGAGAACAGCCCGACAAATCGAATGATTACTGTAAAATATTTCCGGCGATATCAGGGATAACCACGCGCACTCCACATGGTAATACAATCGCCCAGACAGTATATAAAGGCTTCATTGACGGGCCAGGTGTGTAACAATTAACATAACGCTCCACAGAACTCGTAAGAATTTCGATCATGTACTGCAGCGTTGTAACTCTTCTCTTACTGTCGGCCGTAGCGTTTGGTAAGTCTTGAAAATAATTGTGTAATGAATTAAAAATTCATTTCTAATTTATTGTAAAATACTTCATTTACCTTTGATTTTTTCTGACTTTGTCGTCCTTCGGCTTCATTTGACTTTGTCGACTAAAATTTTGTACTAATTCTTATAATATAGTTATAAGTTGATTTATAATTAACATAAGTTCATACGAACGCTTTTTTTTTTATCTACCTGACCTCACCTTTTGGGTTTGCCCTGACGTTTGCCCCGACCTTTTGGGACACCGTATATATTTTCGGTCTGAATGTAAGGGTTAATTTGACGAACATTGACTTTTTTCAGCGAGTGCAGACGATCTCGAACGGCTGATAAGTGGAAAAGACACACAGCCCGGGCAATTTCCGTATGCTGTGTTTATCAAAGTAGACAATAAACCGTTTTGCGGTGGCGCTATCATCAGCAAGTACCATGTTCTCACTGCTGCACATTGTATACAAGATTTGAAGAACAAAACGGAAGACGTGGTGGTTGTAACTGGAACCATTTACCTGAACCAGGGTGGTGAAACTCATCGCATAGCTGCCCTGTATCCTCATCCCTATTACAGTGACTACCTCGATAAAGATGTTGGCGTAATCAAGGTATGATTTTTCAAATCGAATCAATTCGTTGGTTGTCAAATTCTAACCCTTTGCACCCTTAACTCGAAAATTAAACATTTCTTCCGACCCAGAATATTTCCAGTCCCTAAAAAATTTTTTGGATATGAAATTGGTACAGTACCTCATACAATACCTAAATGTTTAGTAATTCATTAGATACCGATATATTTAGTAATGTAAACAATATTTTGGGTTAATACTTAGGGTTAATACTAAGGGTTAATACAAATTGCACCCACTCATTTTTATGATACTGGTGACTGATACTACTGGTGATAAGTAGACTGCGAACCTTTATGCGAAATAAAAAATATTTTCCAACGATTGTGGATGGCAAGAGTTAAACAAAAATTTACTTCATACCTTAATAGATTTTTCACATTGAAAACAACATAACAATATTCTTATTTTCCTCTAATCTTTCACTGTTTTTTGTTTTATATTTCACCCAACCAATTTCGTCATAAATGCACATATAAAAATCCGCAGTCTAATTATAAGACATACAAATTCCAAAGAATGAATTATTTGGAAAATAATTAATTTTGAATATTTGATGTTACAGCTTGCCGACCCAATCAATTTTAATGTGAATCAACAGCCGATAGCATTTCCCAGCAAAAGGACACCTGCAAATGTCTACGCCACTGTAACTGGATGGGGTGGCACGACTTCTCCTCCAACAGCCATGTCGAATTCGCAACAATATTTAACAGTCAAAGTAATAGACACTATGTCCTGCAGAGCAACTTCCGGTTTCATCATCAGTGAAATCTGTACTTTAAGTGGTCCCAATATTGGCACGTGTACAGTAAGTATAAACTAATTATATTTTGACGACATAATATGCAGCAAAGCTGTTGCTAAAAATCGTTTTCTTTCTTCGATTATATTAATAAATTAGGAGTAATATTATATATCTAAACTTTGCAGTATATATTTTGAATTTGATCTGCTCATTTTTGTTCTGAATGCATAAAATTCGCAACCTAAATTATTCATCGGAAAACTGATCGATAAATTTAATTATAAAATAGATTAAAGTAAATTTATTTTGTATCGAAGGTTCTTGCAGTCCAACAGAGTTTGAACTTTGTTAAATTACAAATTTTATCCATCGAATATATTACGAAGAGCATCTAATAGATAAAATACGGTGATGCATACTTTTCTATCGCTAGAGGATTTTATTATTCAATGTACAATCAAAAAAGTAATATGACTTTATCCGATCCTTTGTTTCTACTTCTTCAAGGGCGACAGTGGCGATCCGCTCGTGTACAATAATGAACTAGTTGGTGTCGCATCGCGAGGAGTTCCCTGTGCACGTGGTTTACCAGATATTTTTACGAGTATCTACGACAGCCTCGAATTTATTCAAAAAACGATGGAGTATTAATTCTAAGCGTTATTCACTCACATGCGATTTATTTATTATTTAAGTATTTATTCAAAATCATGATATATTAACGTTTTTAACATTTAACATTAATTTATATGTGAATGTAAATAAAGAAACTGTGATTGTTCGTTTTGTTTACTCGTTTTTAAGATCTTCATAGTTACATTACGTCATTGTGTTGACATTTTTGGACGGATCACAGTGAAACAGGATGAAGAAACAGGCTGCTACTATAGAATCAAGAAGAACATGTAACTAAAGATTATTCAATAATGTTTACAGAACTTTGCAACATAGATGTTACGAAGCCAACGCCTGCCTAATGAAATCCAGATTATAGTAAATGGTAGCGAAAAGATCAGGCCTTCCTGCTTCGCAATCACCGCGTGACGTGACGCCTACTACTTTGTCATCGACGACCAATGGACTGCCGCTGTCACCCTAGATAAATAAACGAAACACCATAAATAATGAGAAATCAAATTACCAATAGTTAACCAGTTTACAATGTGCTCATGACGATTTACTCATAAAATCATCCCACGTTTGCCCACCCATTTCTGTTATAAATCAATAAAATTCGTAATAAATATATTCGTCAGTAGTCAATCGGAAATTGATTTCTACTCTAAACATTTTAATTATATGCATAAAATCCGTGGTCCATTAATAGAAAAAGAATTAATCTTATTTCATCTTGATTATATGAAATGCCCAGTTGACTGATAACATCAGCAACAGATAAGAATATACAGTTTATTGACAGAAGGATTAAGGAAAATGTAAAATGGAAATTGCGATGACTCACCCCACACACTGCATAACTTCTTGCCGTCGACGTGCAGATATGTTGGCCACGTTCTTGCTGGTAGAACGATTGACACGTGGCAAGGTTCAGTATCAAAAGGAACTGATACTGTTGGATGTTAGACAAACGACGTCCCTGCGCGGGAACTTGACCCCATCCGACCAATAAACCATAACCGCCCTCTGGTGGTCTGTCAATATTAAGTGCAATAGGCTTCTGATTCGCATTGTATACAATTGGATCATACAGCTGAAGAAAGATATTTATGTTAGTGTGTACAATATCTCTGGAATACATAATATTTGAATCTAGTAACTATTAGAGTATAAGTACAACTTACTAAAATGTAAAAACGATAAATTGGAATATATTAGATGATTGTGATGATTATATGTTAGATGAAAATCAAAATCAATGGTTAAATTTTAAATAATACAACTTTATTAAGCAGTTACACATATAGTCACCATTCTTTTCTAATTGAAGAAAAAATTTAAACATTTTTTAACTTTAATTTAACCAATCTTTAACCAAATCTTAAAAATCTAACCATTGAATTTTATTTTCAGGTCGGGCTCGAACTCATGCAATCATCTGATAGAATAATAGTATACCAGAATAGATTATAAGTAGACTGCGGAT